>JAEAOA010001366.1:600000-1102500 GCA_016746295.1 Potamilus streckersoni
TTCCCTTGTGGCAGATGGTGCTTAATAATCATGAAAATTATTTTGAGCAATTTGCACTATTGAATATTATAATTATTCAAACATCTTTATAAAATTGACACAGTATATTACAATGAAAAGATTATTATTAATGTTGCACAGTATATCCCTAATAAACACATGGGGGGGGACATTTTCTGGCCAATTCATCCAGATTGAAAGTAGAGCTGAATCAAATCCAAACAAGTTTTGGGATGAATTGACCAACTGCTTTTTATAATATAATAATTCAAACAATAAATAGCTTCCATTTACAGGGGCATTATTAATTTCACATCATTCCCTCCTTCACATTTGAATAGAATGCCTTAAATGTTTCTTTCAATGGATGAAGTGTTTGTTTCAGATGAAGTGGTATGTGTTTTAAAGTCAGCACAGATGTTTTATTCCATCATTCAGTGTTAAAGTAACTAGAATTGAATTTGAAAATGATTCAGAATTATGATATAGATTCTTTTGGAAAATAGCTGTTATGTTCATTGATAATAAATGTTTATGTATTACAGGGAGAAGTTTCGCTCAGACTATGTAGCGGTGAGAGAATTATTGAACACTCTACCAGACAAGATCACACATGATATTATGGTAAAGTCCCTCCATATACTGCAGTCTCTCTTATAATACAAGACCTCAGTATACTGCAGTCCAGTTTAAAATGTAATGCAGTCCCTCTATATACTATATTACTTCTTTTAATGCAGTTCCTCATTATAATTCAGTTCCTTTTTAATACAGTCCCTCAGCATACTGTAGTCCGTTTTATAATAGCCACTCAGTGTATTATAGTCCCTCTTATAATGCAGTCCCTCATTATAATGCAGGTATCATGGATCTAATTAAATTGGACAGAAGTTTTATGTTTTCTTTGCAACTAAATTTATATTTGTAGGTACAAATGATAATAAGGAGTTAATTTGATGTTACATCAATAAATGCTGTATTTTGATTATCAAAGTACAAAGTTGGAACATCACTTGATATAAGACTTGTGCATCAATTGAGCAAATAACTGATCTTGTGTATTTAAATATTTGTTGCTAAGTGTTTGTATTACAAATACTGCTGCCAGTCTGGTGGCCTAGGAATTAGATAGTCCTCCATTGAAGTGGGAGGTTGCTGATTCGAATACCAGCCAAGTCATATCAAAGACTTATGAAAATGGTACTGGCAGCTGCCTCACTTGGCACTCAGCATTAGTTAGTGTTAGGACTAGTCAGCCTGGTGTCAGGATAATGTGACTGGCTTGGACATGATGCTACATGTCTGCAGTATGATGCCCCAATGCTAGATATTACAATAAACTATCACATTGCAAATACTTTAGCAATTTTTTAAAGCTATGTTAAAAATCAAACAAAAACACACACACACACACACACACCTTTATAATTAGATATATTTTTGTTATCTGGATGCAGCATTCCAAGATGCAAGAAAATTGGTGGCATTTGCAAGTGATAATGCACAATTATGAGTTGAAATTGTTAACTGGTCTGCAACTAAAGCAACTGCATTTACTAGAAAATGACATCAGAACTTTCTAATTACAAAATAATACCATAGTTCATACTTTTTGTCTCATGCAGATTAATTCAGAGTAGAATATTTTGGTTGCAAGTTTCTGCATTAAGTAACTTTATTTACTTGTGACAAGTCTAGTTCAAAGCCTAAAAGAGACCATCTCATTTAAGACTTGTGCAGTCAACCACTGTGAATTGTACAGATCAGGAAAAATGCAGACTGGAAAAATACCCAACATAAATATTTTTGGCAGTAAAGTTATTGTCAATCAATCTACAATCAATGCTGATATCAGTGAATTTCAGCCTTGAACGATAAATGGGAATCACTGAATAGTGAATTTAATTTTTGTATTGGCATGATTTTTATAACAGACTTGGATTACCCAGGTCCCTTTTATTTACAGAATGCCATATGTCATGTATTTTTTCATACCCTTTATTTTTCATACGCAATCCAGTTATCAAAATAATAATTATTTAAATGTATCCTAATTTTTTAAAAAATCCATTAAATTATCAGACATAAAATTTCTACTAAGAAGATTTACATTTGCAAAAAAGATCAAAAATACCATATTGTCATTTTGTTTTTGTTTTTGTTTTGACAAAAATTAATAATTAATTGTTGGTGAGAAAATACAATGATTGATGCATAAACTTGGGCACCCACAGCATATGTCAAGAGGGTTACGTGACCCCTGCAAATCATACTGCTTATATATATATATATATATATATATATATATATATATATATATATATATATATTTAAGCTAAAAATATGTCACAAGATTCTGTTCAAAATGCTTAGTAAATATTAGCTTTAGTTTCAGACTGCTTACAATACTAACTCTCCCGCCTTGCATAAAATCCTGACCACCACCCCTTGCAAAAAATCCTGACCACCACCCCTTGCAAAAAATCCTGTCGGTGCCCATGTGCATAAGCTTTCTTATTGTCATTACAATATCTACTAGTGTTTATTAACAAATGGACAAAAGCCTTCACAGACCATACCTTTAAATATTATCATTAATTAGTTCTCCTTATTAAGTCTGTCACCATAACAAAACACCACATGCACTTTAAAATGAGTTTAGAATCCCTTTGAACATTTTTCTTATCCAACAAGAATTATATCTCAGTACATGCTAAAGTGAAGACCACTGACCGTTGGTCAACTAGTTTTATTGTTTCATTATAGTCATACAAACAAAATATAGAAACCGTGTCATTTTCCATTGTAAATTTGAAAGTCATTGACTCTTTTATTTCAATTTGTATATATACATATACTATCTTTTAAGTGCTTGTTCTGTTTTGATTTGGATTTTATTGCAAATCTATTCTACTATATATCACACTATTATATATATTGGTGAGTTTGAATAACAAGTAAAGTGTATAATCGTTTGTCCTTATAACATCTGCTGTATGGACAACAACTTCAATTTCATTTCCCAAAATGATCCTCATTTTCCTACTGGCAGCATCACTGATTTGACCTCTTCTGTTGATTCTTGCCCTCAGTCTGGTTTCAACTGGATTAACCAAAGTGCTAAGCATGTTTAATTGCTGTGTAAATAACACTGCATAACCATGTGGTTGTTGTGACAATGTACATCGTAATTAAAACAAGAATGAATTCTTGATTTAGTGGTGTTTATTGAAATTGGAATATAGTAGGGTCATAATACATGAGAATTATCACACTCATCAGATAACTGAAAATAGTCTTTTTTTCTCTTTGCAAAAGTTAAATAAAACCCACACTGAATAAATAGTCGAATACACTGACAACATTTTGTTTAATCTCTCTCACACACATGTGCACACTCTCATGTGTAAGAACTGAAGCGTGATTTCAAGTTCATTATTTTTATTGCAATTCGATAAAGAGACTATTGCTGCTGTAAAAAAATACAAGTTGCACTTAATTTCTTGACAATGTGGACTCGTTGTGTTCAATTTACCAATAAATAATATATGTTCAAACCATCTTAATCATTTTGCCAACATTACACAACAGCTACATATGCTCTAAACGCAGACGAGCTTGCACACTGAAATATAATCCTCTCTTTCTCTCTCTCTCTCTCTCTCTCTCTCTCTCTCTCTCTCTCTCTCTCTCTCTCTCTCTCTCTCTCTCTCTCACTAAAAACAACAAAAATCTTTTTGAGTACTTTTATTTTTATTGTAATTAGATTCTTGAGTTGAGAGCAGAATGAGACAGAAAATATACATTTACTTTGTACATTTGTACTGACAGGTTATTCCCATGTCCCACCTTGTCTAGTCTCATTGCCTGTACAAGCTAGAGCTATTCCCATAGTTCACCATGGCTAATCCCATTGCCTGTACAAGCTAGAGCTATTCCCATAGTTCACCATCGCTAATCCCATTGCCTGTACAAGCTAGAGCTATTCCCATGGTTCACCATGGCTAATCCCATTGCCTCTACAAGCTAGAGCTATTCCCATGGTTCACCATGGCTAATCCCATTGCCTCTACAAGCTAGAGCTATTCCCATGGTTCACCATGGCTAATCCCATTGTCTGTACAAGCTAGAGCTAGTCCCATGGTTCACCATGGCTAATCCCATTGTACAAGCTAGAGCTATTTGTTTGGTTCACCATGGCTAATCCCATTGTCTATATAAGCTAGAGATATTCCCATGGTTCACCATGGCTAATCCAATTGCCTGTACAAGCTAGAGCTATTCCCATAGTAGTTCACCATGGCTAATCCAATTGTCTGTACAAGCTAGAGCTATTCCCATAGTTCACCATGGCTCATCCCATTGCCTGTACAAGCTAGAGCTATTCCTATGGTTCACCATGGCTAATCCCATTGTCTGTACAAGCTAGAGCTATTCCCATGGTTCACCATGGCTAATCCCATTTTCTGTACAAGCTAGAGCTATTCCCATAGTTCACCATTGCTAATCCCATTGCCTGTACAAGCTAGAGCTATTCCCATGGTTCACCATGGCTAATCCCATTGCCTGTACAAGCTAGAGCTATTCCCATGGTTCACCATGGCTAATCCCATTGTCTGTACAAGCTAGAGCTATTCCCATGGTTCACCATGGCTAATCCCATTTTCTGTACAAGCTAGAGCTATTTCCATGGTTCACCATGGCTAATCCCATTGTCTATACATTCTATAGCTATTCCCATGGTTCACCATTGCTAATCCCATTGTACAGCTAGAGCTATTCCCATGGTTCACCATGGCTAATCCCATTGAACAAGCTAGAGCTATTTCCATGGTTTACCATGGCTAATCCCATTGTACAGCTAGAGCTATTTCCAGGGTTTAACTATGGCTAATCTGTTTGTGCATGCTAGAGAGAGTTGGGTCAATATCTAAATCCAAGTCTTTACAGCTAGAGCTATTTATATGGCTTACCATGGCTAATTATATCATCTGTAGAAGCTACAGTTATGTCCAT
Source organism: Potamilus streckersoni (assembly GCA_016746295.1). Classification (NCBI taxonomy): domain Eukaryota; kingdom Metazoa; phylum Mollusca; class Bivalvia; order Unionida; family Unionidae; genus Potamilus; species Potamilus streckersoni. The sequence goes on from JAEAOA010001366.1 coordinate 605,017, forward strand.
GGCTAATCTGATTGTTTATAGAAGTTAGAGCTAATTACCCAGAGTCCAAAGGGGACATTGAAAAGCCTTAAAAAATGTATTTGTCCCCCAAGATCCTGAAGAAACCTTGAAAATTCAAAATTTTGTCTTAGAAAGCCTTGATTTTCTTTAAACAAAAAGGAATTGCATGGAGAATTTAAACTATTTAATATTATATATATATATATATATATATATATATATATATATATATATATATATATATATATATATATATATATATATATATATTTCTTTCAGCTGTATTCTGTATTGTCAGATTTTATCATGTTCATTGCAAATATGGTCTGTCCTATATCCACTCAATCCAAAAATAGAACCAAATCAAACTAATTTCATAATTAAGACTATGTGCAGTTTCTATATTAAAACATGAATCACTGTGTTCACAGAAACGCCTCTTTTGTCACAAGCAATAGTATAAAACAAATATCTTTGTTACATTTTTTTATTTTATCGGGGTGGGTGAAGAAGAATGGCAGATACTTAAAAAGTCATTGATACAATGATAGCAGCTGCTGACACCTATGCATTGAAGGCAGAGACCCCGTTGGAAACTTTCCTTTATCACGGCATCAAATAGATGTAGAAAAAGTGTCAACAAAATAGCTGAATTTGGAACTCTTGAAAAACAGCTTGTTGACAAGCTACAAGAACTGAAAAAATCACTCAAAAATATTTTGGAGTTTGTAAATAGTGTAGTGTAGACAGAGTAAAATGAACTTGGTTCAGTGACTACATTATTCTAATGGACATATGTTGGATGTTCAGTGACTACATTATTCTAATGGACATATGTTGGATGTTTAATATTAATGGGAGAGATATTAATAATCATACTACTAACTTCATGTTTTGTTTTTTTTTAAAAAAAAATAAATTTTCTTATATGAAGTAATAGTAAGTATTGACTATTTTTTACATACAGTTTCATTTACGTATCATATCAAATTAATGTAATAATGCACCTTGAAAAACATGATTTTGAACCTTGAAAAACCTTTGAAAAAACCTTAAAAATTTTGAAAGAAATATGCTACTAACCCTGATTTCATGGCTCATCATAGCTACCCCAATAGTTATCACATGGGGATCCAAATTTCTAACACATGACAACCCAGTGTCTGACTATCACATTGGGCATCCAAATTTCTAACACATGACAACCCAGTGTCTGACTATCACATTGGGCATCCAAATTTCTAACACATGACAACCCAGTGTCTGACTATCACATTGGGCATCCAAATTTCTAACACATGACAACCCAGTGTCTGACTATCACATTGGGCATCCAAATTTCTAACACATGACAACCCAGTGTCTGACTATCACATTGGGCATCCAAATTTCTAACACATGACAACCCAGTGTCTGACTATCACATTGGGCATCCAAATTTCTAACACATGAATATCTCTTTGTCTTATCATATGGGGATCCCTACGAGTCTATTACAGGGGCAACCCAATGTCTGTCTGACTACCACATGAGCATCCATATGTCTATCACATGACAACTCAGTGTCTGACTACCACATGGGCATCCATATGTCTATCACATGACAACCCAGTGTTGACTACCAATGGGCATCCATATGTCTATCACATGACAGCTCAGTGTCTGACTACCACATGGGCATCCATATGTCTATCACATGACAACCCAGTATTGACTACCAATGGGCATCCATATGTCTATCACATGACAACTCAGTGTCTGACTGCCACATGGGCATCTATATGTCTATCACATGACAACCCAATGTCTGTCTGACTACGACATGGCATCAATATGGCTATCACATGACAACTCAGTGTCTGACTGCCACATGGGCATCCATATGTCTATCACATGACAACTCAGTGTCTGACTACCAATGGGCATCCATATGTGTATCACATGATAACCTAATGTCTGTCTGACTACCACATGGGCATCAATGTCTATCACATGACAACACAAGTGTCTGACTACCATATGGGTATCCCAATGTCAATCACATGGACATCTTTTCATGTGTCTGACTATTACATGGGCATCCCTATGTCACTTGGACTATGTGACGCTTGCCATAAAGTGACACATCAAGAGGTTTTGTGTGGCATGTGAAGGGCAGCCAAAAAAATCTCAATTTTAACAGTGCTGCTGTCTTACTGGTGGCATGTGAAGGGCAGCCAAAAAATCTCAATTTTAACAGTGCTGCTGTCTTACTGGTGGCATGTGAAGGGCAGCCAAAAAATCTTAATTTTAACAGTGCTACTGTCTTACTGGTGGCATGTGAAGGGCAGCCAAAAAAAATCTCAATTTTAACAGTGCTGCTGTCTTACTGGTGGCATGTGAAGGGCAGCCAAAAAATCTCAATTTTAACAGTGCTGCTGTCTTACTGGTGGCATGTGAAGGGCAGCCAAAAAATCTTAATTTTAACAGTGCTACTGTCTTACTGGTGGCATGTGAAGGGCAGCCAAAAAAATCTCAATTTTAACAGTGCTGCTGTCTTACTGGTGGCATGTGAAGGGCAGCCAAAAAAATCTCAATTTTAACAGTGCTGCTGTCTTACTGGTGGCATGTGAAGGGCAGCCAAAAAAAATCTCAATTTTAACAGTGCTGCTGTCTTACTGGTGGCATGTGAAGGGCAGCCAAAAAAATCTCAATTTTAACAGTGCTGCTGTCTTACTGGTGGCATGTGAAGGGCAGCCAAAAAAATCTCAATTTTAACAGTGCTGCTCTCTTACTGGTGGCATGTGCAGGGCAGCCAAAAAAAATCTCAATTTTAACAGTGCTGCTGTCTTACTGGTGGCATGTGCTTGTTCATTGTGTAATTAATCTGGAAAAAAGTATCACCCTATGTAAAATACTTTGGCAGCCCCATGACTATCACTTGGGCTTCCCAATATCTGGCTACTACATGGGCTTCCCAATGTTTGACTATTACATGGGCTTTTCAATGTCTACCACATAGGCTTCCCATTGTCTGATTATTACATTGTCTTTTGAATGTCTTTCACATGGGCTTCCCAATGTCTGACTATTACATGGGCTTTTCAATGTCTACCACATAGGCTTCCCATTGTCTATCAAATGGCTTCCCAGTGTCTGTCACATGGGCTTTCCAATGTCTCTCACATGGACTTCCCAGTGTCTGTATATTATATGGAAATCCATATGTGTATCACATGGGCAGTCCTTTGTCTGTCTTTGACATTGGCAATTTGTATAAAAGTTTTGTGAATTTCCATGGGACACTTTAGAAGGTGAATTAGATGGACAGCTTTATTCAACCACATTACCTCAGTAGCTCAGATGGTAGAGTGCACGATTTGTAATTCAGGGGTCTCAGATTAGATAATTTACCAGGCAGCCTCATCAATATATTCTTGGAAAAGGATATTAGCTCCTATTTCTTGGCATGCCAACAAAGTGATAAAACTGCCAACAATGTGATAAAAGTGCCATTACAATAGAACTTTTTCTGTAACCTTGTCATATATGTTTGCTTTTACTTGTTTGTTGAATGTATGTTGCATTGCATATAAATTTCACCTGGCTATTTCCAGGATGCTTTGTGATCAGGGGTCATAAGTTCAAAGTTCAACATTGATAGAGGTCATGTTCTTCATCATGTACATTGTTAGATTTTGTTTTCTTCCAACAGGTTCCATTTGGTTCCCTTGCTTTCATGCCAGGCAGACTCGTACATACAAATGAGATACTGGTATTGCTTGGAGACAACTGGTTTGTGGAGAGGTCTGCTAAACAAGCAGCTGAAATTGCAGAGCGCAGACTTAAAGGTTTATAGATGCAGAAAGAGAAAGAGATTGTGGGGGTTGGGGTGTTTAGCTTCATGTATTAATTATAAAAGAGATCAAACCTCCTATATATAGGGTACTCTCAGTTATTTCCCTATTGTAGTGACCATTAGCAGTATGGATTTAAGTTTGACATGGGTCAGTTATCTCCCCATTGTAGTGACCACTTGCAGTATGGATTTAAGTTTGACATGGGTCAGTTATCTCCCCCTTATAGTGACCACTTGCAGTATGGATTGCCATAAAAAAATCCGTGAAATTTCAAAAGTTAGTTTATCTTGGAATTTGATGAAAACCTTATAATTTGCTAAAAACTCATTTTGAAACAAAACAAAATATACAAAGCGAACAAAATGTATCACTTTTTAAAATAAAAATCTTTGTTATTAATAAATTTTCCAAAATTAATAAATACATACTTTAATAAATGAGAAAATCGTTGGAACAAATAAACACAAGACACTAGTAGTAACCAGAAAAAGTATCAACCATTTGCTGTAGTGATGTGCTAATCACATGTGCAAATGGATGACTTTAATCCAGTAAGGAGTGTGACCTGACTCCAAATGTTTTCCATTACAAATCGGAGCTTGACCAACTTTACAGATTGGGTGAAAGCATATAAGCAGGCAGACAAACAAAATTCAGTGTGCACAAAAATGAAAAATATTTTTCCAGTGTTGAAGAAAAAATGTAAAAAAAAAATGTAAAGTCACTAATCTTTTCACCATTTGCCAACAAATATACATTATAATTGCATCTTAGGATTATGCTGTTTCACTTGCCAAAACATCATTGTTGTGGTCTACTTAATTGTACCTTGAGCAATTGTACTTAGAGCAAATTTAGCTTTATTATTATTGTTAATATTACTAATAAACATGCCAAAAAGATTGGCATATCTTGTTTTTGAAAATATTTTTAGTATCATCACCTGACACAATTGTATTAGAATGGTTTTAAATGTTGGCCTTTAATTTTTGCAGAGACAGAGGAACAGCTCCGAAAATTAAGAATGCAGCGGAAGTTGATAGAACAACAAATTGAATTTACATCAGAGTTTCAAACTATTGCAGAGGTATATGACTTAATTATGATATGATTTACTAGCAAAATAGCATCTTCATATTCTAACCCTTACAGTATGACTGAAATAGCATGCACATTACTGATTTGAATAAAAATAACAAAAAGTACAAAAATTTGATTGTTGCAACCAAATTCGGATATTGGCTTGTCACAGTTTGGTCCAGTCTGAATATTCATATTTAATTTAGTGAATTTGATCAGGAAACAAGGATAATCTTTAATGAAGTTGATAACTCATGCTAACTTTACAATGAAGTTGGTCAGGGAACCAGACTATCATTACCATGAAGTTAGTGAGGGAACCAGACTATCTTATAATGAAGTTGGTCAGTGAACCAGGCCAACCTTACAAGAGTACCTCAGAGTCTTTATTCATTCCATGCTCTTAATGCAAAATGCAGATATGATCAAGATGTTGCTTTTAGCATTTCTCAAAATGTCATCCTAAAAATGAAAACATGTTCAAGTTGAAATCAGCCCTCGTAATTTCAAAAAGTAAATACAGAATTAAAAAGAGGAATATCTTAAAACAAAAATGGAGCAAAATTACAACATATTTTGGATTTGCTTGCCATGGCAGTAGAGAAAGCCTTCTTTCTCTGATTGTTTCAGGTTGAAAGATCAAGCAAGAAACTACTGAGCTCCATGGGTTTTGGAACTGCAATATCAGAAACTCTAATGGTTGTCATTATGATCTAAGTGTGCTTAAAAACTAGGTTTACACATTTGTTTCTACTGAATTGCTCAAATTCATAATATGTCACTGAAAACTGGGGCGATATATCAACTTCCTTACTATAAATGTTGGGATAGGGTTGATGGGGATGTATTTGTTTAATTATTATGTACATATTTATGGAAAATAATACTGTCAAACCCACTTATCTATACCTCATTTATCTTGAGAACCGGTGTATGTCAAACATTTTTGTCCGGTCCCCCAAAAAGTCCTTTGTTATGCTGATTATTTTCCTTGCTGATCTCGACCCCTGTGCTTTCAATGTCCCTCTCAGAGACATTTTAAAAATAATTATCTGGCATTTTTGCTACACCAGTACAAGACCAAATTTTACCGGTACAAATGCTAATCAACCTATCTTATCAATACATGGTTTATGACTTGCATAGAGTGAAGATAATTGTGTTGTACACAATACTTCAGATTAAAGAAACTGAATAAATATATTTCTGACCTTACAGGAGCTGCGTTCAATTACATGTCAATACCACAACAATATGGTTTGTTACACACTGCCTCACAAATTTTATATTATCTGCAACTCAGTAAATTATTAAGTTAACATCAAAAATGGTAGATAAAAATACATCATTAGTTTTACACTATATATTTAAAATGAATTTGTTACTTTTAGCTACATATAATGATGCAATTACTGATGAGATAAAATTTGTGGTGCTTTGTGGAACAAACTATAATGTAATCCCCCATTCCAATATCATCACAATCAGTCACCATCCTAATCCATACATAATTAACAACTTTGGTGGTTTTTTTTAAATAAAGTTAATTGGTAGTTATTAAGTGTAAGCCTTCAACCATCTGGAGAGGGTTCATCCTGTATGGGGTTTGTTTTACAGGTTTTGAACCTACAATTTCAACATCATGAAAAATTTTGTTTGTCCTTGTAGGAATATCTGGAAACAAGTGCTCATATCTCTGATTTACTTGGCTTTCTCTTTCCATAAGCTAGTACTCCGTTAATTTATTTAGATTAGAATATTGTTATCATAATTAAACTCGTTCATTTTCTTTTTTACTTTGTAAGGACGGTGAAATATAATATGAAGAACATTTTGCAGAATGAGCAAGAGAGAATGAACTCTATTATAAAACTCAAAAGTTCTCTCCATCAGAGCTCTCTGAAACCATAATGTCACTTTTGGCTAAGTGCCAAATTCAAGCATGACTAGCTGGAAAATTACAGACATAAAATTTGACCTTTGACCCGATTGGACAGATCTAGAAAAGCCAAATTGAGTAAAAAAAATACTTATCAAAGCTTTTACTATGGTTTTGGTTTTAATATTCCTCAAATTAATTGCCTCTGGGAATCTTGTTGATGCACACATTATGGTCAACAAATATTGGTTGCCTGACCAACACAGTCTACCATAATTCTGTTAAATGGTTCGTCAAATGCAGGAATAGGTTGCAAGTGAGCCTTAGGTATCTTCTGATTAAGTTTTCCTACCATTTGACAAGTATGTTATGATCTACAAAATTTACAAACATGACTTTTTAGTGATCTTGTGATAAGTTTAATTTCTCCCTAAATGACCAGCCAGAGGAGTTTCATGGGCCAAACTAAGTATTTCATGTTTGTTAGATTTTAGAACTACAATCTGATAGTTCACTGACCATTCGTCACCAGTCGGTACCTTGGGAGGTCTCCATTTTCTCATAAGAATTCCATTTTTAAACAAGTAACAGACAGGTACTTTAGTTGCTTTAGTTTCTTTAATGGCCCTCTGAAACAAACAGGAGATCTCAGGATATTTTTCCTGTTCAAGGACAAGTGATTGTTGTTTATCACCCAAATTAGATAAAAGAGAATGAGTATTTAAAAGAGGATCACTGTAATCAATACCTTTTGATTGACATAAATTAGGATCACTGTAGTCAATACCTTTTGATTGGCATAAATTAGGATCACTGTAGTCAATACCTTTTGATTGACATAAATTAGGATCACTGTAGTCAATACCTTTTGATTGACATAAATTAGGATCACTGTAGTCAATACCTTTTGATTGGCATAAATTAGGATCACTGTAGTCAATACCTTTTGATTGACATAAATTAGGATCACTGTAGTCAATACCTTTTGATTGACATAAATTAGGATCACTGTAGTCAATACCTTTTGATTGACATAAATTAGGATCACTGTAGTCAATACCTTTTGATTGACATAAATTAGGATCACTGTAGTCAATACCTTTTGATTGACACAAGTGGCCCCATCGAAAGCCTCACCAATACATGTGTCAGCTAAAAGAAATATTTTCCTTATCAAAATCATTTTTAAGAGCTTTCTTTGCCTAAGCTCTGGTAATTGCACAAGCTGGGTATAACTCAGGGTATTCTTTTTCAATTGGATCAACTTTCTAATCCAAAGAAGGCTTTTCAGTTACAAGAGGATTAACCACAACCTTGTCTCCAGCTAGGTCATTGCCTAGTAATAAATGAATGTCCTCAATGGGTAAAGTATATATGGTACCAATTGTCACAGGTCCTGAAACTAAGTCTGATGACAAATTTACAGAATGGAGAGGAACATTAACAAAGCCGCACTCTACTCCCTGAATGAGAACACTCTTATTAGAAGAGGACTTCTCAGAAAAAGTCAAAGTACCTGATAATTAAAGATTCTGAGAAGTTCCTGTATCCCTTAAACTTTTAACAGGGATAGGACTGGCCAAATCAATCAAGAGTAATATAGAACCCTTCGACATGAATGGTTCATAATTCTACATGATAAAATCAAACTGGGGATTATTAGACACAACAAATGTATAGCTTTCAATACATGACCATGACCTTGACCTCTTGGAAATAAGAGCATTTGGGATAGGTCTATCTTGATTCTGATGTCTGTATTTCAATTTAAAGCAGTCAGAAATGACGCATCCTATTTTTCGTGCAATATGTACACATAGGAAGAGACAATGATTTTAAATCAAATCGTAATTGTTTATCTTTCTCCCCCTTCTGTCTCTCCTCTTTTTCAAATTGAAACTGCATTTGTCCGTTCTCTTCCTGAAGCTCGAGCTTCCTTTACTCCATCTTCATTTTTAATTTCATTACTTTAATGTCAGAGGCTTATACTGATTTACTGATCAAAGCCAAAACACTTTATCAAGAACATTATTCTCTACCAGATATTGAATCAAAATGCTTTTAATTTTTTGTTTTGTCAGGGAAGCTTTTGCCTCAGAAAGATCGTATCTTCTGGCAAGTTCAAGCAACTCCTCTTTTTTCAGACTATCCAACTGCTTTTGAGTATGACTAGAAAGAAAATTCTCCACTTTTGATGACATTATGAATGAAAGCCTGTTGTTTTCACTAAAGATTTCAAACGAATTGTAAAATAGTACTTGTGATTTAAAAACTAGGAGAATTTAAATTTCAAAAAACAATTTTCTAAAATATTCTAGCCAAAATTCTAATATCCCAGATGAGCCCCTAATTTTCTCTTGTTACATGTAGGCTTGTACAAAAGTAACAAGAAAAGAGTGAAGCCAACAAGCTTTGTAAATTTTAACAAAAATGATTTATTTCCCTAGAAAACAATGCAGAAATAGAAAATATGACTTAGGTATTGGGAAAATAATCCAAAAATTAAACCTAGAATTGAAATATAAGTCTTTCACTAAATAATTCTAATTGAATCCAGGTTTGAATCTCAATGAAATTCCAATATGGAAGGTGATGATATCAGATGAAGTTGTTGTACTAATGGTAACAGTTCCTTGTTGAAATTTGTGAATCAAGAATAATATTCTGACTTTAGAATTCCAAATAATTTCCACTGAATGTCTTTGTCCAAGACTTTGATGAAGAAGCACTTATTTTCCGGAGAATATAAATTATTCTTTAATAACAAATAACTCAAAATATGCCAACAACAAAATACCTCTGAGCTTTCAAAAGGTATTTTTTACGACTAAACAAATTTAATACCAATTGGCTGTTTTAAGCCTTATTTTAGATCATATGGTATTTCACGTGACAGGCTTCATGATTTCCAAGTCGAAGATGGCAATAAAAAAATTCTCATTTGTCATGTAGTTTAGAATAGCCTTATCTAAAAAAAATCAGATTCTTATGCTAGAAATGAATGCATGTTATTAAAAGAAACTGTTTACAACATGGGTAATATGTGGGCCAAAAATGATATTGGAAATAGCCAATCATTATCACTCAATGTTTACAAGCTCCATGAACCAGAGTGAGCTAAAAATAATGCATTCGATACAAACAGAATTTACTGTGGAAAAACTATATTGAATCCTGTGAAAATAATCAATACCATAAAATGTAATAAAACAAAAAAAAATAAAAAAAGATTATTAAAACTAACACACAAGCAATTTATTACATATACATAACAACTTCTAGTCTTGTTTTGTGCAACTGAGCATGACTTAACTATCATTTTTATTAGAAACACCATTTGTATTTAGAAACAAAACTCTTCATCTTTGGTACTTCAGATACATAATCATTGTTATGCAATAGGTTGTAATGCTGGTATCATCAATCAACTGGCTTTCAATAAATCGGCTCATTTTCCTTTTTGTTGAAGAAGACAGATGGTGTTATGGACATTCAGGAAGACTATGACTCGGATAAGGAAAAGGAATGGAAAGGTAAGGTTTATTCCTAGTATTATCTACATTGACTTGGATAAGGAAAAGGGAATCGAAAGGTAAGGTTTTTTCCTTATATTATCTACAATGACTTGGATAAGGAAAAGGAATGGAAAGGTAAGGTTTATTCCTAGTATTATCTACAATGACTTGGATAAGAAAAGGGAATGGAAAGGTAAGGTTTTTTCCTAGTATTATCTACAATGACTTGGATAAGGAAAGGGAATGGAAAGGTAAGGTTTATTCCTAGTATTATCCACAATGACTTAGATAAGGAAAGGAAATGGAAAGGTAAGGTTTATTACTAGTATTATCCACAATGACTTGGATATGGAAAGGGAATGGAAAGGTAAGGTTCATTCCTAGTATTATCCACAATGACTTGGATATGGAAAGGGAATGGAAAGGTAAGGTTCATTCCTAGTAGTAGTTACAATGACTCAGATATGGAAAGGGAATGGAAAGGTAAGGTTTATTCCTAGTATTATCTACAATGACTTGGATAGGGAAAGGGAATGGAAAGGTAAGGTTTATTCCTAGTATTATCTACAATGACTTGGATAGGGAAAGGGAATGGAAAGGTAAGGTTTATTCCTAGTATTATCTACAATGACTTGGATAGGGTAAGGGAATAGAAAGGTAAGGTTTATTCCTAGTAGTATCTACAATGACTTGGATATGGAAAGGGAATGGAAAGGTAAGGTTTATTCCTAGTATTATCTACAATGACTTGGATAAGGAAAGGGAATGGAATGGTAAGGTTTATTCCTAGTAGTAGTTACAATGACTCAGATATGGAAAGGGAATGGAAAGGTAAGGTTTATTCCTAGTATTATCTACAATGACTCAGATATGGAAAGGGAATGGAAAGGTAAGGTTTATTCCTAATAGTAGCTACAATGACTCAGATAAGAAAAGGGAATGGAAAGGTAAGGTTTATTCCTAGTAGTAGCTACAATGACTTGGATATGGAAAGGGAATGGAAAGGTAAGGTTTATTCCTAGTAGTAGCTACAATGACTCAGATAAGGAAAGGGAATAGAAAGGTATCTACAATGACTTGGATAAGAAAAGGGAATGGAAAGGTAAGGTTTATTCCTAATAGTAGCTACAATGACTCGGATAAGAAAAGGGAATGGAAAGGTAAGGTTTTTTCCTAGTATTATCTACAATGACTTAGATAAGAAAAGGGAATGGAAAGGTAAGGTTTATTCCTAGTAGTAGCTACAATGACTCAGATAAGCTAAGGGAATGGAAAGGTAAGGTTTATTCCTAGTAGTAGCTACAATGACTTAGATAAGGAAAGGGAATGGAAAGGTAAGGTTTTTTCTTAGTATTATCTACAATGACTTGGATATGGAAAGGGAATGGAAAGGTAAGGTTTATTCCTAGTAGTAGCTACAATGACTTAGATAAGGAAAGGGAATGGAATGGTAAGGTTTTTTCTTAGTATTATCTACAATGACTTGGATATGGAAAGGGAATGGAAAGGTAAGGTTTTTTCCTAGTATTATCTACAATGACATTTATATGGAAAGGGAATGGAAAGGTAAGGTTTATTCCTAGTAGTAGGTTCAAGATGACACCCATGTACAGCCCACTATTGACTCACTGAAGCAGAATGTATCATGCTTGTATGAATTTTGTGGTATAAGTTAGTAATGACATGAGCAATTGACATTAGATCACATAACCTCAAGAACTTGACAGAATTAACACAGAATACCACTGAGAGCTTTTCCAAAAAATCCTTAAATTAAAAAAAATTCTTATCTTCATTGCAACCAAATTAAGCTTTCTGCCAGCCACAGAGTGCATGTAATGCGTTTTGCTTCTCTCAATCCAGAAATGATGTAAGGTCCACAGATGTGTCAATTCTGCTGAAAATATTCAATCCCAGTGAAAAATCTGTAGTGCACTGAAAAATCTGTATCTATGGTCACCACATAGTCCTGATTTACATCAGCCAAATCAGCATATCCTTGTTAATAGTAGTATTAAATTTGATAGACATGTTTGTAGACATAGAATACCAATGCAATTTGGTAGGCATATGTGAAGGATGTATGGAATTTGGTAGTCATGTTTGTAGACATGTGTAGATGACCAATGTAAAATTTGGTATGAATGTTCTTAGATATGTAGATGACCAGTGGAGTTCAGAAAGTATGGTTATAGACATATGTAGATGATAAAAGAGTATGTAGTATGTATATTTATAGACATAAATAGATCAACAATGGAATTTGGTAGGCATATTTTTAGCCTTAAATAGACGAACAGTGGAATTTGGTAGGCATGTTTATTAACATAAATAGATGAATAGTAGAATTTGGTAAGCATGATTAAAGACAAAAAAGATGACCAATGGAATTTGGTATGCATGTTTATAGACGTAAATAGATGACCAATAGATTTTGTTAGGCATGATTATAGACATAGATGACCAATGGAATTTTGTAGGCATGTCTGGACATAAAATAGATGACCAATGAAATTTGGTAGGCATGTTTGTAGACATGGGTAAATGTTCAATGGAATTTGGTAGGCATAATTATAGACACTTGTAGATGACCAATGGAATTTGGTAGGCATGCTTGTGGTCATATTTAGATGACCAATGGAATTCGGTAGGCATGTTTTTTACACATAGATGGCAAGTGAAATTTGGTTTGCATGTTTGTAGACACATAGAACACCAATGGAATTTGGTAAGCGTGTTTGTAGGCATATAGGAAGGTGACCAATGGAATTTGATCACAGGACCATTGGTGCAAACTTTATTACCAATTATGAACAAGAAACATTTTGGAAAATGGTATTGTTTAAATGATGTATGTTTGTTGCTTGTTTTGGTGTTTGTTTCTGCTTCACAAACTTGTAAATATGTTACAAATAGTTGAATACATTAAACTTGATAATGTTGAAGATTCTGAGTTTGTCCTCTAAAATATTTATTCATAATTATTATTTATAAATTGTATTCATCAATTCTTTTTATCAGCCAAACACAGAGAAAATGTCAAGAAATACAGGATGATGTCACAGAGGCATGAAGAACCACAAGCAGCTAATCAGAATACAGGGGTCAATGGTCGCCTAGCAACAGATGCTGAATTGTGGGCAAGGCTGGATGAATTGGAGAGGATTGAAGCAGACAGAAATGAAATGACAGATTTAGGGTAGCACTTGCAGTTTTGTATTCAAATACATTACCCACTTGTAGTACATTAGAAGCCCTATCTGCCCAGTTGAAAAAGACATCAACTTTTAGTTTGTTTTAGTATAAAAAGTTACTGTAGTGGATTAAGATTTGGCCCTTCAGTCATGGAGAGAACTGTAAAAGCTAGAAAGGTATTTCGCTCTGAAGGAAAATGGCATATCTTTATTCAGTGACATTACTCCTCTTTTAACAGCTATTCATTGGTGAGCTAACTTGAAGAAATTATCCCCCAACACAGCCAAGTGTTTTTGCTGCATGATTTCTGATGGAACATTTTTTGTAGTCTTGTGGCTTGACCTGCATTTGAGCCTCTTTCTGCATGGCCAGCTGTTGATCTGAGCTGTCTCTAGCTCCTGTCAGTGGTTCAGTCAGCGTTGTGATCTAGTATTTTTTGTCATCAAGAACAGGTTACTGTGTATGGGTAAAGAGAAATTTGTTCTATTTAATCTGTCAAGCCATTGATGGAGGCAGGGCAGTAGGTGCTGTCTGAGGTGCACAAAAGGCATTAGCAGAGCCAGAAGAACCTTATCAATTTTGGAGTAAGGTCAACTGTTGTCCAGGAGTCAAGGGCTTGGATCATGGATGCTTTGACAATTGCTATGGTTTTGGGAATACACATTTTCTCCAACTGTTTTTGATCCCAAAATCTAATTTAGAATATGAGGGACAAGATTTACATAGTTTCTGAAGCCTCTTCCAAATAGGACAGGTTACAGGTGATTGTCTACTTGAACCAGTGTTAGACATCATCAGGTTCTGGTAATCTGCTTAATCAGCCCCTCAGTCTTCAGGTATCACAATGACATAATCCAAAATGTCCTTGAATGAATTAACAATAATTCTAAAATTGTGATTTAGGCAAAAAATTGAGCACTCCAAATAACAGTTTAAATAAATCATTTCAAATATTAACTAAAGCAACTTAAATTGAATCTACTAAGAATGATGTTAAGATATGGAATGAGCAATTGTGAAATAAACAATTTTATATGCCTCTCCACCTGACTTATCTCACATTAACCACTTTCTGAAAATACTTGTCATCTTGATGGAATTTTCCATCAAATTCATAAACAAGATAGACCTTGATTTTCCCAGGGGAATAACAATGTCATGAATTCAGACCCAGGTAAACATAGTTACCTTCAAATGGTAATATTATATAATCTAACATCTTTGACAAGAAGTGTCTACGTAATATGTTGTTTATAAAAAAGACAGTCAGGTAGGTACCTACCCTCAATTATGGATAAAAGTCAGACACAATACTTATTAAACATGCATAGCATACAATCATGGACAAAAGACAACACATGATACAAATTAACGGTAATAAATATTTATGTTAGAAAAACATTTTTTTAAAAAAGAAAATCCTATTTTCATCTTCAGATTGGATGAGAAGAAATCATCCGCTACAGGGGAGAACTTATCATTGCACACTCCACAGAGGATAGGGGGTGAAAAAAGAGTCCACTGGGAAACCCAAAGCCCTCTAGAGGAGGAGGTGGAGAAAAATGACAGTCTTGACTCAGATGATGATGCTGATGAAGAGAAAGATGAGGAAATCCATTCAGAAACTTCAAGTTCTGTTAGAATATCAAAAACAATTTTATTTACCCACTCCAAAGTTCAGGTATTCTACATTACAAGTTTTTTAATGCCAAGGTACATGTATTGCTGATATCTTTGATTTATAAAGGTGGTTATCACAAATCTCAATTTATTGCAAAATTCGGTGTTGGTGTCTTCGAGAATTATAGACAGAAAATTTACTTTTTAGTTCATATAATTATCTATTTTTAGATAACTATCATAATCTTTGTATTACTGCACTCTTTGAATGCACATTTTACAAGGAGAGGAATGTATTTTTAACTCATAATGGTGAATGAAAAAATGTTGAAAATGAGTTGCTAGTTTTGATTGAAAGACATCAATGCAGTTTAAATCTTATTTTCTGTTTCTGGTGTGCTTTTTTATTTCCATGGAGTTTGTATCCACACATTTAAATTATCCACTAATGCTTTTTTTTATAAATAATTCTTTACATGAACCTAGACAAATCTTGTAAATACATTGATAATTCTATACATGAACCTAGACAAATCCTTTGGAGACATTGATAATTAGTTACATGAACCTAGACAAATCTTGTAAATACATTGATAATTCTGTACATGAATTCTGACAAATCCTTTGGAGACATTGATAATTAGTTACATGAACCTAGACAAATCTTGTAAATACATTGATAATTCTATACATGAACCTAGACAAATCCTTTGGAGACATTGATAATTAGTTACATGAACCTAGACAAATCTTGTAAATACAATGATAATTCTATACATGAACCTAGACAAATCCTTTGGAGACATTGATAATATATACATGAACCTAGACAAATCTTGTAAATACATTGATAATTCTGTACATGAATTCTGACAAATCCTTTGGAGACATTGATAATATATACATGAACCTAGACAAATCATGTAAATACATTGATAATTCTATACATGAACCTAGACAAAGCTTGTAAATACATTGATAATTCTATACATGAATTCTGACAAATCCTTTGGAGACATTGATAATATATACATGAACAGTAACAAATCCTTTGAAGACAGTAAAATTGTTTGACATTTGAGAACCACAAAATTTAGTAAGCGTTTGTATTCCTATTGTGATTCTAGATATATTTAGACTCAGAAATCTTTTATAAAGTTGTGAATTGTTAGTAATATTATATTTCTACTTGACAATACATTGTCATTGTGTTGTGTCATCAACATTATAAATCCTACTTGACAATACTGAGATATTATAAATCCTACTTGACAATATAGATACATTTTGATGTGTCATCAATATTAGAAATCTTGCTTGACAATGCAGAGATATTAGAAATCCTACTTGACAATATAGATACATTTTGATCTGTCATCAATATTAGAAATCTTGCTTGACAATGCAGAGATATTAGAAATCCTATTTGACAATATAGATACATTTTGATGTGTCGTCAATATCAGAAATCTTGCTTGACAATGCAGAGATATTAGAAATCCTACTTGACAATATAGATAAATTTTGATGTGTCGTCAATATTAGAAATCTTGCTTGACAATGCAGAGATATTAGAAATCCTACTTGACAATATAGATACATTTTGATGTGTTGTCAATAATAGAAATCCTACTTGACAATGCAGAGATATTAGAAATCCTACTTGACAATATAGATACATTTTGATGTGTCATCAATATTAGAAATCTTGCTTGACAATGCAGAGATATTAGAAATCCTACTTGACAATATAGATACATTTTGATGTGTCGTCAATATTAGAAATCTTGCTTGACAATGCAGAGATATTAGAAATCCTACTTGACAATATAGATACATTTTGATGTGTCGTCAATATTAGAAATCTTGCTTGACAATGCAGAGATATTAGAAATCCTACTTGACAATATAGATACATTTTGATGTGTCATCGATAATACAAATCCTACTTGACAATACAGAGATATTAGAAATCCTACTTGACAATATAGATACATTTTGATGTGTCAACAATATTAGAAATCTTGCCTGACAATACAGAGATACTAGAAATCCTACTTGACAATATAGATACATTTTGATGTGTCATCAATAATAGAAATCTTGCTTGACAATGCAGAGATATTAGAAATCCTACTTGATAATATAGATACATTTTGATGTGTTGTCAATATTAGAAATCCTACTTGACAATGCAGAGATATTAGAAATCCTACTTGAAAAAATAGATACATTTTGATGTATCGTCAATATTAGAAATCTTGCTTGACAATGCAGAGATATTAGAAATCCTACTTGACAATATAGATACATTTTGATGTGTCGTCAATAATAGAAATCTTGCTTGACAATGCAGAGATATTAGAAATCCTACTTGACAATATAGATACATTTTGATGTGTCGTCAATAATAGAAATCTTGCTTGACAATGCAGAGATATTATAAATTCTACTTGACAATATAGATACATTTTGATGTATCGTCAATATTAGAAATCTTGCCTGACATACAGAGATATTAGAAATCCTAATTGACAATATAGATACATTTTGATGTGTCGTCAATAATAGAAATCTTGCTTGACAATGCAGAGATATTAGAAATCCTACTTGACAATATAGATACATTTTAATGTGTCGTCAATAATAGAAATCTTGCTTGACAATGCAGAGATATTATAAATTCTACTTGACAATATAGATACATTTTGATGTGTCGTCAATATTAGAAATCTTGCTTGACAATACAGAGATATTATAAATCCTACTTGACAATATAGATACATTTTGATGTGTCATCAATATTAGAAATCTTGCTTGTCAATGCAGAGATATATATCCTACTTGACAATATAGATACATTTTGATGTGTCGTCAATAGTAGAAATCTTGCTTGACAATGCAGATATTAGAAATCCTACATGACAATATAGATACATTTTGATGTGTCGTCAATATTAGAAATCTTGCCTGACAATACAGAGATATTAGAAATCCTACATGACAATATAGATACATTTTGATGTGTCATCAATAATAGAAATCTTGCTTGACAATGCAGAGATATTAGAAATCCTACTTGACAATATAGATACATTTTGATGTGTCGTCAATATTAGAAATCTTCCTTGACAATGCAGAGATAATAGAAATCCTACTTGACAATATAGATACATTTTGATGTGTCGTCAATATTAGAAATCTTGCTTGACAATACAGAGATATTAGAAATCATACTTGACAATATAGATACATTTTGATGTGTCGTCAATAATAGAAATCTTGCTTGACAATGCAGAGATATTAGAAATCCTACTTGACAATATAGATACATTTTGATGTGTCGTCAATATTAGAAATCTTGCTTGACAAGGCAGAGATATTAGAAATCCTACTTGACAATATAGATACATTTTGATGTGTCGTCAATATTTGAAATCTTGCTTGACAATGCAGAAATATTAGAAATCCTACTTGACAATATAGATACATTTTGATGTATCGTCAATATTAGAAATCTTGCTTGACAATGCAGAGATATTAGAAATTCTACTTGACAATATAGATACATTTTGATGTGTCATCGATAATAGAAATCCTACTTGACAATACAGAGATATTAGAAATCCTCTTTGACAATATAGATACATTTTGATCTGTTGTCAATAATAGAAATCTTGCTTGACAATGCAGAGATATTAGAAATCCTACTTGACAATATAGATACATTTTGATGTGTCGTCAATATTAGAAATCTTGCTTGACAATGCAGAGATATTATAAATCCTACTTGACAATATAGATACATTTTGATGTGTTGTCAATATTAGAAATCTTGCTTGACAATGCAGAGATATTAGAAATCCTACTTGACAATATAGATACATTTTGATGTGTCGTCAATATTAGAAATCCTACTTGACAATGCAGAGATATTATAAATCCTACTTGACAATATAGATACATTTTGATGTATCGTCAATATTAGAAATCTTGCTTGACAATGCAGAGATATTAGAAATCCTACTTGACAATATAGATACATTTTGATGTGTCGTCAATATTAGAAATCTTGCTTGACAATGCAGAGATACCAGAAATCCTACATGACAATATAGATACTTTTTGATGTGTCATCGATAAAAGAAATCCTACTTGACAATACAGATATATTAGAAATCCTACATGACAATATAGATACATTTTGATGTGTCATCGATAATAGAAATCTTGCTTGACAATGCAGAGATATTAGAAATCCTACTTGACAATATAGATACATTATGATGTGTTGTCAATATTAGAAATCCTACTTGACAATGCAGAGATATTAGAAATCCTACTTGACAATATAGATACATTATGATGTATCGTCAATATTAGAAATCTTGCTTGACAATGCAGAGATATTAGAAATCCTACATGACAATATAGATACATTTTGATGTGTCATCGATAATAGAAATCCTACTTGACAATATAGATACATTTTGATTTATTGTCAATAATAGAAATCTTGCTTGACAATGCAGAGATATTAGAAATCCTACTTGACAATATAGATACATTTTGATGTGTAGTCAATATTAGAAATCTTGCTTGACAATGCAGAGATATTATAAATCCTACTTGACAATATAGATACATTTTGATGTGTCGTCAATATTAGAAATCTTGCTTGACAATGCAGAGATATTAGAAATCCTACTTGACAAAATAGATACATTTTGATGTGTTGTCAGTATTAGAAATCTTGCTTGACAATGCAGAGATATTATAAATCCTACTTGACAATATAGATACATTTTGATGTGTCATCGATAATAGAATCCTACTTGACAATACAGAGATCTTAGAAATCCTACTTGACAATATAGATACATTTTGATGTGTCGTCAATATTAGAAATCTTGCCTGACAATACAGAGATGTTAGAAATCCTACATGACAATATAGATACATTTTGATGTGTCATCGATAATAGAAATCTTGCTTGACAATGCAGAGATATTAGAAATCCTACTTGACAATATAGATACATTTTGATTGTTCGTCAATATTAGAAATCCTACATGACAATGCAGAGATATTAGAAATCCTACTTGACAATATAGATACATTTTGATGTATCGTCAATATTAGAAATCTTGCTTGACAATGCAGAGATATTAGAAATCCTACTTGACAATATAGATACATTTTGATGTGTCATCGATAAAAGAAATCCTAGTTGACAATACAGAGATATTAGAAATCCTACTTGACAATATAGATACATTTTGATGTGTCGTCAATATTAGAAATCTTGCCTGACAATACAGAGATATTAGAAATCCTACTTGACAATATAGATACATTTTGATGTGTCGTCAATAATAGAAATCTTGCTTGACAATGCAGAGATATTAGAAATCCTACTTGACAATATAGATACATTTTGATGTGTCGTCAATATTAGAAATCTTGCTTGACAATTCAGAGATATTAGAAATCCTACATGACAATATAGATACATTTTGATGTGTCGTCAATATTAGAAATCTTGCTTGACAATACAGAGATATTAGAAATCCTACTTGACAATATAGATACATTTTGATGTGTCGTCTATAATAGAAATCTTGCTTGACAATGCAGATATTAGAAATTCTACTTGACAATATAGATACATTTTGATGTGTCGTCAGTATTAGAAATCTTGCTTGACAATGCAGAGTTATTAGAAATCCTACTTGACAATATAGATACATTTTGATGTGACGTCAATATTAGAAATCTTGCTTGACAAGGCAGAGATATTAGAAATCCTACTTGACAATATAGATACATTTTGATTTGTCGCCAATATTAGAAATCTTGCTTGACAATGCAGAGATATTAGAAATCCTACTTGACATTATAGATACATTTTGATGTGTCGTCAATATTAGAAATCTTGCTTGACAATGCAGAGATATTAGAAATTCTACTTGACAATATAGATACATTTTGATGTGTCATCGATAATAGAAATCCTACTTGACAATACAGAGACATTGGAAATCCTCTTTGACAATATAGATACATTTTGATCTGTTGTCAACAATAGAAATCTTGCTTGACAATGCAGAGATATTAGAAATCCTACTTGACAATATAGATACATTTTGATGTGTCGTCAATATTAGAAATCTTGCTTGACAATGCAGAGATATTAGAAATCCTACTTGACAATATAGATACATTTTGATGTTTCGTCAATATTAGAAATCTTGCTTGACAATGCAGAGATATTAGAAATCCTACTTGACAATATAGATACATTTTGATGTGTCATCAATATTAGAAATCTTGCTTGACAATGCAGAGATATTAGAAATCCTACTTGACAATATAGATACATTTTGATGTGTCGTCAGTATTAGAAATCTTGCTTGACAATGCAGAGATATTATAAATCCTACTTGACAATATAGATACATTTTGATGTGCCATCGATAATATAAATCCTACTTGACAATATAGATACATTTTGATTGTTCGTCAATATTAGAAATCCTACTTGACAATGCAGAGATATTAGAAATCCTACTTGACAATATAGATACATTTTGATGTGTCGTCAATAATAGAAATCTTGCTTGACAATGCAGAGATATTAGAAATCCTACTTGACAAGATAGATACATTTTGATGTGTCGTCAATATTAGAAATCTTGCTTGACAATACAGAGATATTAGAAATCCTACTTGACAATATAGATACATTTTGATGTGTCGTCAATATTAGAAATCTTGCCTGACAATACAGAGATATTAGAAATCCTACATGACAATATAGATACATTTTGATTTGTCGTCAATAATAGAAATCTTGCTTGACAATGCAGAGATATTAGAAATCCTACTTGACAATATAGATACATTTTGATGTGTCGTCAATATTAGAAATCTTGCTTGACAATGCAGACATATTAGAAATCCTACTTGACAATATAGATACATTTTGATGTGTCATCAATATTAGAAATCCTGCTTGACAATGCAGAGATATTAGAAATCCTACTTGACAATATAGATACATTTTGATGTGTCGTCAATATTAGAAATCTTGCTTGACAATGCAGAGATATTAGAAATCCTACTTGACAATATAGATACATTTTGATGTGTCGTCAATATTAGAAATCTTGCTTGACAATGCAGAGATATTAGAAATCCTACTTGACAATATAGATACATTTTGATGTGTCATTGATAATAGAAATCCTACTTGACAATACAGAGATATTAGAAATCCTACTTGACAATATAGATACATTTTGATGTGTCATCGATAATATAAATCCTACTTGACAATACAGAGATATTAGAAATCCTACTTGAAAATAGAGAGATATTAGAAATCCTACTTGACAATGCAGAGATATTAGAGACTGCTTCACAATACATAGATATTTTGATGTGACATCAATATTAGAAATCTTGCTTGACAATACAGAAACATTGTGATGTGTAATCAATATCAAAAATCCTATTTGACAATTGTTATGATTCTATGCTCTTAAAATAGGTATCAGAAATGAGTGAATACATACTTTGTAATATTTAACGAACAATTTTTTCCCTAGAATACAAAATGAAAAAAGGAAGAAAAACAACAACTTAGGATATTTCGAATTAAATCCAAAAATAATCCAAGAATTAAAGTCACAAGGCCCAGTAATAAAATGTCCTGAATACCTGACAATACAGAGATATTAGAGAGTCTACTTGATGATACAGAGACATTGTGGGGGTTTCATCAGTAGAACTGGGTATTTTTTAGTTTATTTTCTGTCTGTTAATAGAAAAAATACCTTACTCTAATTTTTATCAAAATAACTATATTGTATCCATGATGTTATTTGGGAAAAAAATATTTTCTTGAGATAAAAGAAAATATTTCAGCTCAAATGAAAATCACGGCACCACCAAAACATTGAATTGACGTTACCTTATTATATATGAATTTGCTAAGTGCATGTTAATTGTTGTATAAGTTGCAATCTAAAAGCTATGTGCATGTTAATTGTTGTATAAGTTGCAATCTATAAAGCTATGTGCATGTTAATTGTTGTATAAGTTGCAATCTATAAAGCTATGTGCATGTTAATTGTTGTTTAAACAACACACAATACACCAGGTCAATAGACACTTTATTGTACATATAAAATAATCTTTTTGGCATAATGGGGGTAAATCCTGTCACAGCACACTGCACCAGCCCAGCTCTGAATTGTTTTAAAGGATACCTCAGGACAGGAAGCATGTTGGAGTTTGTAAGGTTGTTAAAATTGTCCGATACCTGCAAGTGTTAGGCCGCAAGGGGCTGACAGGAGGTATATAGGGATGATGGTCCAATACCTGCATGTTGAACCGCCAGGGGCTGACAGGAGGTATATAGGGACAATGACAACCAAAACACGACAAGTCCGATCCGAGGATGCCATGATAACAAACATCATGCATTGCAGGAAGCAGGTATAAAGTATATGGGCATAATAGTGGAGTACATTTAAGTACTGAAACAAATTGGGGTTCAAAGCTAAGATTTTTGAATGAATGAAACTTGGCAATGGCCAAAAACAAGTGAAAGTAGCACTGTGACTTTGGACTATAGTGAGGCCCCCAATTTGAAATAAGGTAAGGATATATAAGGGAATAATGCCTGGAAATGCATGAAATATATTTGAATTGCATGGTAAAGCCTGATGTACGGGAAGGTAAGAATGTTAGATACATGTTTTCAATAGTTAGGAATTCACATGTGCACTAATAGATGATACCAGTGATATGACAGTGTAGCATAGGTATTACAGCATCTCTTAAGCATAAAGAAATAAAAAATAAAATTGTGTGATGGTTTCACAAAGTAAACAAATGAATAATGTATTGATAGACACAAGCATGCAATGAACTAGTGAGGCAATTGATTCGACATCTGTCTCTGTGCCAAGCTAATTCTGTCCAGGTGCACCTGAATATGTCCACCATATGCATTAGAGGACATCGACCTAAGGTATGGATAAGATGGTCTGGAATTCCAGCCTTAGCGGCACTAGTAGCTAGGCATACAGAACGTCACAGTACATAGAATAAATATGAATATCCACCCCTTGACGGAAAACATCAGTCTTAGATGCTCTAAGATGCAGAATGAATATGTGCTTAACCAAATGAAAACATTGTCAGAATACTTAACCACATTGCATAAATCCAAGAAATGCTAACAAACACAATGCACTGCACGAACAAGTCCAGTCAGTGAACACTCTCTTGCAACATGGGTAATAACTGCACCATCATCTTGTATGTAATAGGAAATCTGCGCATACTATATGTTTGCCCATGAAGTATACTCTGTAACGTCTCTGCTCCTGAAAAGCATTACTATGACCAGCAAATAGGTAATGGAATCAATTCCTGCAAGGTATAGCTTAATTGTTGAGTACTGCAGCTGCATCTGTGCATGACAGCATGTTACAAAATAAAACAAAACATCTGAGAGTACTTTTAAAGTGTTTGAATGTGCAATAATGCCTGACATTGCCAAAAATTCCACATACACTTAATGGCAGCTCTGTATATCAACCTATTATGATCAGACACAGAATACACAAATTTATGTGCAAGTTGTTATCAAAATCGTATAAATCTAAAGTCAGAGGTCACACACAATATCCAGAAACATTTGTATTCCATGTCCCTGAATACCAGCTGGAGACGGAAGTGTTTTAAGACCATCATGTGATGAACCCATTTATCCACCCACAAGATGACTGAAATGTACACACAATATCCAGGAATGCTTATATTCCATGTAACAGAATTACAGTGGAAGAATGTGTTGTTGAAAGATAGTCATGTCTACAGTGAACCCATTTGAATTGAAGTGCTCTCCCAGGAAGCCATATGAAGTGCAGTGTCCCTATGGTCTGGACGGCTGTATCGATCTGTGCACCCATGAAACCTAAAAGCAGAAAATATTGGAAAGCAGAACCAGGAAATGTGATGGCAATGTATAGCCATTACTCATGAAATTATGTGATATGCTTGAAACAAGAATCATACAAGAGTTTTACCAATATAAAAGTGCATGACAAATTTGATTCTGCAAAAAAATACTGATTTCGGAAAATGGTAAATCAGAGACAATAGCTCCTGTAAATGAGCTTCTGCAACATTCAAAACTTATTTAATCATTGAATTACACAAATACTATCACAATTGTTCTAAAGCAAATCTTTGAATGCACGAAAACTTGGCAATGGCCCAAACGAGTGAAAGTAGCACTGCAACTCTGGAACAGTGTGACTGTAATGAGGCCCCCAGTTTGAAGTAAGGTAAGGAGCCGTAAGGGGAATAATGACTGGAAATGCATGAAATATATATGAATTACTTGATGAACCTAATTTACGTAAAATATTAATCTAAGATACATGTATTTAATAGCCAGTTAGGAATTCACAAGTGTACTAATACATGATGATGATACCGGCGAAATGACAGTGCAGCATAGATACAGCATTACAGCGTCTCTTAAGCTTAAAGAAATAAATAAAATTTATGTGATGGTTTTACTAAGTAAATACATGAATAGTGCATTGGTGGACCCAAGCATGCAATGAATTAGTGAGGCACAAGATGTGACATCTGCCCCTGAAAAGAAAATATTTCAGCTCAAATGAAAATCACGGCACCACCAAAACATTGAATTGAC
The DNA here is from genome assembly GCA_016746295.1 of Potamilus streckersoni. Taxonomy (NCBI): domain Eukaryota; kingdom Metazoa; phylum Mollusca; class Bivalvia; order Unionida; family Unionidae; genus Potamilus; species Potamilus streckersoni. The sequence continues at coordinate 630,886 of JAEAOA010001366.1, forward strand.
AGTACCTTATTATATATGAATTTGCTAAGTGCATGTTAATTGTTGTATAAGTTGCAATCTAAAACCTATGCGCATGTTAATTGTTGTATAAGTTGCAATCTATAAAGCTATGTGAATGTTAATTGTTGTATCAGTTGCAATCTATAAAGCTATGTGCATGTTAATTGTTGTATCAGTTGCAATCTATAAAGCTATGTGAATGTTAATTGTTGTATAAGTTGCAATCTAAAAGCTATGTGAATGTTAATTGTTGTATAAGTTGCAATCTAAAAGCTATGTGCATGTTAATTGTTGTATAAGTTGCAATCTAAAAGCTATGTGAATGTTAATTGTTGTATAAGTTGCAATCTAAAAGCTATGTGAATGTTAATTGTTGTATAAGTTGTAATCTTAAAGCTATGTGAATGTTAAATGTTATATAAGTTGTAATCTAAAAGCTATGTGAATTCTTAAAGCTATGTGAATGTTAAATGTTATATAAGTTGTAATCTAAAAGCTATGTGAATCTTAATTGTTATATAAGTTGCAATCTAAAAGCTATGTGAATGTTAATTGTTATATAAGTTGCAATCTAAAAGCTATGTGAATGTTAATTGTTGTATAAGTTGCAATCTAAAAGCTATGTGAATGTTAATTGTTGTATAAGTTGCAATCTAAAAGCTATGTGAATGTTAATTGTTGTATAAGTTGCAATCTAAAAGCTATGTGAATGTTAATTGTTATATAAGTTGCAATCTAAAAGCTATGTGAATGTTAATTGTTGTATAAGTTGCAATCTAAAAGCTATGTGAATGTTAATTGTTGTATAAGTTGCAATCTAAAAGCTATGTGAATCTTAATTGTTGTATAAGTTGCAATCTAAAAGCTATGTGAATGTTAATTGTTGTGTAAGTTGCAATCTAAAAGCTATGTGCATGTTAATTGTTGTATAAGTTGCAATCTAAAAGCTACGTGAATGTTAATTGTTATATAAGTTGCAATCTAAAAGCTATGTGCATGTTAATTGTTGTGTAAGTTGCAATCTAAAAGCTACGTGTATGTTAATTGTTGTGTAAGTTGTAATCTAAAACTATGTGCATGTTAATTGTTGTATAAGTTGCAAACTAAAGGCTATGTGAATGTTAATTGTTGTATAAGTTGCAATCTAAAAAGATGCGACTGTTAATTGTTGTATAAGTTGCAATCTAAAAACTATGTGAATGTTAATTGTTGTATAAGTTGCAATCTAAAAACTATGTGAATGTTAATTGTTGTATAAGTTGCAATCTAAAAGCTATGTGCATGTTAATTGTTGTGTAAGTTGTAATCTAAAAGCTATGTGCATGTTAATTGTTGTATAAGTTGCAATCTAAAAGCTATGTGCATGTTAATTGTTGTGTAAGTTGTAATCTAAAGCTAAGGCATGTTAATTGTTGTATAACTTGTAATCTAAAAACTATGTGAATGTTAATTGTTGTATAAGTTGCAATCTAAAAGCTATGTGCATGTTAATTGTTGTATAAGTTGCAATCTAAAAGCTATGTGCATGTTAATTGTTGTGTAAGTTGTAATCTAAAACTAAGGCATGTTAATTGTTGTATAACTTGTAATCTAAAAGCTATGTGAATGTTAATTGTTGTATAAGTTGCAATCTAAAACTATGTGCATGTTAATTGTTGTAAAAGTTGCAATCTAAAAGCTATGTGAATGTTAATTGTTGTATAAGTTGCAATCTAAAAGCTATGTGAATGTTAATTGTTGTATAAGTTTCAATCTAAAACTATGTGCATGTTAATTGTTGAATAAGTGGCAATCTAAAGCTATGTGCATGTTAATTGTTGTGTAAGTTGCAATCTAAAACTTTGTGCATGTTAATTGTTGTATAAGTTGCAGTCTAAAAGCTATGTGAATGTTAATTGTTGTATAAGTTGCAATCTAAAACTATGTGCATGTTAATTGTTGTATAAGTTGCAATCTAAAAGCTATGTGAATGTTAATTGTTGTGTAAGTTGTAATCTAAAAGCTATGTGCATGTTAATTGTTGTATAAGTTGCAATCTAAAACTATGTGAATGTTAATTGTTATATAAGTTGCAATCTAAAAGCTATGTGCTTGTTAATTGTTGTGTAAGTTGCAATCTAAAAGCTATGTGAATGTTAATTGTTGTATAAGTTGCAATCTAAAAGCTATGTGCATGTTAATTGTTGTTAGTTGCAATCTAAAAGCTATGTGAATGTTAATTGTTGTATAAGTTGCAATCTAAAAGCTATGTGCATGTTAATTGTTGTATAAGTTGCAATCTAAAAGCTATATGCATGTTAATTGTTGTATAAGTTGCAATCTAAAAGCTATGTGCATGTTAATTGTTGTATAAGTTGCAATCTAAAAGCTATGTGCATGTTATTTGTTGTATAAATTGCAATCTAAAAGCTATGTGAATGTTCATTGTTGTGTAATTTGCAATCTAAAAGCTATGTGCATGTTAATTGTTGTATAAGTTGCAATCTAAAAGCTATGTGAATGTTAATTGTTGTATAAGTTGCAATCTAAAAGCTATGTGAATGTTAATTGTTGTATAAGTTGCAATCTAAAAGCTATGTGCAAGTTAATTGTTGTATATGTTGCAATCTAAAAGCTATGTGCATGTTAATTGTTGTATAAGTTGCAATCTAAAAGCTATGTGCATGTTAATTGTTGTATAAGTTACAATTTAAAAGCTATGTGCAAGTTAATTGTTGCGTATGTTGCAATCTAAAAGCTATGTGCATGTTAATTGTTGTATAAGTTGCAATCTAAAAGCTATGTGCAAGTTAATTGTTGCATATGTTGCAATCTAAAAGCTATGTGCATGTTAATTGTTGTATAAGTTGCAATCTAAAAGCTATGTGCAAGTTAATTGTTGCGTATGTTGCAATCTAAAAGCTATGTGCATGTTAATTGTTGTATAAGTTGCAATCTAAAAGCTATGTGCATGTTAATTGTTGCATATGTTGCAATCTAAAAGCTATGTGCATGTTAATTGTTGTATAAGTTGCAATTTAAAAGCTATGTGCAAGTTAATTGTTGCATATGTTGCAATCTAAAAGCTATGTGAATGTTAATTGTTGTATAAGTTTCAATCTAAAAGCTATGTGCAAGTTAATTGTTGCATATGTTGCAATCTAAAAGCTATGTGCATGTTAATTGTTGTGTAAGTTGCAATCTAAAAGCTATGTGCATGTTAATTGTTGTATAAGTTGCAATTTAAAAGCATCAGGATTGAACATACACTATAGCTGATATTGTGCAATCTAAAAGCTATGTGCATGTTAATTGTGGGTCAGAAACCTATCACAGAGGGCCAGTAAAGATAAAATAAATCTACTCAACAAATTGAGAAAATTATTTGTGGATTTAAAAAATCATTTAATGTTTAGGCAAAAACACCAAGTGATCTAATGAAAATCTTAGGATGATTAACATTCTTGCAAAATAATACTTCACACATTGACATACACTAGTAAATAAATTGGACATTTTTTATTTTTTTTATTTTGGGTTTTCTTAATCTGAAATTTTCCAAAAGCAGGATTTGTCCTGATTATGTTTAACATTCCATTTTGCCACCATGTGTCAAATGTGTGATTAAAGGATCATGAATATAATTATATTTGTAATATCATCATAAATTTATGACAGAATCATTTTGTAAATAAAAAATATAATATTTTTGAACTATTTTGACTTCAATAATGAAAACACACTGTCAATAGCATTAAAGTCATAACAATTTTCTTTGGAATTTGCAAGCACTCCTTAATGATGGAAACCGCATAGACACAAGTAAAGTTGAAAAGTAGTGAAGTGTATACCAGCAAGATAAATACCATGGTAACCAGTAACAAAGTGCACCTCTAGTGATCACTATTAGAAAATTCTGCTTGACAATACATAGACATTGTGATGTGTCAAAAATATTAGAAATTCTTATTCACAGTACACACTTCTTTCACAATACAGATATTTTGATGTTAGTTGATAAGATTTTATTTACTGTTTTTTCTTCTCTAAAAATGACTTGAAAAGTTAATGACTTGTTAAAAAAGGATGAAAAGTTATTATGACAGTATTTATTTTTAAATACAATTTAATTTATTACTCTGTAGGTAAAGAAAAATTTTTCTTGCTAATGCAACTAATGAGGGCTGTTAAAAAAAATTATTCCTTCTTCAAACATGTGATATCAGTGTATACATGCCTCAGAGAGTGTATGCCTTTCTTTTGATCTAAAATTTTCTTGAGGGCATGGTTCTTTTTTCTCTTGGCATGCCTGAGAGCATGTTTTTTCTCTTGGCATGCCTGAAGGCATGTTTTTTTCTTGGCATGCCTGAAGGCATGTTTTTTTCTTGGCATGCCTGAAGGCATGTTTTTTTTTCTTGGCATGCCTAAGGGCATGTTTTTTCACTTGGCATGCCTGAAGGCATGTTTTTTTTCTTGGCATGCCTGAGAGCATGTTTTTTCTCTTGGCATGCCTGAGAGCATGTTTTTTTCTCTTGGCATGCCTGAGGGCATGTTTTTTCTCTTGGCATGCCTGAAGGCATGTTTTTTTCTTGGCATGCCTGAAGGCATGTTTTTTTTTCTTGGCATGCCTAGGGGCATGTTTTTTCTCTTGGCAGGCCTGAAGGCATGTTTTTTTTCTTGGCATGCCTGAAGGAATGTTTTTTTTTTCTCTTGGCATGCCTGAGGGCATGTTTTTTCTCTTGGCATGCCTGAGGGCATGTTTTTTTTCTCTTGGCATGCCTGAGGGCATGTTTTTTTCTTGGCATGCCTGATGGCATGTTTTTTTTCTCTTGGCATGCCTGAAGGCATGTTTTTTTCTTGGCATGCCTGAGAGCATGTTTTTTTTTCTTGGCATGCCTGAGGGCATGTTTTTTTCTCTTGGCATGCCAGAGGGCATGTTTTTTCTCTTGGCATGCCTGAGGGAATGCTTTTTTCTCTTGGCATGCCTGAGGGCATGTTTTTCTCTTGGCATGCTTGAGGGCATGTTTTTTTTCTTTATATCTTGCATGCCTAATGGACCCAGAATGGCTGTTTTGTATGCTAGTATGCCTTATGGTTCTAGAGGACATGATTTTTTTTAAAAATCTTTGTATGCCTTTTGGTTCTAGAGGGCATGATTTTTTTTTAAATCTTTGTATGCCTTATGGTTCTAGAGGGCATATTTTATATGCCAGCATTCCTTATGGTCTCTGAGGGTATGTTTTTCTATCATGGCATGCTTTACAGGCCCTGAGAGCATTTTTGGGGTTATCCCATCTTACCGTTTGGGCCCTGACTGCATTTTGTTTGGTTATCCCATCTTGCCATATAGGAGGTGAAGCATGTATTTTGTTTCTCATCCTGATGTCATTTCTTTATATCCACCCATACCTTTTGGGAAGAAAGCAACTGTTACAAATTAGTGTTATTCTCCTTTCCTGATCACATTAATGTTAGAAAGATCCTCGACATATAAATATGCAAAATCATCTTTCCCATCTATTTATTCCATATAGACAAAGGGGAAAAACTCTTCGTAATCTTTCCTCATACCTGCTCTTGCCACCACTTGGTGGCTAAAGTTGTTTGTGAGTTTATTAGCCGTTTTTTTTTTCTCATTGGTACAGTATACATCATGTCTGATACTTCTTTGAATTTCAGTTAATTTTATGGATTATTGATCATCCATCAACAACATTGAATGTATTGAATGTAAATGTATTTACAATCAGGTAACCATAGTAATTGAATGTAAAGGTATTTTCAATCATTTGTTGAAATTTATGTGACTTTTTCACAGTTGATGACATCATTGTGTTGTTGATTCTGGGCTCCAATATGATATCATTGATGCTCATTGTTTATTCACAAACATTGCATATATTTTCACTTGTTTAGGTAGCAAAAAGGAAGTGCACCTCTCACTCAATAACTCACACACAACAGGGTCCACAAACATATAAGTGATATAAGCAAGGGTTAGACTTACTGAGGGACCTCCAAATATTAATAAGATCCTCTTAGGCTATATACTTAAAAAACTGGAGGGGGCAAAGAACTGGGTTGTTTACTGGCTAAATCTTTATTTTACAATCATGTCAATAATAATTGTTAATGATGCACTTTTTCTAATGAATTTGTTTGTTATTCTGCATAAATTACATTTATTTTTAAAGGTTCAACATGTAGAAGATGATTTCAACTGGTTTCAACAATCATGTGTACGCAAAACATCTGTGTATTACGTCACTGCATTGTGTTTTGTTGATTGGTCTGGTTCCTGGAATTTTATTTAATATTATACTGGCAAGTTAGAATTTGGAATAGCAGGAAATTAGACTAAATGTTGGAACTAGCAACATTTTTTTGTGAGACATTCGTGTACATCAAAACTGGTGTTTTGTATTGTTCATACTATTGATGTCATGATTTCATTGAAATTAATAGAAAATTCTTATCATCCTTGAGGATATCTCTAAGTACCAGTACTTATGGTTACCTGATTGTAAATACATTTACATTCAATACATTCAATGTTGTTGATGGATGATCAATAATCCATAAAATTAACTGAATTCAAAGAAGTATCAGACATGATGTATACTGTACCAATGAGAAAAAAAACAGCTAATAAACTCACAAACAACTTTAGTCACGATTTTTCAGCAACGGATCATCCAGCACTTCCTTTAGTCAGGACAAAATTAGAAGAGAGCACTTGAAATTCCCAACACTGCCAAATTTGTTTACTGTGTGCGCACTTACTTGGTTTGTTTACACTGCAGTTGTTGGTAGTAATACTTGAATTTTGCGTGATTCTTAGCTTATTTTACTGTCATTTAACCCTAACTAAGAAAGATGCAAGTGTCAGTGGTGGTGTTAAGTGTAAACACCAGTCAATATTGATACAAGATAAAGTAGAAGTGTTGAAATAAACTTAGCCGTGGAGTTTCTGTGTGAATGTTGTGTAATACGTATGGTATGATAATGATATAAAGAAGAAGGGGGCAAAATGTTGAAATTTTATTATGTCAATGATTCCAAGAAGTGAATGAACATTAGAAAAACTATGGTAAGAGTACTGAGCATGACCAAGTGATGATGGAATGGTATAGGCAATGTCGGAGTGACGGAGTGGACAGGATGTTAATGGACCAGGCTCAGTTGATTTATGAAGAACTTAAATTAGAACATGAATGTGATTATAGTGAAGAATGGCTTCAAAGGTTCAAGAAGTGTCATGGAATTTCCATGAATAAAGTGCATGGAGAAAAACGGTCCACAGACCAGGAAGAAGCTGCCAAGTGTGTGGACAAATTTCAGAAAGCTTGTAGTTGATAAGCACCTCGATCCTGAACAGGTGTAAAATGCAGATGAATCTTCATTATATTGGTGATGTGTGATCTCAGTTGGTCAGAAAAACTGTTAATCTAGCAATGCTTTGGTACCAAGGGTGCCAGAAAATTGGTGGTTTATCTGTATTCCATTCACTGTTTGAACTTTTATAAAACAACATTTATATTTTACTTTTTCAGCCAGATATCAATGCTCAGCCAGATACCAATGCAGCAAGTCTTCAAAACAATCCAGACCTGCCCCAAGAAGGCCCTAAAATTCAAACTCCAGCAGATATTAGACTGGTTACTGTTACTAGTGTTACCAAATCCATACTTAAAAACAGAGACACTAAACCTGTGAATTTAGAGGCAGCCCAGTCTGTATCTGTGAAGAATAATTTGATCCAAACTGCTGCAAAGGATTCTACTCCAGCGTCTTCAGCAATGGTAGGTACAGTCACCAATTTTGAAAATCGGTACTTTGTATAGTCACTCTCATTACAGTTACCAACATGTTGCAGTTTGTTTTTATATCAAGTTTGCATTGTATGGAGGACATGAATAATCTTCTTGTTACATAACATGAAACAGTTGTAAGATCGAAGGCAATGAGAAAGGAAAGATGATATCGTTGTTATAACTAAATTTCTTAAATCTGGTTTACTTAAAGATATTCAAGGCAGCTTTCCATAGTAAAAAATATCAAATAAAAATGAAGATGGATGTTTTTAATTTCTTTAGTAACATGTATATATATATATATATATATATATATATATATATATGGTATTTTTTCTCCCTTTTTTTAAAATATATTAAGGTTAGAATAACTACAATATCATTTGATGCATGTGTGGATATGGAAATAGAAAATTCAGTCAGATTGACTTTACTTTGAATTTTATATGTTGTTGTTGAGCTTAACGCCATTTTTCAGCACACAATAGGCTATTCATGGCGGCCAGTATTAATGGTGGAAGAAGAAACCGGGAAATCACCGGAAAGAACCACCGACCCACGAGAAGCTACTGGCAAGCTTTCTCACATATCCACATTCGCCGAATCCTAGACTCGAACCCACGCAGACAGAGGTGAGATGGCAGTGATCCATAACTGACAGTGCTTTAGACCACGAGGCCACTCAGGGCCCCTCCAGTTTGTTATACAACTGTCAAAAGGCAGAGTGTACTATGCTATAATCTTGTTATACAACTGTCAAAAGGCAGAGTGTACTATGCTATAATCTTGTTATACAACTGTCAAAAGGCAGAGTGTACTATGCTATAATCTTGTTATACAACTGTCAAAAGGCAGAGTGTACTATGCTATAATCTTGTTATACAACTGTCAAAAGGCAGAGTGTACTATGCTATAATCTTGTTATACAACTGTCAAAAGGCAGAGTGTACTATGCTATAATCTTGTTATACAACTGTCAAAAGGCAGAGTGTACTATGCTATAATCTTGTTATACAACTGTCAAAAGGCAGAGTGTACTATGTTATAATGTAGTTATACAACTGTCATTAGGTGGAGTGTAATATGTTATGATTATGTTAATCCGTTACTAATTTGATTTCCATTTTCATTTTATTTCCATTCTTATTTCATTTCCATTTCATTTGCATCCCAACAGTTACATCATTAACAGATACAAAACTTGATGGCTTGCACTTTGGGTATAGAAGAATCATATTAATAGCAGGGTCATATATTCAAAGGTCATGGTCAGTGAGATAGAAAGAAGAAAATAGATTATGCACATAAATTTTGGCTCTTTATCATATACCTTACTGTTTGTGCATGAGTTACATGTTGGGTATACAAATAACAAGCATAAAAATTCCAGATTCAAAACGTCAGAGGTCAAGGTCACTATAGCTTTAAATTCTGAGCATGTACCTTCACCAAAGTGTGTCAAGGGCTTGCGGTTAAGGAATGGAATACATTTTTTTTATTTATGGGTAAAAGTTCCAAGGTCAAAGTCATTGTGTCTCAAAGTAAAGTGGGTTGTGCATAATAACTTTTATCTTAATGTAGCTTCCCTTACCAAATTTTGCAAATGACTTGTGCCAGGGGTTATAAATAAATCTTTGGAATCTGTTGTTTGAATGTTAGATATGACAGTCATGATAAGTTTGATACAAAAAACAAATGTTTTCTGCAAATAAATGTTAGAGTATGACAGTATACATGATCAAGTGTTAAGGTCATTGAGACCAATGCATTACTATTAAATATAGGATAGAGGTGCCACTTATGAGATAGATATGCCACTCATGGTACTCTTGGTATGTATTCTTTCTGCCATAAGTACTACATTGTCTCCCCTTTGAATGGCAATAAGTACATTGCCTCACCTTTGAATGGCAATAAGTTCCACATTGTCTTATCATGTGGCCACGAGTGGCTGAGTGGTCTAAAGGACTCACCATTACGGATTATTGCTATCTCACCTCTGTCTGCATGGGTTCGAGTCGCACGTTCAGTCAATGTGGATATGTGAGACAGCATGCCAGTAGCTTCTTGTGGGTCGGTGGTTCTTTCCAGGCTTTTCATGAGCTCTTCCTCCACCATTTATACTGGCCATCATGTATACCATATCTTGTGCTGAGAAATAGTGTTAAACCTTACAACAACATTTTCTCATCTTTGAATGGCAATAAGTTCCACATTGTCTCACCTTTGAATGGTGATAAGTTCCACATGGTGTCAGCTTTGAATTTCAACAAGTTCAACATTGTCTCACCTTTGAATGGTGTTAAGTTGATGCTAGATCAGCCAAGACAGGAAAACATCAGTATTCAAACTTTTGATGTATAACATAATGTATAACATAATACTAATAAAAATGTTTATTCCCATCAAGTTGACATTACAAGTTGCATGTAAAACAGATGCAGACTTTAGGCATATAGTAATATTATTTCAAAAGTTTCATTAAAATCTGCAACTGGTGTAGAAATTATTTCACATTCAAGATACTTGAATAAAATTAATCTTTTATGTCTCAATATATTCTTCCCCCTTGGTTTTTTTAAAGAGGCCCTATGTACCCTCCTGCAACCTTCCCTCTGTTGATCTATTATGATGAAATGTGCCCTGTGTTCTTGTCCTCAAAATATTGATGGATAAAGACTGATCATTAACATTAGGGATTTGTCTTTGACATTATGGACTGGTCATTGATATTATGGACTATCTTTGACATTATGGGCTTGTCTTTGACATTATGAACTGATCTTTGACAATAATGGCTTGTCTTTGACATTATGGGCTGATCTTGGACATTATGGACTGATCATTGACATTATGGACTGGTCTTTGACAGTATGGGCTGGTCTTGGACATTATGGACTGGTCTTTGACCTTATGGGCTGGTCTTAGACATTATGGACTGGTCTTTGACATTTAGGAATATGAATATGCTTATGTTGCTTTGATTGGATCTCAACATTTGCTGAGAATATTTATAATTTGATAACCAGGAGGATAAAGTAATTAACTTGAGAAAACAAAACTCACTGACATTTATATACCAAGATCTTTAACTTAGTGCCGAACAAGAAACTTGAGTGCAGGTATTAAATAATAAAATATATATCAAAGGTGTAATCTGAAATTTATAATTGGACAAATATTTGAACCAAAGAGAGTTAGTTCATCTCTTTAATTTTTTTAAAGAACTATAATGTTTTAGATGATTGTAGAGGTATTTTTTGTAAAAGTGAGAATGAAACATTTCTTCTATGATTATCATTTTTCTTTAAACTTTTGACACCATTTTATGTAAGTTTTACACTTATTGTGCATCCTTGTCCAAGAAAGAAATAAGTGTTTGTTCAGCAATGTGTCACAAGTATTTTCTATACCATAGGCTTTCTCTGAGAAAGTGTTGGAAAAAGATCCTGCAGTACAAGACCTTAAGATGGATGCAAAGCCAAAGAAAATGTCCAAATTCAAGGCACAAAGACAGTCCCAAGCTTCGAGGTGACATAGATTTCTGACATCTTGATGACATTTATTCCAAGCTGTTTGCATCAGTAGATACACATCAACACTTTCAAGAATAATATTACTGTTAAATTTAACATAGGTGTTTCCAGTAGAATAGAAGGAAAAAAGATTTTATAAAGAAAAAATAAAAATCAGAAATGCTGGACATGTTGTGTTGCAAGTCTGTTAGAAATTATATTCCATTGTTTCAGTTTTCTTTGGTTGTAGAGTCCTTACACACTTGAGAATTTGACAGTTCAGTGGATGTGATGTTATTTATCACAGGTTAGTCAGTTAAACTACAATGACAAGAAAACTTTGGCTTATTGCTGTGTTGCATCACAAAAAAAAAGTTATGTCCACAAACAGACCAGGCCATACATTCTCAAATTTTTTTCTACACCCCCCCATATCTCTCTCTCTCTCTCTCTCTCTCTCTCTCTCTCTCTCTCTCTCTCTCTCTCTCTCTCTCTCTCTCTCTCTCTCTCTCTCTCTCTCTCTCTCTCTCTCGTAAATGCTGTGGTAAAAAATCATTTCAGATCTGTATGAAAAATCTAGAATGCAAATAAAAACATTGAATTGGCCATTTGAAGTTGACACCTCTCTTTTTCTTTCTGCATGTCCGCATTTAAAGAATGTGATTTTCTTTTGTATTCTTTAAATATTTACTAAATGAAGGTCTGGTGCTGATATTTCTTGAATTTGGATATAACATGGTTGTGGCATGGCTTCCAAAATTTCATATTCCTTATTACAGTTATTTTTCATGTAAAAAAAATTCCTATAAGTATGAAAAATAAAATACGTAAAAAGTTTATTATCTTGGAGAAGAGATCACATATAAGACAATTATGGTGTGGCTCCTGAAATGTAATATACATGTATTATTCTTGTAAACAGAAAAAAAATCTTAAGAGTACAAAAAATAATGTGTGGAAAGTTTATTATCATTTGGGGGAAACAGTTGTGGTGTAGTTCCTACAAATTTTTAAAGTTAACCAATTTCTTACAGTTTTGTGCCAAAATAAACATCAAAAATACAATGTCTGAACCAGTGGATGGGCCATTTGAGAACTTTGATGTTTGTTTATTGTTGAAAGATGATTAGTGTCAGTCTGATTATTTCTGGTCCATAAGCAAAGAAACCATCAAGTCTACTTTATGTTTGTCTTCAATGCATTCCATATACAATCGTTGCTCCCACAATATCCGACATATGTTCTCTAAACTGCATATACAACTTAGCAACAATCAGTGTGGTGATTGATGAAAGATTCTCACCTGAATTTATAAATCAATTAATTTAAGTACATTGCTCATCATCAAAGTCAATTGTTGAGCTAAACTTGTTAAAAATATTTTGCAATGATTTATAGAACATCCAAAAATGAAAGCAGCCAACATGTGTGCTTGGCTTTGTGGTGTTGTTTTATGCAATCAGTTGACCAGTGAATAATGTCATCCATTCCCTACAAATATGTCCCCATTGTTGATTCACAATTATTCTTGCTGTAGTCTTTCAAAGTAGTAGGTCTAAATGTGTTAATTAGTGGAAATTTTGAATGGAAAATGGGAAACAGAAATGGAAAGTTTTTCCTGTTAAAGAAAAGATTGAAGCTTTGGTGGGCAGGATTAAGCCCTGTGTTAGACAATCACAAGTAGATAGAGATTTAGAATCAACAATCCGAGGATGGAAGAGGGAAGAAGTGAAACTAAGAGAGATGGATATGGTAGTGAGGGATTAATGAGAAAAAAAGCAAGACTAGCAGGAGACTTTAGCCCAGTATCAGTGATTTGTGCAGACTAGAGCTGAAGGAGTGCCTATATCAGGACCAATTTCTGGAGAAATCCGCTCTTCAGATTCAGAATCTGCTATGAACTATTCACATGAATTGAGGGCAATAACAGGAAGGTAGATATTCCCCAGAGCAGATTTATAATTGTGATGAAACTGGATTGAGAACAATTGTAGGCTCGTACACATATAACAGAAGAAAAGAGTGAAGTAAACAAGCTTTGTTTATTTTAACAAAATAATTTATTTCCCTAGAAAACAATTTAAAATTTGGTAAATAAAATTTCCAGTTCATGAATATAATCCAAAATTTGATCTTAAGAATGAAAACACAAGTCCTATCACTAAACAGTTCTATTTGAATCCAGGTTTGAATCTCGACGATGTACAAATATGGAAGGCGATGATGTCAGATGTGGTCCAAGGTATGAATATCAATAATTCCTCAACTGAATCACAGTCTCTGTTTCCGAATAATTCTAGAATAAACTTCTATGAATATCTTTTAAAAATTTTTATAAGAAAGTCAGCTTGTTGAGTTTCCAGGTGAATAAATTATTAAATCAAAAAATCAGATGAAAACCAATCTGGCAACAAATAAAAAGAAACATCTTGTTTCTTCAAGATGCTAAAATGACTGCCAGAAGAATATTAAGAATGTGTATTTAAACCCACAAAACATCACTTCAAGTCTCTTGAGATGGGTTATGTGATCTCATACTACAAGAAATCCATCACATACACCAGTGTAACCCCACTTAAAAAACAATAATTAAATAGCATTGTTTACACATGGTGATCACACAAGGAAAGTATGGCCCTGATACTGACCAATCATTTTAACTGCCTTTTTACGAAGTTCCCAACCTAAGATGAACTAAGTTAACTAAAAATAATTCTCAAGTAACACGTTTTACATCTTAGATGAACAACATTTAATAACAGAAAATATCGAATAACTGTTAAAGAATTTTGAATCCTTTCAATAGTCATTACAATAAAATGTAATGAAACAAGAATAATAAAAAAAAGAATTTTAAAACTGACACATAAGAAGTTTAATTACATTTACATAATAATTGTGTTACAAAATTATGTCTGACACCACCATTGCTGTGAAAAATGATGAATGTAAACATTAAGGGTTTAAGAAAATAAAAGATTAACTTGGCTGTTTTGTGTCAATAAAATAGTAATACAAATTTAAACCACCAAAATGCTTCCATCATTTGAATATGAAGACCCCACCATTTTTATATGATGCTATGATGAAAATTAAAGCCAGCTTCCTCCCAAAGAATGCAACTTCCAGGATTCAGCCTCAGGACCAGGGCATATCAGTTTTTAAAATGAATTATAGAAGAGAACTTGTGAAAGAGATTGTTTGCAATGAAACCTCAGTCCAGGCGACATGACAAAGTCTAAATCTGAAAGAAGTAATGTACCTTGGCAGAAAATCTTGGGATGCCATTACGTCCAGCTGTATTGAGAAACGCTGGGAGAAAGGACTTGGGGCAGCATTTACTATTTAACCAGTATGACAGTTATAAAAATGATTATTTGATAAATTTTCCAAGAATGATGTGTTTGAGACAGAGAGGGCATTGGGAAGCTTATGCAGTCATGTGACACTGTTAATGAAAGACCCACTTTTGATAATGACTGCCCAGTTGCAGACCATGTTTCGGATACAGAAAGTATTCAGAATATTAAACTTGATAACACAATTGTGATGCTGATGATGGTGATGCTTCTAATGATGACATCAAGGACACCACCACACCTGAGGATAATCCACCATCAGCAACAGAAGCAGTCAAAGAATGTGCTTTAAGATGGATGGTAACACAAGATATCGACTATGTTTGAATTCTTCATTTGAGAAATACGTTTGACAGTAACAGAAAGCAGCTGAAAATCACTGAGTTTTTCAATCAATAAAGTAATATGATTCACAGATGAGAAAATTAGCAGTATGAAATTTATACACCGTTAATTAACCTTTGGACATACTGCTTCATCATTCGTTATGTAATGTTTTTTTTCCCTAATAAATTCAGTCACATAATGATTTGTGACAAAATTAATGAATATTTTAAATGTGTGCGGATATTTTTGATGGAAATACTTGTACTGTGGATTCAGTGTATAAGATTTGCAGTGAGAAGATGGTGTTGATCTCTATCTTGCTATAGATTAGATATGTATATATAAACTATACACATGTATGTAGCAACACATGGTTCTCTGAATAAAGTAAAATATTACATGTGCAATCTCTGTTATCACTGCAAGTGTTTGTCTTGCTTAATACATTTAAAATGGTAAATGCCAATGAAGTACGCATTTTGCAACTGCTGTTATTACCCTCCATCTACCCCTGCAAATTTGTAGACACTTTACATGCATCATTTTCTTCAGCTAACTGACCAGGTTGCTTGTAACTTAGTTCGGTTCATAACACTTTCGGTTTCTGTGGCTCCTGACTAATAGTGGAGTCACACTGTATGTTACTTTTTTATATATACTCAGACACTTTACGTCACAATAAGTATTGGCACCAAATCTTTAGATTTAACAAAACATTTTGTGGACAACAAGATAGAAGCGATGAACTGGTCTAATTACATACAATTTTTTTAGACATATTAATATTATCCTTCCTTGCCTTGCCCTGTGTTTTGACAATTGGTTTAAACTCTTAAAATGACTTTGGTGGGGAGTACATTTGGTAAGATGGAAAAGCACCCACTTTATCTGCAAAATTACCCAAACCAATTGACTGTTGTAACAGCTGAAACTCTGTCTTGCACTTGAATACCAATTAAGCTTTCTATCTATAACTCTCAAAAACATCCCTACTTCTATAAAACAATACGCATGACCGATCATCAACTTTAACATTTGTCTTGAAATTATTATTCTGTTATTGCAAACTGAAATGAGTCATCACTGGTGTAGTACCTTGATGTGTTTCCACCCCTTACATCATTAGTGTACTCTTATGGGCATCCACACTCTACTGCATTATATTAGTGTACTGTGATGGGTATTCACTCCCTACTCCATCATATTAGTGTACTGAGATGGTCCACTCCCTACTCCATTATATTAGTGTAGTGTGATAGGCATTCACTCCCATCTCCATTATATTAGTGTACTGAGATGGTTATCCACCCCTACTCCATTATATTAGTGTACTGAGATGGTTCCATTATATTAGTATACTTTGATGGGCATCAACTCCCTACTCCATTATATTAGTATACTGTGTTGGGTATCCATTCCTTACTCCATTATATTAGTATACTGTGTTGGGTATCCATTCCTTACTCCATTATATTAGTGTACTTAGATGGTTATCCACCCCTTACTCCATTAGTATACTGTGATGGGTATCCACCCCCTACTCCATTTTATTAGATAACTTAGATGGTTATTCACCCCTTACTCCATTATTATTTGTGTACTGTGATGGGTATCCACCCCTACTAAATTATATTAGTATACTGTGTTGGGTATCCACTCCATTTTTTTTAGAAATTCAATTCAGTTTTGTTTGACATAATAAACAGCCAATAGTGAAATATTGTATATAATTGCAGATCAGTATGGTTTTCAAATTTTTTTTTAATTCATTCTAAGAGTAAGATTCATTTAGTGAAATTAAAGCCAGACCTAGAGTATGTTACAAATGATATTTGTTGTTTCGTTTTTCCAATTTTGTCTCCCATCCAGGAGTCTGTATTGAATCTTAATACTTTTGATATAAGAATCAAGCCAGTTGTGCTTTATACCTTTCAAGCTCAAAAGTGTTTTTTTGTGTGACCCAGTTTAAGTTGAATTTTTCTTTATTTTGGAATTAGTAATTTATGTACTAGTGCTCATCAGAATTCTTGGACAAAGACATTTATTGAAATTTATTCAGAAATTCCAAACTGAAATATTATTTCTTTGCAATTCAACAAGGAACTGTTGACACAACACTGTGAAGGTTATGGCATACATCATCGTCTTCCATCTTTGAATTTAATAAGGATTCAAACTGATATTCATATAGGACTTTTTATTGATGCAACATTTTTTAAATTTTTGGATTAGTCTTTGGATTTGATTCAATAACCGTAAGTCCTTTTTCTTATTTTTACCTTTTTTCTTGGGAAATAAATTGTTTAATTTTACAAAGTTTGTTGGCATCACTCGTTACTTTTGTACGAGTCTAGGCATGTAACAGTATTCTGTGATGTGCATCCACCCTTTATTAGTATATGTGATTTGTATCCACTCCTTAGTCCATTATAGTAATATGTGTTGTCTATCCTCCCCTTACTCCATTATAGTAGTAAGCGCTATCAGATTCCACCCTTTACTCCATTTTATTATGTGATGTCTATTCACCCTTTATGATAGTAGTATAATTACTGTAGTCACTTAAACGTACAAATACTGTTATTTTCGTCAAAGTAAATTATGCGATCATAGCAATTATTTTCCTCACTTTGCATGGAATTTTTTAAGGAATAAAATTTAGGATAAAAAATCAAGGTGTTCTTTATTCAGCACGAGGTCCACATTTTTCGTGTACATGTGGCTGTGCCTTGATGATGGTTCCCTTCGGTCAATATCGCACTCTGGAAAAATGAGAATGTAGGTTGATATAGACCATCAAAAGATTAATGGTGGAAATATTTAACGACTTACTATATTAAAGGTTTGCCAAGTAGAAAGTTTTTTTTTTTCACTTCACAATATGCCACAATAGTGCTCTACAGACTTAAAATTCACACAATAGTCTTTTCCCAGTTTCCAATACATGTTAATTTTGTCAAGTGAACAGCATTAGCAACACAAGATTTCTAGAGTCATAAAAGGAGAATGGCCCTCAATTGTGATTGCAAATGCAGGGGATCATTGTTGGGATTTTGCCAGCAAAGATATCTGAAAGAGCACAGTGAACTATAAATTATAAGCCTACCCCATGTTTAACTGTCCTCCTTGTAGATATGGAAGATTAATAACCAATGGATCATTACAACAGTTGATCAAGGTATGCAATTAACATAATGTACAGAAACCATTTTTTTTTCTAATTACTCTTTCCTTTAGACCCAGGAATCTCGAGGTTTCTTTACAACTGCAGGTGCAAGCTATCCACAAAGTGTAATAAGGAATTTAATCTAGAACTATTTTTCTCAAGTCAGAAACCTAGATGTACGACCAGAATAAACAGGCCTTCTCCAGACCTTAGAAGCAAGACATTCAAGTCTTTATCAAGATTTAAAGACTAGATTAAAGATATTATGCAAAATCCATGTTTCTTCTTTCAGTGACACCATAGCTGACAAAATTATTCCTACCCATGTTAAAAAATCCAAACTCTGAGACATAGTCGAAAGCATGTTTGGTTCAAAATCCAATTTTTATTCTTTCCGTCAGTGATCTTTTGATCCTGAAATTAAAAGGGTGGACTCACCACAAATGCAAGCAATCCACAAAGTCTGGTAACTGTAAGAACTGGAATACTCGAGTTAATATGCACAACAAAACTGGTGACTTATTCAGCCTTTTGACTGACACAAAAAACAATATAAAAGCTAACGATCAATCAAATTTCATTTTTATTATCAATATATTACATTTCTAAGATAATAACTTAAAAACATCAAGCTTTTAACTAAAACTTCATTCTAATCACACACACACACACGCAAAGGTAAAGCAGCATATACTGTCTAGATGCATGACCATGCATTTTATTCTGAACGAATATTATTCAGATATTAATAAATGCATGGTCATTGCAACTAAAATCTCCACATTGCATACAATTTGAAAATGTTAAAATATGTGTATATCCATGCCATCTTGCTAACTCAAAAATAGGTTCATGTATATTTGTAATACAAATCAAGGAAATTATCATTTTCTAATTTTTAAAAAATTAATGACAAGTCCCTCAGAGGGATTGAGGTACTTCACTAGCTAAAAATAATTTCCAGGAATCTCGATCTCATCATCAGTATTTTCAGTTAAGACTAACTATCACAAGAAGTCTTTCACCAAACCCTGTGTCACTACAACTATCCAATCAAAACTTCTCAGCCTGTTGCTGAAAACCCCAATCTTGACACAACCTTCAACTCCAGTAATAAGAACGAGGTTATCAAAATGGCCAGCATGACAGTTATACTGAACGACAGATCAGACCCCCGTTTAAGACCAACTAAAGTATACTATTTAAAACTCCATGTTCATTTGATCATCCATTCAATAGTAGTGAAAAGATATTCATGATAGCTACCATGCCGGCACCATTTTCATCAAGGACCAACCCCTCCTTGGGGTGAAAGTGAAAAAAAATCCATAGCAATTCTCCATTTCACCCAGTAGTTAAGGAGTAGATATAATAACAATTATGACAGGATATTGCATAAACTCTTTTGGTCTATGACCAGTCAAGATGAACTCAAAGCAATGAACAAGACATTGTCCCATTCCCAATTAAAATTTTTCTGGAATGGTACACGATAATAATCTAAGTCAGCCTATTACATCCTAGTTATTGACCTGTTCTTGAAATCAGATTTTATGCTCTTAAGGACGTGATTAAAAATCCACAAAAATTTGGTTTGGCATCTGATGTTGCTACAAAAAACTTGTTTAGTAAGTGCAAAGGCAACAGAGTATAAATGCCTTGCTTCAGCACACAGGCTTGGGCTGATCATCGAGAGGACCTGAACCCTGCATGTGTCCCACCACAACTACTCAATGAAATGCTGAGTATGATTTCATGCTTTTGGTACTAGAATCATTTATTGGAATTATTTTACACTTTGTAAGGAGATTAAAAGCCAAGAATAAGTTGCAAATGGTTATGCCGAGCAAGGTTCTTTAAATCCTGATTAATGCAGAAAATATATTTACAAGTCTGGCTGCAGACAGTCCATGTGTTAAACAGGTGCCAAATACACTTGTATATATGGACAAATGAAATATGTGGTACCAAGTGAATCACTATACCCTTAAATTTGATTTTAAAAAATATCCAAATTAAGTACTGTAATAAATATTTAGAATGTGTTAGCAATCACACCTAACATTCCTTGTTAATATGACTATATGCACTCATCACCTATAGTTTGATACAAACAATGAACAAGACATACCATCACCTCCACTTCAAGTGATTTCATAAAGAACAAAATGCAGCAAACTCAACTCTGACTTTACCAAAATAATATACACAATTTACATATATAAAAATATAATTTTTTTGTAATGAGGTGAGTAGAAAATGACCAGAGATAAATGACAGTATTACATGTGTAGAGGTAATTTCCCATAATTGTAACTTACACTAGGGACAGGTTTTTTTATTTAATCTGGTGATATAAATACATTACACAATAGATCTAATGTAAGTGATTGCAATAGTTATTAAAACAGTTTACCAACAATAAATTGCAAACTAAAGTAGACTGCAGAATCTAGAAATGAATGGAAGTGACAGCAATAAGGCACAAGTTTATCATCAAGCAACTGTTTTCAAAACTGCCATATTCCTTTGAAGCAGGCTTTAATGTAATTATGCTTCTGCATCAATTAGGTGCTTAATGTAGCGTTCATTTCTTGGTACAATATATTTTCAGTTTTGCCAATCAAGGTGCATCAGAAGCTGCATTTGCATAAAACATGTATTTTCAGTCTTTTTATTACAATTACACTGAAAAATATTAAATAGCTAAATCAGTCACAGAAAATTATAAAACTGGTAAACTAACTTTTCTCCATGGCTACATGATAGACAGTGAAAAAAAAACAAAAACAAAACTGATAAAATTTGCAGTTAAAAATTAAGAACCATTCAAGTGAACTAAGAATTTCTCTGAAAAATTGCAAGACCCCTAAATAATTTTTTTCATGCATAAATATATACACAAAAAATACATACAAATCTGAATTTATTTAAATCTATCATATTCAACAAAGCAAATTCTGCAAAATTATACACAATGCATATGCTACTTTTAAATAGACAACTGTCATTTACATGTTTCATATTTTATCTGTGCTAATAGAATTCCTTTATATAAATAAAGTTTCCTACTGAATGAACACATAAAAAAATGTACTAAAATAAATAATATCATTCTGATTTTAAAAAAAAAAATTAACACATTTTTGACTGGATCGTGCAAAAATATTTTCTTTGAAATGAACACATTGGTTGGTTTCAAAACTCAATAAAATAAATGGAATAATATCCAACATCCAATAAAACTGGTCCCAATACAATTGTAATAAAAATACAGTTAAATACTGAAAACAAATGCAACATATACATGAAGCCTTTGAGTATGACGTACAGCATCAGCGAAGCTATTTAAATTTAATCATCTTGAAATTCACCGTGAAGGTTCCGACAGCTCTTGTGTCTTCTGTAGGATTTCTAAAAATTTCTTTTTAAAATTTTTTATTTAAACATGCAAGGTCTTTGTGGAAGGCCATTTATAAAAATATCCACATGTAATCAGATTACTCAACGAGTTAATATGAAAATGGTACAAAATTCTAAATGGAATCTATGCTCTTGAAACATCTCCTGTATGTCACACATACTTTTACTGAAAACACGCAAGGTATCTACCTATATTCCTTATAGTTTATAATGCATAAGTACAAGAAACAAAAGACAAAACAAAAGTAATTATAAGAAAAAAAGTTGGACCAAAATATTATGACAAATTGTACATGCTGGAACATGTGTATAAAACTGAAATAATTTTTTCCCATTTTTACTTTTTACAAGTTTATTACAAATTAAAGGACTTTTAAAACAACCAACCCACATTTATGAAAATATGGTGGGTTATTTTTGTGAGACAACATGAAGCATCAAATGTGTGTTAAATTTCTACAAGCATTTCAGGAAAGAAATTTTATCTTTGACCCATCTGAATATTAAACATGTCCCATAAATGTACACCAACTATGTGATACATGGTGCTACTACACACTCTGACCCTGATATTTTATTTCCAAAATCAACAGATTTGTCAAATACAAGCCATCTATAAGGGCACATGTAAGTATATGCAACAGAACAAAAGTAGTTCAGTCAAGATCATCTTTCCTTCTTTCAATCCATAACATGTGACCCCAAAACAAACGCCTCTCATGTCAAATGAATGCCATCCAACAAGTTTGGTCATAATTGGGTTGAAAATTACAAGTTTCAACAATCTTTCTAACACACTGCCAAGAGTTAGGGTTAGGACAAAATGAAGGAATGATAAACAACTTTGTCACACATCTTTTAACAACTCTGTTTCTCTATCTCTTTCTCTCTTCATAGTTATGGGTTTTGCCTTAGGACAACATTTTTGGAAGAGTTATGACCCTTTTCAGTCAACCTCACATCTTAAAATGGAATGTTGCTTGTATGTACAAGCATTAAAAAAATTAAATTTACAGCATGCCATGTCATCATTTAGAGTGATGGCCCCTGAATTACCAACAAAGGTTTCACTATGAAAGGCTACATGGAGCTGGCTTTAAGGAGATAGTCCCTTTGCAATACACACATCATTAGTAGTTAAATTTAAATTTATTAAAACAAAGTTTTCAAATTTTAACTTGCATTAACATATATGAATTTTAAACACTTATTATAATCAAGAAAGAAACCTAGCATGATTTCTTTCTGAATACAAAAGACAGCAAAAAGGACAAGACAATACAGCTATTTAGCTTGAATTCAAAGTGTTCGGATTTGTGTGGATTTTATGGTACAAATCAATCTCCAGTCCCAGAAAAAAAAATTACCTTTCAATTCATGAACTGAAGCAAACCTACCAAACCTAAAATAAGCCCAGTACAGTAGTCATTATTCTTTGTAAATGCAACTAATTTTCAGCAAGGTACAACAAAATATGTACTGTGCTATTGTCAACTAAAAACCAGGTTTGAAATGCTTAGAGGTAATGCAAAAGGTAATTTCCAAATCGATATGACGTGTTCAATAATTGTAAGTGCTTCCGTTCTTACTTTTCCTCATAGGACTGTTATGTATACTTATGTGCCCATCATTTCAAGATGCTGATGACCCCTTTCATCCTATCATCTTTTATTCTATAGAACATTTCCAGAATATGCAAACTCAATCATGCAAGCAGCTAACATGAAAGCACCTGGATCAAATAAACTTAATTTTCTGAACTCCACAATAAAAAACCTGAATCCCAAACAAGGCTGAAAATCCATGATTTGATCACAATGGCCCTTTTTCCCTACTCTTCCAAAACAAACATTTCAGCAAGACGTATGGTAAAAGATTAAGGGCTGGAATGTCTAATTTAAATACGGACATAAAGTGCAACTTACCCAAAGAAAAAAAAATTGATAACCACAAATATAAATGAATACATGGTATTTTAAAAAACTTGATTTGTAGAATCATTTGTACAGCTTTTAAAAAACTGTTTTGAAAAAGACTTTCAGCTAGAAAACAGGCTTTTATGCACCCTTTATTACAGGTACAAAGGACACTAGGTTTCAATCCAGTCTATTACCAATATATAAAGAATGGCACAAGATATAAAAGGTTTTTATATGCATAGCATAAAAGGCATTGGATACTGACATTGTTAGAAAAGCAGAACAATGGTGGAACAAAAATCATTTCCTTTCTATGTTTCTGTCCCCAACATACACAATATTACTGACATTTTTTTGTAATCTTAGTTTATTGATACAAAGGATATATGTTTTGAAATATGAGCATTTGCTGAATGAAACCACATTGTTAGGTACATTACAATGCTTTTTTACCCCAATTTTTTACAATTGTCTTGTTGCAATCCAGATATGGATGTTCAATATTTAGTTGCACTCTTTACTTCAATATATTCCATTTTTTTTTTCCTGCTGTATCTGTGATCAATATAAATATACTTTGGACAAGTCACTGGCACATCATATTCTTTTTTGATAATTATTTTTTCTGTTTTACTGAATCAAATCAAAACTGGTATAAAGAGTGAAAAACTGAAGGGTGGATAAAGGAACATGTTTTGAAAAATTATTCTTTCCTAAATCTGTAAACTTGGTCCCGAGTAATTTATACATCAATACCACTTGTAGAGATACAGAAATCAAGTTTTGAAATACAGGAAAAGTGGTTTACTAATGGTTGCCTACCACTATTTATTAAAACTCCACAGTAATTTTCTGTTATTTAAGTTTGCTTTTTGTTTTGTTTTTTTATAAAAATTCACAAGCATGCCTTTCATTTGAATAACTTAAATTGTATGTCTTATAGTTTGGCAAATTTAGTAAATGGCTTGCATTTAAGTAACACTTGCTGATTTTGGGGTCAACTATACAAAAGCCAGAAATTTTGTTCATATACTGGAGCTAACTGAATCCTAGCTTTTTCATGAATTCCCTGATATTATGCCAACAATCTTGGTAAACAGAAACTGAACAAGGAGAAAATGGGCCGCTGCAACTCACATTTAAGGAAAAAACTTAATCTTGAACCTGTATACACAACATCTTTCTGCATTAAGGTACTGTCCCTTTGTACACACAACATGAAATTACATTCACAACACCATTATATAAGAGAAACAATGAAATAAAGTATGGAGGTGTCTTCAATCGAATTGCTTTATCCCAAATGAATGTTAGACAAAACCCATAAAGGCCTATTTCAATGTTCCTACCAAATTGCACAGTATGTGTAACGGTTGCTAAGCTACGCCATTTACAATGCTGCAGTGAAATTTAAAATAAAATCATCAACAAAAAAAGTTGACCTGACATGGCTGAAGCCTTTAAAAGGTATCATTGTATGAGTACTAGGCAATACAACTACCAACGACATTCAATTACAAGTAAGGGTTATTTATGAGATGTGGACTTTCAATTACAAGGGTTATTTATGAAATGTAGTCAGATAGACAAGATAAACTACTATATGTCTCCTGTATATCAAAGAGTAGACTCAAAATTCCCATGGTAAAAGACACAAATAAGTTTCAAGCAGAATTGTGGAATTATTACACAAAAATGTGGTACATTAATGTGTACCAAACAGCCCTATACTGAAAGACTAGACAGTGAAATTAACACAAACAATAACACACATTGCACTGAGTTTGGCATCATGGTTGTAAGATAAACTGATCACATGGCAGGAACCACCAAAGACAGAACTGCTGTAGTTTTTTAAATTATAAAAAATTGTGTTCCAAATCAACGTGTATATGCTTGGCAACAATTGAAATTAGCCCCAACTTCAAAATGGCTTTAATTCCAATTTAAATTTCCTGTCAAGCTTGACAAGAATGTTGCTTTCACCATGGCCATGTTACTTATTCCATTCATTACTTTGACATTTCATTATTTCCTTAAACAAATTTCATTCATCAATTAAAAGTTAATTTTCTTTAACCAGATGTGTTCAGGACATGAAACAGAAAACTTGATAAGGATAAGTTCTCTCCATGGATAAGAAGGCTTACTGTATCAATAAAGGTATTACCTACATCTCATCAATGCATCTCTGTATCAATAAAGGTATTACCTACATCTCATCAATGCATCTCTGGCAAAGAAAAAAAGTGTACATAGTATTCAACAGGAGGTCACAGAACTAAATTTTGTGCTTGGCATTTTAATTTAAAAAATCCTGTAATCTTCCCAATGAATTAGTGTTCACATATAACATTCCTCAACCGAAACAAAACAACAGTTGATGAGATTGCATCCAAGATAGCACCTATCCTGTGATCAAATTACCCAAGTAATATCTGGGAAGTAACAACTGGGTAAGAACTCCAGTCAGATTTCATTAGTCACATAATGACAAATATATGGTTGGCCCTGTATCACAACAACCACCACTGTAGCATTTCATTTACCATGCATTTTGTTACACAACATATTACAACCCCTAAGTGTGTGCAACCTTCACCTGTTATGCTCTGACACAAATAAATAAATAAATAACAGCCGATGTTGGATTCTTGTTCCTTCCATGCCTTTCTTTTCCCTTGTCCATTCAATACGAATTTCTCAGCACTCCTTTTTAAATCCATCTATAATAAATGCACTTAAAATATCCCTGAATTCAGCTACACTCGCTCGGAGATACATGTTGCTTATCGATGTTTGGATGTTTCTTATCACTCTGCGGAGGCGTAAGCTGTGTTAACACCTGGGACTTAAGGTCAGGACTTGATCTGTCCGCAAAATGAAAGTCCACATGCATGGACTGGGCCTTTTCCTGCAATCAGAAAGATACATTGTTGTTGAACAGATCAAACATTAAAAATTTTATACAGCAAGGCCATTAGCAATAAAATAATTAAGCACCAACACTTTATATGGACCTAACATGTACAGAAGCCTGTTCTTAAAGACCATATAGGATCATTATTATCAAACAGTAAATAAAAATGTGCACAGTGAAGCCTGTTCCAAAACAAAAATTAGAAAAATTACTAAGGACAAAACAGTAATGAGTCGAAAGGAATGAAAGTCAACCAGCTAGAGATCACAAATCTTCTGGCAAACCTTGGAAATATTCATTTCCAATGGAGTACCATCATGAAAATATTACTCACTTCTGGGGGAGTACAATCATGGAAATATTACTCCTTTCCAATGGAGTACTACCAATAAGGTTTTCAAGATTATATATGACATCAGATTAACACCATTTTTATCAAATCTAATTAAACATCACAAGTAATCCAGGTGAAGCTGTCTGCTGCAAATTCAATTTCCGGAGGAAATAATAAAAACGAATAGTAATAGACGGAGGCCATATCTGGCATCAAATTAGCATCATTTTCATTCAATACCAACATGACACCATAGTGTTTTGTGAATGTCAGCTACTCCATCTGCCTCTAAACAAAATAACTATGCAGTAAAACACCAAGCCAAAAACTATGCAGTAAAACACCAAGCCAAAACTTTAGATCCCTCAAGTATTATACACTTTATTGTGTCAGAAGCGACTCAATTATATTTTTAGGACACTATAAATTGTTAATGGTTTTTAAAATCGTTTGAAATATTTTTATCTTCAGTTTCTCTTCAACCCAATATCTAGATAGAATATTCATGTCTGTATACAAAATTTGGTAGAAATTTCTCAATGGCTGGCCTCATTCAATTTTTAGGCCATTACATTCATGTCTGTATAAAAAATTTGGTAGACATATCTCAATGGCCTTATATTACACAACCTTGTGTTTAACATTTCTCTCTACTTTTTGGGGAAGGCTCAAGAACTGGATTTTTAGGTCTTCCATAAATTGTATGCAAAAATTTTCAAATCTGACCTTTAACCCCAAAATCTTTTTTACCCTAAATGCAAGCCATCCAGAGTTTGGTCATGGAACTTACACTTTTAAGTTATTCAGCAAATACCCCATTTTTCCTTAAGCCACTGGGACTCTAACCTTTGACATTTTCATCCCTGTATGAACAGGCCTCATCCATACACTAGGATGAAAGATGTTATGCAAAACTATTTTTATTCTAATGCTGAGTTTTTCAACCCGCAAACCAAGAAGCTTCTATCTTACTAAATGTGCAAGTTAGATACAAACTTAGGTGAAGGACCATGGTTCAGAACTGAAATCTCTGGAGAGAAATTACTACTTTTCTGAAGGCAGCAACTATGAGTTTTTTTAAAAACCAAAACCAACATTTCTTTCATACCCAAAAAGGAAAGATATCGATAGTTTTTTTCTGATGTAGAACAAATGCTATTGTGCAGTGTTTCTTCATTCAGTTACAAAATCCTCAACCATAAACTATAGTCTTTTTCCTTATACCAAATACAAATTACCCACTAAGTCTGGCAAAGGAAAGTGTTGATGAATGGGTGTGATCAAAACCTTTCGAATGAGAAAGATTAGAAACAGACAAGTCCAAAATGCAGCCATTTTTGGTAGACCAAATAATGCAACAGGTATAAAAATTAAAATTGAATTATTTTAACAATTTCAATGCCTTGGTAGTTGTTGTTGTGGGGCTTAACATCTTTTTTTTTCATGGCGGCCAGTATTAATGTTGGAGGAAGAAAGCGGGAAATCACTGGAAAGAACCACCGACGCACAAGAAGCTACTGGCAAGCTTTCTCACATATCCACATTTGCCAAATCCTAGACTTAAACCAACGCAGACTGAGGTGAGATGGCAGTGATCCGTAACAGACAGTGCTATAGACCACTCTGGGCCCATCAATGCCTTGGTAGAAATGTGCTTTTAAAATCATCATTGTTGCCTTTAAACATTCACCATGTTACCAGTCAACACAAAAACATTTAACATGTCATGATTTAACTTTAAAAAACAAGCACGTTCAGGTGACAAGATGATTTGCCATCAAGGACTAATAGGAACCATCTCAAACTTCTGATGTTACCAGATAATAATGTGGTTCAATAAATCAACATAGGAGACCATGTCTTATGGTTGCTCTTTGAACAATAAATTTAAAGACCCAGCAAAAATATACAATGAAGCAATAAACCCATCATTCCCACTTTTGTAAAGATGAATTTCTAGGTCATTTCTAGGCTTTTTCCAAGATAAAATTAATTATTTCAAGGTTCATGTATGACCGTTACTGAATGGAATTAAAAAACATTTTAGATCATTTTCTAAATCTAAAAGATATTTCTCTTTTAAGTCTCCAAAGCATCCAAATCAGAAAAGATGATCATGTACAAAACCAAATATGTATCACACAAAACAATTTTGACTATATTCCTATAATGTAAAGTCATTATCAATGTACAGATAATTTCTGACTTTACTTTGCTTTATGAGCCTATGTAGAAACAATGAACGTAAATTAGTTTTGTTTTCTTTCAAACATTTAATTTTAAATTCTATAGCAATTTATATGCATGTTATACAAACTAAACATTTCCTATCACAATATGCAAAAAAACAACAGTAAATGCACATTATTAGACTCTTGTAACGAAAAAAGTTCAACCCGAATTTGTGTGCCAATAAAATCCCAAACAAGATTTTTTCAAGCAACATACACTCCTTAAGACAATTTGATTAAAAATCAATCATTTAACAAATTTACAAAAGGGTTTATTTAAATCTTGACAAAAGACCTTGAAATTATACATTGCTGTATAAAGGACTTAATTTTCTGTATAAATCAACTGGTCTTGTGATTCCATATATCAGTAACCAAACATGCATTGATACAGTGGCTCTTATCGTTCTTTAAAATCTCAAACAAGGGACAACTATCTCATTTCTCTTATGTTCTATTCAAGATCTGAAACCAATGTTTCAAGCTACATCTCACTGTTATAGTTTCACACCAAAGTTCAGGTCAGAGAATTGACATTTTTGGACAATAAATTTGCTTAAAACAAATAGTCTGTTTTCTAATCTTGGCTTCCTCCAAATATTCCAACCCATTTTTCACATTTGTACATTTAGGGTGGGGTGTGTGGGTCAGAGCTATTACAAATAAAATTTAGAATTTGCCACCACCATGTGGTAGTGGCATATGGTAGTCGCTTACCAATGGGCCAAACAAATTTAAATGATGTTATAATGACTTGTACCTGCATGAAATTGATAGGAAAAAAAGTTATTTTCTCAGATATGGCAAGTACCATATTCTTTGTGTCTTTAATCCGTTGACAAACCAGACTCAACTACAGCATAGATGAAACCCAACCCAGTGCTCGCCATTTTCATTACTAGTCACATGACTTCACAAATCTCAACAACTACACGGGAAGTCCAATACAGGGCTCAAAACTAGCGGTAGTCCACTAGCCTTTGGCTAGCAGATTTCCTGTTTGACTAGTTAATAGTTTTTTTATGTTAATAGTCTGATGAGCTAGCAAGTTTCAGTTATCAGCAGTTAGTGTTTGTTTACATTATTCCATAATAATGTCTCGACTTCAGCCGATGTTTTGTGGAATCCAAGCAGTGACCATTATCAATAGTCATAAAATATTAGCAAGAGAAGATAAAGTCAAAATCTGCTTCAGAAAAGTGTTTCTATAATAAGATGCCATCAGATTTTGTGCATTTTACTTAACAGCGCCAAGTATGGTCCCATCATTAACAACTTAAGTTTGGTAATTGATCCCAATCAACCTGATAATTAAATGAAACACAACGTATCATACTTTATTCACTATACCACAGTAATAAACTACAAAGTGGTATACCAAACAAAAAACACTGCAAAAGCTATTCAAAGAAATTAAAGTCTGCATGTTTTTTTCTCGCTAGCCAAATGCTCAGTCACAAATGTGAAACTACATATTTTAAACTTGCATGGAAATAATTATAAGAATTAGATTTATTATGATTACTGACACATCCTTTCCATACAACTACTTTTTATATGCCAAGAATAGATTTTATATTTTTTCCCTAGCAAGAAGGAACAAATAATTGAATACATGTGTAGATATCCAAGCAAAAAGCTGTACATTTGTTGGGAATTAAAGTCATTAAGCATGGGCATCTAAGATTTTAAAATGCCTTATTTTTGTAATTCAACAATACACAGAGGTCCAATTAATTAGGAACAATTACCAAACTTTTGCTATTAATGAGACAGTATTTGGAGATGTTATATAGATGGGTCAGATGGGTTCGTTTGATATGAACACACCTTTTCTAAGCTGAAACTAACATTATCATCTGATGCTAATATTTTGTAACAGTGTTTACAACAGCCAATGCTTTGATCCTGTAGAACAGCCGCTTACGTCTTGATCAGGGAGAAGCCATTTAATTGGAGGTATGGGAGGGCAAAGGCACATTTTGAAATGGTGTTCCTTGCTCTGACTTTTTTTGTATAAAGGACACTGACAGTCATTTCCTTACTTTAATCTGCACCAGCTATACTGTAACATCCCGTATTTCAAAATGAGACAAAATTTACTTCTTACAAGACAAAATGTGGCATTTTATATGTGTTCAGCCACTGGCAATGCAAAAGTTGAATGAAAAGGTCATAAAAGAGAGGAATAATTCTTATGACAGGGAAAGGCTAAATTAGGATGAAGAAAAGAACATTATGCAGTGTAACTGGACTACGGACTTCGCAAAAAACAAGCACAGGGAGAGCATCCAGTTTTGTTGCTTGAACTTTAAAATTGCATCAGTAAAAGTGCATGCAAGCTGTGGGCAACACAAAGATTTTAGAGAGAACAGCAGCTTCGCACGTACCACTAGAAGAATCGACCGCTGGTGAGATTTTGGAAAGTTTAAACCAGAATGTGTATGACCACAGGTGCTTGACGCAAGCTTGATGCTAAGAAAAAAAAATAATCAGAAGGAAAACAAATCGTACATAGTGACATAAATACCTCAGATTACCTCTATGACTAGTTCTGACATAGGACCCTGTCTTTCATACCATATGAGAATTCAGTAACTTCCAAATACTTCCTGCTATTTCTGTCTTTTAAAGCATATGGCCATATTCTATGGTTTGTTTTACTCCTATTCATCAAAATATATCTGACTTTTCTGCTTTGCACCAAACTGAAGTTACTGGTTCCAAAACGTGTGAATTTCACGAATTTTGTCTGTCGGGACAACGTTGCTCTCAAGTGACAACTAGTTAAAAGAGCTACTGTAAAGAACCGAAAACGCTTCACTAATTTTGTATGGATGTATCAGCTGGCTGGAAGAAAAGAGTTGATATTGGAGAGACTTACAGAATTGATAAACAAGTTGTTACATTAACTTGGCTGGAAGAAAAGAGTTGATATTGGAGAGACTTACAGAATTGATAAACAAGTTGTTACATTTACTTGGCTGGAAGTGAAAGACAGAAATTTGTTTTGGTGGAGCATTTCCTGTCAGTGCAAGTGTGGATGCTGCTGCAGTAGAATTGGAATGGGACATATTAAAGAGTTTATAGTCTACAGCAAGTAGGTGCATATTCAAATATCTAAAAATAAATAGAAGTTTGAATTCATTGATTGATGATTTGAAGCTAGATTTTATTTATAATTCTACACATTTGCATTTCATTTGATAATGCAATTTATGAATAATATTGTTGTTAATCTCAATACAAGTGTGTGACAATATTATTTTTAGACAGGACTAGTAAAGATTTGGCAGGAATAGTAAATATCTTAGCATAGTAGTTTTTCTGGCTACAAAGAAATTTATGTTAAATTCAAGCCCAGCATACAACTATTTAATGTTTTATTTTTTCTATGACATTTAAAAATGTGGGTTACGAGATTTGTGTGACTAGCAATGCAAATCTGAGTTCCAGGTCAAATTGCATGAACGACCTTGTTTGGTCTCATCTTTCAGCAGATTAAAGTCAAACGGATTTTAATACTCTCAATTTCTGAGAAAATACATAATTTTCAGATCAATTTCATGCAGATATGGCTCGATTTAACAAAAGCCATCTGGTAAGCGGTTAAGCTATACAGCCACCATGTTGGCCTCTGTGAAGCTAGAGTGGTTTTCATATCCTCCAATGAAAAATACAGATATTAAGCAGTCAGTGAAAAAATTCTACTAGATGACTCGAATGTGCTGATTGTATCGACTCAACACTTGTACATGACAAAGAATCAATACTAAAAAATCTGAATATTCCTGTCAGAACACAATACAATTAACTCAAAATCAACTCTGTTATGCCTCAGTTACTTAACAGTTTCCAGCATTAATTGGAGGCAGAGAATTCTCAGGGTTTTCCTGAAATTCAAGGACTTTTCATACTTGGGTGACCACTGTGAGATGATCAAATGTATTTTAATTTCTTTTAGCCATCACTTACCAAAAGATTAAGATCAACAGCATGGGTCTGGATGTTATGGCTATCCTCAGAAGGGACATTGGAGAAAAACTTCACCATCAAGGGTCCCAGCTCCCTAACAGTGGCAGCATAAGGGGCCATCCAGTGGACACAAGGTAAAATATCAATCCATTTGAATCCTGCAAAAAGAAAATTTAAATTTAAACTGACCTTTCTTCCAAAGATGGACACCGTAGAATGAATGCATAGCAGCAGCATATTATGATCTATGCCAACTGGACACAAAATGAAATCTCCAAATTTTAATGTCTAGCTAACCATTATGCCACTTGATTCAATCATGGAAAGTTGTGTACATTTTTTTGAAAATGTGTTTGCTATAGTTTTAGAGTTTAAAAAAAAGTACTTGTGAGGAATTATCTCTAACATTTACCATCACGTAACACCCACAGCTCACACTTAAAAGCATTTCAATTAGCATCTTGTGCCATTTTCTTTAAAACAATACACTGGTTCACTGACTAACTTATCACTAAAATATATCTGTTAGGTAAAAGTTAACTTCTGAAGAAACCAAGTCACAATTTTATAAGAATATTCTCAGATTTTGTAGTGGAATGAAAGATATGATAATAAAATGAAAATGTTTTAGTTTTAATTTTTAATGTAGCAAAAAAGCATAATGATTATGCCAAAAGCATAATGGCTGGCATGCACGATGATTCCAATGGTGGAATTTTAGGGCTGGCTCTAGCCATTGAACAAATTTACCCACAGAAAGCACGTGGCTACTGCTTTTAACATGCATATTGAATTTTAAAGACAGTCAAAGCACATCAAACAGAATATATATATTGCATCACTATGAACTGCTACAAAGCTAGCAAACAGAAAGGTAATAGAAATAAGCAATTAAATGTCTGTTGTTTAAGCAAGATATCTGTTAATATGACACAACATGATGCTGTTGTTGTTGTTATTGTTGTTGATGGGTTTAACGCCATTTTTTAGTACACGATGGCATGGCAGCCAGTATTAATGGTGGAGGAAGAAACTGGGAAATCATCGGAAAGAACCACCGACCCTTGAGAAGCTACTGGCAAGCTTTCTCATATCTACATTAGCCGAATCATAGACTCGAACACACGCAGACAAAGGTGAGATGGCAGTGATCCGTAACGGACAGCGCTTTAGACCACTCAGGGCCCCTACACAACATGATGCAATCATGGAGCTAAGTTACAAATCAACCATGATATAGAATTTCTTAATTTAAAGCCTTGCACAAAATCTGGTTTCAGAAATTAGTGAACTGAAATGAAATTCGTGATGTGACCATCACAATACAACTCAGTGGGGGCATAACAATTCCTGTCATAACTATCATTTGCGACAGCCTTGGATGCTGTGTGTACAAACCTGAAACTTGTAGAGCTATCTCCCTTGATGCCAAGTGACAGATGGCAGACGCTGCTAACACACTGTATGAGAACTGTAGAGACTGCACATCCAAAATGCACAAGTCCAACAACTGGAAACCAATTAAAATTAAATGACCAAATAGAATGAAATGAAAATATATTTGCAAAAGTCTGAAAAGATAATCTCTAGTTTTCATATTAAATTTTCATATACGCAGATATGATCTAATAGCTTCTCTAGGAAAGCTGCCTCTTATATCACCCATTCTTCTGTTTCACGAATGCTCGAATATGACTCCTAAATTTAGTCACAATTAAAAACATCTAACAGTGCTCTACGTAATAAAATATTGGCTTTTATAAACGACTTTTGGGTTGCAAGGTGCTATACTAGTTTCAGTTACATCTGTGCTGGTGCTTTATGGCACCAAATCACAAATAGGATATTTTGTGCTTTGGCAAGTTAAGTGCCTTGCCCACACACTGTAACTGGATGCCATTTTTTGTTTTTCAATAAACATTTTGAATCTTAATCATATTGAATGACTTTCCAAAAGAATAATCACAAATTTCAAGTTGAAAAAGTTGTGTACATTCTTGTTTTGAAGCTTTATGGAGTTATAATCTATTTCGTTAGCGCAAACTTTTGCCTCCTGTTGCATACAAAGCAAAGAATTTTCTTTTACACTTGGTTATTGATATCACCTAATCTATAGACATGATAAAAATTAAATTTTAGAATTTATTATATACTTTTTTCAAAGTTTGCTGCAAGATGTTTCAGGTGTATTGTTATCATTCTCGGTAAATTTAACATCAACAACCAGTCCTTATTGAGAAATTGAACATTATAATGGCAAACCATCATGATACCCTCATAAGCAGAACCAAATAAAAATTCTAAATGTCATTTAAATTTAGCATGCAAATATCAATTTGTTATGATTAAGTAAAAAATGACAATATATTATTTCTCATGAATTCTAAACATATCCAGAAGCTGACAAAATAAAAGACTGATACCATGGCAATAGGATCTTGGTTCATTAGTAGTTAATCTAAATGACTGACAATTTCCGATTTTATTTACTGTTTGTTGAAATATTTATTTTACAGATCTATTTAATTCAAATTCACTTTCATGGCAACATTAAAATAAACAAACTATATGATGATCACAAGACAGTCAAGTTTTACCGTTTCAAGAATAGGTGTACATGGTTATTAGGATTCTGAAAAATTTTTAAGATTGAAATATGTAATCATAATGCTGTCATGGTATCTCACCCTGGCTATCTGCACAAAGACATGGGATGAGTATTGTGGATAGACAAACCCATGCTCTGAATTCGGAATATGCTCCATGTTTGCTACTTGGAGGTAAACATTCAGCCACCCACTCGCCGTCACAGGGGACAAATCCCAATTCAAGGTCTGCAAAAAAACATTAAAGATTAAAAGGAAGATATATATCAATAAATAAATAGTTTACTCATAAAAACATCAACCCCAATGTCAACAATACAAAATGGCACAAGAAAGTACCAAGTCACTCAAACCTGAAAATTAAGTGATCCACTTTTGGTATGGTCAAACTAACCTCACCGAGACACTATTTTTATTACCAATAGTGAAACAGTGCAAGATAGTGAGGGTGCAACAAACAAGAGAATACAGAAGTTACTCGAGCATGCAAATTAAGTCAGTGGCCCAATGTTGGGGAGTTCAAGTTTCTGTTCACAAGATGCACCCACACTAAATTTTCATACATTCTATGGGTGTCACAAGAAACAATAACCATATCATGTAGCAACAGTAAATGGTATTGTATGACAAAAAAACTATACAGAAACTGAAATGATTGAACATGTCTTTACAGACCTGCCAACCCTATCTCATTACGTCGATTTTCTCTGTAAGATTGACCAGTTGTCAGTATGGTGTAACAAAATATAAATAACTGCTATTGTAAAGCTGGAAAACATAAATAAAAGTTTGACGCAGCGATGATGAACTTAGCTGACAACCTTCAAAGCTTGCAATTAGTGAAAATAGGGATAAAAATTAGTGAATTTTGACATGAACTTATGAAGTGATCTTCGAGTCTGGGAATATTTGTCACAACAAATGTTTATCATTGGATCCAGCTGTTGTTGTGTTCAACGATAAAACTGACAATGTTTCAGCATTGGTAGCTTGCAGGTCTTTCTTTGATGGCTTAAAATATTCCAGAGCTGAAATCTGCTGGTGTTCTTAGTTTTATCAAACCCTATGTGCTTTTTGCAACCAATGTGCCTTTTCACATCATCTCTGCCATCATGCCAAATGCTAAAATTTGTGGTATACTGTGTGCAAAAAGCTTGATGTATATTAATATTTGATGGCTGAATGCACGGTCAATTTTTTTTGTATATTCCAAACTAAATTTTTTGTGCAATACATTTCTTTGTCCTTAGTGAAGAAATTTTCAACATCAATGCCAAATAGTAATTCAAATCAGTTTTGGTGGTGAATGCACTGAGCAAAATTCTGGTCAGGCCCCAGTTTCGCTCAAAAGCATTTTAAAAACTGCTCTTATATACATTAAAATACTCTAAAAATCCTACTATCAGACCAACTTTATCAATCAGCTATGGTTCTACTAATATGGTGACCAGCAATTCCGGACCATTTCGGCAACTGCCTAGCACTAGATGGGAAATCTGTTATTTTATTAAAGATTTCAAATAATTGAAAATCAGTTCATGATTTATTTTGCATGCAGTGTGAGGGTTGTCAGCTATATAAACATCAGGTTCAAATGAAAAGTTTGTAAAGTACATGTAGACCTTATTTACCACTAGCACAAACTTTAGTTAAAAACCTATACAATGGCTTGTTGCCAACTTGGAAAGTCTTTTCCCATTTCATATGATAACGGCAATCACATCTCCCACCACAAGACGTACTCAATTTGGTATGTGATGTCCTTTCCATCTTTGATTCACAAGAACCTGAATATTCCATTTTTATTCCTGTGTTGATTATTAACACTTTTCTAGGGGCTTATTTTCCTTTCATCTTAAAATGCAGCACTTTTGGGACACCATTTTTAAAAAATTTTATAATGAACAGTTTGATCATGCAGATGCATCACATGAACAAATAGGTGCAGTCTAAAGCATCTGGGGTGCTGCTGTAAAGTTAGTCTGGTTCCCTAAAAAATTTCACTAATTCTAATATGAAACCCTGATTAAAAAAAGCACAGATGAACCAATTATCTGGATTTTTCTGCAGCGTTCATTTTTCCCAATAAGTCCGCATTTTAAGGGTATATTTCGTAAGACTTAGGCAAAATTGAAAGAGATGACAAGTCTGCACATACAGTCATCTCAATACCAAAATTTCCCCAGAGCTCAAGATATTTTAGGTGTACATAATGGATACCCAAAATACTAATGTAACTAAAGCATGAGAACAAAACCACAGTAACCTACTGTTGGCAAAGCAGCTCTCGTTATCTGCATACAACTCAGTGTTTCCCCTTGGAATATGAAAATATTAATATTTTAAAGGCTATATCATTGTGATACCTTCAGTATGACTAATTCCTGGTCTAATATCTCATTCTCTGTGCA
The DNA here is from genome assembly GCA_016746295.1 of Potamilus streckersoni. Lineage (NCBI taxonomy): Eukaryota > Metazoa > Mollusca > Bivalvia > Unionida > Unionidae > Potamilus > Potamilus streckersoni. The sequence goes on from JAEAOA010001366.1 coordinate 668,865, forward strand.
GGCACCATCGGTCACAAAGGCAAATTCTGACAGCTTAGGGGGATAGATTTCCTGAAAAGAGCATAAATGATAATCATTCCTTTCATGTCCTTAAACCAATACTGCAAAATGCTGTGTCCTAAAAATATAGAAACAATACATAGTAAACCAATTTAGCAACTTCAAGATCAGCATCAGCAAAAACCAGTTAAATGTCCAAAAGATACCTCATTTCAGACTTGTTGAGTTCAAATAATTCAAGATACATGTACCATTTTTTTTAGGCAGTAGGTCTACCTAAAGAAAATGCAAGCATGTGGTTCAGTAGGTCTATCTCTTTTCTATTTATCTTCAAACAAGAAAAATAAAAGCTACAAAAGAATAAAGTTCCAGATTCACAACAAAAAAAATCCATAAATCAAAACTGATGGATGAGCTCATGTGGAAGAAACTCTGAAAGACGAATCTTTCGTATTGAAACAAATATAATGTTTAAAGTAGACAGATAGGTCATATTTGACTTTCTCCTTGAGAGGATTATGATCACAACACTATGACATGCCTTGATACAAGGCAACATTTTCTTGCATCAAGACTTTTGTTACAACTAGGACAATATTTTGGAACAGTATGACCTATGTAGTGCTGATTTTTAGCATTACAGAGTTAACTGTATAAAAGTTATGGACGGTTAACCCACACCACAAAATTTCTTTTTTTAAATTCATGAAATTTGTGTAATTAAGCCAGTTTAGCCCAGTACTTGAAGCACTTAGTACATTATATACACTATTCATTATAGTATATATAGTTTTATTGTTTTAAAAAAAAACACCCTCAAGACTGGTGCAATAGAAAATACATCTGTTTTGCCTGATTTAGAAAGCTAGACCTGAATTTATATGGGTCACAAAACTGTATCAAGCATGATTGAAATCAAACAAATCTTAGAAAACTTTTGCAGAGACAATTTAACTAAATGATGTCAGTGACCCCTAAAAATCAAAGTCAAGGTCTTTTAAATAATCTTTAAACCACATCTGGTTAAAATCCATCAACTCTTAAGGGATTGTGCTAACACCAAAATGTGAAAAAAAACTATCAAGTATAACACAATTGAAGGACATTTGATACAAAGTTTATATGTATTGTGTGTGTTAAACAAATGGTATGAAAGAACGTTGACACTTTTACTGTCCTGTTTCTTCCATCAGAGCAACACGTCACTTCTCTAATTTGGATGCTATAAATAATGCTGTGATTCCTACACGTCACTGTTCTTACCTCTAATTTGGATGCTATAAATAATGCTGTGATTCCTACACGTCACTGTTCTTACCTCTAATTTGGATGCTATAAATAATGCTGTGATTCCTACACGTCACTGTTCTTACCTCTAATTTGGATGCTATAAATAATGCTGTGATTCCTATTAGTTGTAAGACATGCTTCTGTATGTATTTCTGTACTGATAAAAATCTGTCAATGAAGTCGGTAGCAAGGTAGAATGTCTCTCTGTGTAGCCTGTATACTTCACACACCTACATAGAAAAGGAAGGTGAATTAGGCATGAGCGTCACATTGGGATTGACAGTGCATAGCCAATTCTCTCTTGCATAATAGTGATCTCAGAGTGAGATGGCAAAAATAAAAGATGCCATCTTAATATCGTAAACTGTCCAGGTCCATAATCATTCAAATATAAGTAGTCAAAAATTAAAATCCCCACTTTAGAAATATATAGCAAGCCATAATTGAAATCCCCACTTTATTGACACCACACAGGTTAAGTTATATATATATATATATATATATATATATATATATATATATATATATATATATATATATATATATATATATATATATTTGAAAAAATGGGATGCACATAAGTTAACTTCACAAAAAACATTCAAAGCATCAAAATGATGTCATGTGATGAACACTAGATTATTAAGTATCAGTGTCAACACATTAAACAGGAATCCATGCTGTTTAATGGAACCAATATAAAACAATCTTATCAATATTGACACATTTGGATTACAGCTAGCAACTATATGCAAGTTATTGTCAAAAGGCGTGTCATACCTAGCTCACAAGGCAACTGCCTGATTCACTATGCAATGTTTACCTCATCAGGATCCAGTGTGATTTGTAGATTTAAGTAAATGATCATTGGGATTATCAATACATTGGTCTGCACTGCTATACATGTCAATGATGAAAACTATATATGGCCATCAATTCTGTAATTGTTTACAGGCAATAAAAATAAAATTAGCTATTTCAAAAGATACATTCATATACACAAGTTATAATTAGATATTCTACCATCTTTTTAAATTGGTTTTAAGCTACAAAGACAACTACTTACATATAGCCCCCCACCCCTTCTGACTTACAGTGCACTACTTGTTATACATAGATCCCACCCCTTCTGACTTACTACTTGTTATACAGTTCCCTTACAGTGCACCACTTGTTATACAGAGCTCCCACCCCTTCTGACTTACAGTGCACTACTTGCTTTACAGAGCTCCCACCCCTTCCGACTTACAGTGCACTACTTGTAATACACAGCTCACCCCCCTTGACTTACAGTGCACTACTTTTTATAGTTCTTACACCTTCTGACTTGCAGTGCACTACTTGTTATACATAGCTCCTACCCCTAAAGTGCACTACTTGTTATACAGTTCCCTTACAGTGCACTACTTGTTATACACAGTTCCCTTACAGTGCACTACTTGTTATACACAGTTCCCTTACAGTGCACTACTTGTTATACACAGTTCCCTTACAGTGCACTACTTGTTATACACAGCTCCTACCCTTGAAGTCAGCACCATTGCAGATGGCTTGTTTCCAGACCGAAGTTCAGTGTTAGGTTTCAGGTTTTCAAACTTGATGTCAATTTCTGACAAAGCATTTTTTATTGCATTAAATATTCCGTCTGCATTTCCTAATGTTAGGGTCTCATTCCCAGTAAGATGGCGCCTCTAATCACACATATAATATCTGAATGAGGATTTAAACATTATGGCTTGTCTTTACATAAAAAATAAGTTAATACAGAAACGTAGAAGTCACCTCTACACAACTTACTAACATTTACTAAATTTGAATAAAACATCTTCAATGTGTATACATCAAAAATAAATATATATGCATTAATACAGAGGATTTAGAGATTAGCCTGTAAAAGATTAAATTTAAAAATCAAATTCCTCATGCCAATAGGGACTTCCCATGGAAAAGGATCAATAAGAAAATGTCCATTATGGCTTCTATGGCAGCCATTTTGGATTTCATATTGGCAGCACTTTTATTCAGGACCAATAAGACATCTCTCTGGAATCCCCATGTGACATGACAATCCATTAAAAAAAATCAGCAACAAGATTTTCAAATTGACAGCTGTAACAATCATACAGTATGTCTGATTAAACCAACTTTCATTTAGAACCAATTCATTAAGTACCATATTTTCCTGCATATATCCTGGGGGATATACCACATCATACAAACCCCGCAATGGGTGTGTGTGTGTGTGGGGGGGTATATAAGGGTGCAGGCTTTTTACACATATTAATATTTTGTCCACAGATTGTTGCCGGAATGTCGAAACACATCAGTACTTCGTCCAAATTAATAATGGCAAAATGGGAAAGGTCAAGCTTCTGAATTTCCCTGGCGACAAATGAACGATAATCATACATCTCCTAATTCTGGGGTAGACGTTGGCAGGCAGTCGTTCATGTTCTTATTGACAATTGGTTCCTCTTCATAAATTTATATACCCAATGCACTCCTTTAAAATCATCAATGTGCTTCTCTGCCACCAAGAGTTAGGCCTCTAGTTTGATGACAACTGTTGAGATTGGTCATTGTTCTCCCAATGGGCCATGATCCACTGCTTCAGGTCAGCTTCAAGTGAGGCCATTTTGCTTTAGGTCTGTGATGAGCACGTTTTTGTGTATTCATTTTCTCCAACGCTCATTTTTCTTTTCTCCAAACTTGCATTACACTCCCATTGATATCAGAGTTTCTGCCTGTGGCTATATTGCCATGCACTTCAGCCTACGCAATGGCAGTTAGCTTTAAGTCCGCTATGTAAGAATTTCGTTTCTGCATTTTTAAATTCAACAGAAAGAAATTTAAACTTGAATGTACACTTCACAAGAAGACAAGATTACTTAGAAATGTTTGCGTTTATGTAGCCTGTAGTTGAGGCAAAGCTCCTAAAGACAGCCTACGCACACAAGCACTGTGTACTGAGCATGAATATTTAAATGATGTCAAGTGATCCACATTCGAAATTGACAAACGTGGCATTCAGCCTCAGGACCTTATACCACTGCATAACCGGCTCACAAATACTTAACTCCAAAAATAAAATCTGCCAGCTGCCATATAGTAGAGGCAGGGTGACGAACTTGAACTGATGCAGAGGGATGAATATGGACCTGGGCCGACTGACTTGATAGTGTAAATACAAACTTGCATGTTGGGTGGGTTAGTGAAAATGAATTAGTTGTATTGTTTGTCATCAATGTGTGAGCAGGGCAGACTGACTTTCATGTTAGGCAGGTGAGCTAAAATGTAGTAGTTGTAGTATCATTCAAAATCCATGTGTGAGCATTGAAGAATTCGGTCCTTCTAAAAACAGTAATTGTAGACAATGTCAACATACACAAAATAGTATATCAATCTATAGTTGTGGGTTATACAAATGTGTAGGTTATACCAACGATTTTTTTTTTAAACACAAAACCCACAAACCGATGAGTTATATGAGGGTGCAGATTTTCTTCTGGATATATGCGGGAAAATACGGTAAAGAGTAGGAATAACAAATTTGACCAGCAGAGCTAAAACTGAACTTGCCTGAACTACACACTTGCTTTAATCCTGAACTTGCCTGAACTACACACTTGCTTTAAACCTATGTCCACGAGTCAAGTATATTAGGTACCATTTCCATATTAAGACCATCTGTTTAAAGTGAACTCTATTAACAGGTCCCCTGGTGGAGCCATTATAAATGTTCAAAATATTAAACAATTAAAAATCAACATTGCCAAAATGAAATTTCAAGTACTTTTTCCATACAACAAAAAGTTCAAATTTTTTTGGATTTTTTTCTTCACCCAGAGCAGCTTTGCCAGACTATAAGAATACAACAAAATGCATTATCTTTGCATAACTGTATAAAAATTTTTCATGTGTAGCAAAAGGTTGATAACCCACCTCTGTTAACCAATCCAACAAAATTGCTCTCATCCTGGCTTGTAATGCAGGATGCTTATCAAACATCCGACTGTCTCTATGGTAATTCAGTTCCTTTTTTAACAAAGATTGCCATACATCCTTTGAATCTGCCCAACTGAATGCTGGAAAGGGGGATTCCCGAAGTGAAATGGGTGTCGTCAAATAGTTCCTAAATCTGAATCTGGACCTTAAGAAAAAATCAGGTGAGGACGAGCCATCATCTTGAGGTGGGGTGTAGTCCTGGTTAGGAATTAAAGCACATGTTGTAATAGCAGTAGTCTCTGAGATTGGAATCCACTGGTTCTGCAAAAGAAAAGACACCTTAAAATAAGCATTATAAGAATGCATGTTTTGCTGGGAGAAGGCTGACACAAAGATAAAAAGGTTAAGTATATTCTGTGATGGAAGAAATGGACTCAGCTTCAACACAATCATGACTAAAATAAGACTTTTTTTCATATGCAAGTACATTGATTACCCACTGGAAAATATCAACATTATATTGTGGTGGCAATCAACTGTCATTCTTTCAAGGCAATCATATACAGATGATCATAATTTTTATGACAATGCATGCAAACATGTCAAGGATGTAATGTGAAAGGTTGGCGATTTAGTTTGTTCACAAGCCCTAGTGGAATTCACATTAAATTTTAAGAGAACGGAACGAGCAACAGGTATATGCTGATTTCAAGCGCTCTCATCATTAGCAATACTTCCCTTTATAATGTAGCCAACATGAATAATGAAAGCAATCTTCAAACATAAGGGATCTAAATACAAATACTGTAACATTGTCTTACAGCAACTACTGCATACTTACATATCAAATAAAAAAAAAATATGAAGATGGTGTCACTGACTGAAAGAAAGAAGAGATAGACAAAGGACAATGAATTTCAGATCATGTATATTTTTACAATACTAAAATATACACCTGAGACATCACAGCTCAGTACAAGGACAAAAGTTGTTACCAAGCAAATCTCTTAGTTGTAGTTATTGCATGCTGGGTAAGGTGATAATTTTTTATCATGGCATTTCTTTACATAATACAGTACACCAATTATATTTGGGATCAACAGTTTAAGGCAAGGGACTGAGATTTCCATATGTATTCACATTTCTTACTCTCACATAAATATAAAAATATCCTGTTCACATTTGTAATGCCAAAGAACACATTAAATCCATGTCATTTTTTTAAAAAAAAAATTGTCTTGTGGTATCAACATTTCTGTTTATTAATAAAATGCAGTCTGCCCCAAACCAGAAAATGAAATGGTCAGTATATTATTGAAGATGAATTTGCTATGTGCATGTTGTTATACAAGTTTTCTAAAATCTAAATTGGGATGATTAAGATTACACTATAGTTCACACCCTATAAAAGACATTAGGCTGAAGTTACAAAGCTTGCTGATGAAAACAAAGTGCCGACACTGAAACACCTGATTTACAAGCTACATTATTGATATAAGAAGCTAATATCCTTGGCAAAATGTTCATCACAGCTTGCCAGTAAAACAAACCATTGTCTCAACAAAAGAGAAGATGTAAAGAGGACTAAAAAATTACATTAAGCTATAAAGCAAACCAATCTCCTGAAAATCTTGGCCTGATTCTTGTCCTAACAAAGGAACATGTACAGTTAGAACATCAATATAGGCTAGTACATAAACAAAGGAACATGTACAGTTAGCACATCAATATAGGCTAGTACATAAACAAAGGAACATGTACAGTTAGCACATCAATATAGGCTAGTACATAAACAAAGGAACATGTACATTTAACACAATATAGGCTAGTACATAAACAAAGGAACATGTACAGTTATCACATCAATATAGGCTATCTAGTACATAACCCTGTACAGGTTAGTACATAACAAAACAACATTGTATTTTTTCTTTTTATAACTCAATGTTTGAGTATGTCTGAACACCTTCACAAAATCTCATTCTGAAGCCTAGATGGCATATTGGGAATGTTATCAAATATGTGATAAAACAGTCATAAAGATAATTATAATTATTGATAAACACAACTAATTTGTACAGAAAATCTGGAAACAAATTTTTGCTTCCAATTTTCATGAAAATTGAAGGCATGATTTTAACATCATGAAATACGTAAAAAGATTATTTCCGAATTTCCATACATCCTCAATTGGTGGAAACTAAAGTACTCCTTTAGCAATTATGAACCCTGCTGACCTCGACCATTAACAATTTGCAATTTAAAAGCATCAATCAATCTGATGCAAGACCAAAAGAAAATTTTTAAAAATCTGATTACCTTTTTTACGTGTGTAGGCCAGTCTTTATTTTTAATAAGTGTTACCCTAGCAAGACCAAAAGAAAATAAAAAAAAATCTAATTACCTTTTTTTACAGTGTAAGCAAGTCTTTATTTTTAATAATTGTTTCCCTAGCAACTGCATTTTATTAGGCTTCATGGAAATGTAATGTTGATGAATTTTGTTTGCTATATATTGTGTTTGAATGCATGTGGCATTTTTAAAAGAATAATATAAGTACAGCATTTAACCATTTTGTTGAAGTATCATCATTGGTTATCAAAATCAAAATGAATTGTCCCAAAGACAATATGCTAAATTAAACATTCCTGACATTCTCTATCATCACATCTCAGACAGGTAAGCATGCAAGCTTCTACATGTTACTACTCCCACACCCATTTTGCCACATTTTATTAACAGCAGCTCCTTGTAATTGTGAAAATATTATTGGTATGCATGTCACAATAAATAGTTAATTACATTCTTATTTGTAATCAACACAAATTAAGCAGTTTTGTCTAGAACATTCACTGATTTTTATGAAGTAAAGAGTTGTGATATTTAGTAGACCCCCCTTCATTATAAAAATCCAATGTACATAATTACTGTGACTGATTACCATCTGCTTGGGGGAAGGGAAAAAAAACTGAGGGAAATTTATTTTAAATTACTTTGTTTTCTTTTCCATTATAATAAGTCCAGATATACCAGCATTATGCCTTTGTAGACCACCAGCTTGGGTGTCTGCAAGGATCTAATAGCCCCTGGTAAGCTGTCAACTTACCTGTCAGATGGACCCACATTCCAGACCAATTAGCAACAATTAAAGGGTACTGATTAATATTACTACAAAAACAGACTTAAGTGAAGTCCTTAGGTAGAGCCAAATTCCTACTTATAACAAAAGATTCAATATCAGTGGAAAACCTGCCCAACCTATAATGTAATTAAAAAAGACCTTGGATTTAACTCTCCACACCCACAACAATATTAACTTGAACATGTAATAGCCAAGGAGAGTAATTTTGGCATAGCATTATAGTGAATAAAGCTCACAAGGTAATGAAAATTGTAAATAAATTTTTGTTAAAATATAAAACAATAGTCAAAAAGCACAATTCATGTTACACATGCAGAGATTCTGCCAGGATTTAATCTAAATGGGGAGCTTAACCATGTTAACAAAATAAAGAAAGCAGGAAAAAAAAAAGGCAGCCAACAGGAAATGGCCATAGTTTAATAATCACTCAATTTTAACAATCTTCCATCTCTTTCTTCCTGTTCACTCTGTTAGAACTCTATAGAAATCAAAATTGTCTCCTCTACTTTGTGTGATTTATATTTTTAACCTAGCTTTAACAATTTTTTAGTCATATCACTAAGATGTCTGCAGTAAGACAGTTTACAGTGATGTCCAGGACTCCTCTACTTTGATGAGCTTAATCTGTTTGATTTCTGTGTTATGAATACTGCTTGGACAATAAAATTACTGCTGCCAATTTGCCTTGGATCTTTGCCAATTGCTATGCCAGATTTTTATTCTGTACCATTTTTGTGTAAGTTTGAAAATACATCAATGCTATAGTATGATTGCTCCAACAGACAATTTTTTTAAAAAATTTTTTTGTTCATTTAGTTTATCTAAACCTTTATCACGCACAAGATCCCTCTGAGAAAAGAAATGCTTTTTGACATTATCATCTGATGAATGCTGATGTATCCGCCATTTTGGATGTTTAAGATTGCCTATGTTTTATAATAGCATTTGTAAAAATGGTGTACAAGGTTTAAAAGTCTCTCAAAAGTAGTTTTTCTTGGACTTCATGTAACATGATTTAAATGCTATCAAGTGCTAATGGAGTATACAAGGTAGTAAGTTTTACTTCACCAGTTTTTGTACAACATAAAACCTGAATACCTCATTTCCTGTGTCTATGATAAAATTATCATGTAATATTGTTAGTAATGCAACTTGACACATCCAGATTCCTTCATAATGGTCGACACAAATACTGATCATAAAGCTTCTTTTACACAAGATAAAGGACAGGCTAGAAACCACAAGTATTTCTGGGGTATTTTGATATTAATGTGTGTGCGTGTGTTTTAGATTTTTTTCAAACTTTAATCAGTCATATAGTCATGATGTCTGCAAGTTTATTAAGATGTCTTAGCACGGGGGCATCATGTTGTAGACATGTAGCCAGTCATGTCATGACCAGTCCAAACACTGATCTCTTAATACAGAGCAGCAAGTGAGGCAGCCGCTAGTACCATATTTGGTACTTGGTATGACTCAATATGGGTTCGAACCTGTGACCTGCATATAAGGTGCAATCTCTAACTAATTGGAGGCCATTGAAGCGGTCCAATATTATTGAATATTGGCATATGGTGCTGTAAACATCATGATAAAAATATCAAAATACACATTAATTTTATTAATTTATGATACTAAAATGCATTTATGAAACTATCATGTTAAATTAATTTAGCAGTATTTTTGCACATGTCTGGGCATATTTGAAATCAACTAAGGTCAGGCTAGACTTGAATTTTAGGGAGAAGTGACTTCTCCATTTGGACAGAACAGGGAAAAGTTAAGTGTGTGTGTGTATATATATATATATATATATATATATATATATATATATATATATATATATATATATAAATCATATGCAGTGTATTTTGATCATATGACTGTAAAAGAGAATAGAAGCTATACTGTGTAATGAATTTCAACTAAAATACAGTAATGTAATTTGAAATTAATAATTACAGTATTTATAAATGCAAGTTAGTAAAAAAATGTTTTATTAACCACCCACCCTTAATCAAGAATTTTCTTTTCTTTTCTGAAAGTTCACATTAAAATAGCACTTTAAACATTTCTGAACTGGTTTGAAACAATCCCTGTACTCTGTATATGAAAGCAAATGTAAGCATGACTTTGGATCAAAATGTCTTTGCTGCTAATAAAACATTACCGCAACTATTTAGTCAATGCACTGTATAATTAAAGTCACTATATGAATGAACTAAAACTTTCTTTCCAACCAAACTGACACAGCCAACATTCGAGTGCTTCTATTTTTAGAAAAGGGTTTTCTTGATTGCGTGTAATCTGGATTTTTAATAAGGCTTTCACTATTTTCCAGTCATAATGTCTGCAGTATGGTAGTTTATAGTGACGTCTAGCACTGAGGCATCATGCTGCAGACACATAGCATGATGTCACACTAAGTCACATTATCAGGACACTAGACCGAACAGTGCTAACACTAACCTCTTAATGCTGAGCACCTAGTGAGGTAGCTGCTAGTACAATTTTTATAATTCTTTGATATGACTTGGCTAGGGTTCAAACCCACAACCTCCTGCATCTGAGGCAGAAGCTCAGACCACTAGGCCACCAGAGCAGTCTTTCTTGATGTAAACACTCAACAGCATCATCAAAGTAGTCCACTGACTGGACTGCAAATGTATTATGGTTTGGCCATGTACACGTAGTCATGCTGGGCATTTGTATTTGCTTGGCTGCATTTTCATATTATCACAAAAATTAGTTAAGTAAAAAACCAACAGTGCCTGACTGAATTTTATGGCACATCAGCACTGTCAGGCTATTTATATGGAGTATTAAAAGTGAGACCATATTTCTAATTAACCAGTGATGAAAAAAACTTAAAAACAAAAAATAAGATGATAAAGGTAAGATTACAGTGAAAAATCATGACGAAAACTTACAAATTACTTGTTTTAATGTCAAAAATGTTAAATAGTGTTTTTGAAAATCTGAATCAACTTCATGAAATTTTCAATTTGCATGCATAAGATATCCTAGTTTCGTTACATTTTCTTTACAAAGAATTCTCAGTACACTACATATAACAATCTTTAATAAAATCAGCCGGCAAGACTCCAAGAAATAAATGGCAATATAAGTTTTGTCTGGTATAATGTTTGTTTTAGTCATTAGTCCTATGTCAAGTTTATGTGTAATCATTGTATGATATGGTCCCATAAATCTACTGTCACATGCATTTCTTTAAGAGCCTAACTGCAGGCTGTTGCAAAATGTAATTTTCTTCAGAGTGAGATGCATTTATGTACAAACCTGTAATGAAACCAACTGTTGTTTTGAGTCCTTTTTTTTGTTGTTGGTATATGGGATAGTCCCTTACAACAGGTTTTAATATACCTTCCAAGTCCAGCCCTCCCAGGTACAACTTTTAGCAAAAGGGAGCTAAAAGTTATCTGCTGACCTATGTGGTGGCAGGCAGTTATCTCCTATTAGGTACAAAAATCGGTGACACTGTCCAAGAACCTCTCAGTTACTACTTCAGCTCACATATAGGTCAGCAATTTTTTCTTATAAAACAATACAATGCACACACATCACAAATATTTCATCGAACAATTCAGCACCCTTCCTGAAGTCTACTTGAAAATTACCCTAAGCAAGTCACGATACAAATGAATCAAACCTAAGGTCAGAGGCTGAAAAACTTTACTGTATAAATAGTATCAAATTTAGAATGGATACTGGAGGTTGGTAGCAACACAAAATCTAATGCAGATTTTTATCTGAAAAAGCAGGGTACATATCTGCATTATTAGATCAGACATACCAATATATACACTGACATGCATGCAAATACAGATAGCAAACAATATCCATTGCACATTCAAATATCTACACAAACATCAAAAACTAGGTAAACATATATATATATATATATATATATATATATATATATATATATATATATATATATATATATATATATATATATAGTCATGTCAATAGAACTGCAACAGACTTAACTTGAAAGTTTGTGCCAATATCTGTCACTAGGATATCTAGTCAAGAAAATTGATCGTTTGCATTTACTTTTCTATATAGAAAATAGGTAACAATTGCAAATTTGCTTAGCTATGTGCATTTTCTGGAGAAAAAGCAACTCTATTAACCAACATATACTAAATCTGTTAACTGATCTTTTTACACGCTAAACTTTTTTGATGGTAGTGCGACATAATGTGTTCATGAATATTCATGAGATTGATGATCATCAAGTGGCCTTGAGAAATAATAAAAATTTAGGAAAAATATATTCCATGCAACTAATGAATTAAAACCTGCGCACAACATCATAATACAACTTATTCTTACATTTAATTCCTTTATTAAGCTCTGATTACCTTGAAAAATAACTTTCAACAAATATTCGCGCTAGGTCAACCCTTGCACACGGTACTAGGTCAATGGCGCCAACTGAATTGTCTACTTCACTTGGCAACAAAAAGTTGAAAAATGCAACATCTTACCTCTATCCTATACTGCTGTCTCTTTTTGGAGGACTCCATAGCACCCTCTGGGTCCTTCAAGGAAAAAAATCAAGAAAGATTAAGGCCAGAATAAGTTTTCTTCCTGACACCCCCGCCTTCCATAAAACAAAGGAAATGATCGGTAGTCGAATCAAATATAAAACTACATACCTCTTCAGATTTCCTTTTCCTGCTAATATGGCCACATGGTTCTGTATTAGATCTTGACAGTAACCTAGCACTGTAAAAGATAAGCAAAAACTGTCTTAACCTGTTGAAAAACATAGACTTTCGAAATACAAAATTCAAAATGGCGGGAGACGAAACAGGAGGGTATATAAATATCCTTACCTTTTTCTTGACATGATGTTCACCTCTCCTCCAATTCCACGGGCCCTAATGAAAGAAAAATAAATTGTTGAAACAACTGTATTCAAGATAAATTTAAAATATGTGAAATTTCTGCAATTTTAAGTCGCTCAATGGGGTACTCCATCTGTCCGTCATCTTAGCGCTGGGCACGAGGTTTGAAAGATCCATTTAAATATTGCATACTCTAAAGAATAAATCCGTCCTTTATGGTTGAAGAAAAATGAAAGCCAAAAATACATAAATGTAAATGATTTTTTTTCACAAAACACAATCTGCTGAAAAGATGTGCTATCATCCCGTCATAAATGGGTTACGTTTTTCCGAAACTGTGCATTCTTTCCCAAAATTAATTTATCTAACAACTCCAAATCATGCACAGAGCAGAAACAATTATTAAAAGCACCTAGACTTTTCTCTGGTTCGACCACATCAGCTAAAATTTGTCCATGATTTTCACTGTTTCTGCCCAAGTCTTAAACACAACTTTCTCGGCCGACAACAAGCGCGCTACTGAAGACTCAATCCCATTGTTAGGCCGTCGGTCGGTATCAGCTGTACGAAGGGGGGCACCAGTCGACTCTACTCCCGCCAACTCACGCGCCCACCTTGCACGCGCTTGCAATTTATTTTTAATTTATACTTAAAAATTATTTAGTATTTTTAATCCTAAAGACGGCATATTTACTTCATCTTCATAAATAGCATTGCCACTACATGGAAGAAAAATATTTAGCTGATCAACTTTCATTCTTCATTGACGTAAGAACGCGCGAAATACAGAAAATATAAAAAAAATAAACTAAATTACTTCAAAACATTAAAATATATGTAGTATATAAATGTGTTTCTCCAATATTAGTACATTACATCAATGACGTTTATTAGGCTTCGGTTATAACGGAGAGCTTTTAGTTTGTTTACAATCTGTCGACATCACGTGCAAATCCCATCGTTTACTATGTTTGTTGACAAAGTGAAGAAAGTGACTTATCTTCCTTAAATAACAAACAAAGTATAAAAGTTACATATCAAATTGTAGCTTATGTTACAAGGATGAAATATTATATATTTATTTTTACAAGCGGTATTAAAAAAACAATACAATTTTTAATTTAAAAATGCGGCGTGCAAGTCCGCAAGCACTATACTTTCAGTTACATTGCTCTAGGGCGCATGCGTATAGAATTAAACGGCCTGAAAATTACCCCCGCCTCAAATCCACATCACTGATTGGTTCTCTATGGCAAAACGACTCCGCCCTCATTCATGAAGTAAACAACATGGAGGTGGTGACCAAATTTGTGAACTTATTTGGTCGGCCAAAGTCTGTAATTATAGGAATGATACATCTTCCGGCCTTACCAGGTTGCTACATTAGATTATATAATATAGTACGACAGATAAATATTTCACGCTCCATTTGCAGCTACCTCACCGCTAGTGCTCACATTATAAATCACCACCCACCCCTACAATCCTGGCCCAAGGCGTTGTATTGTTTGTACTATGTCGCACAGAGAATATTCGCCGTTTCTAGGGAGTGTTAATTACTTTGTATAAGAAATAAATAAATTTGTAACTAATTTCAGGCTACTATATAGTACTATATAGTCAATACAAAAATACTAAATGCCCCCTCATTTTTTAAACCTCTGGCAAACGGAAGACAATATTAATTCTCATACTGTACAAGGACATTTTTAAAAATGTATATATTTTAATTTCTTTAAAATGTTACCTTTAAAATATCACATAATAGGTTGGGTAATTTAATTATGTAGTCATTGTTGACTGCCATCAATAACTTGTTTAGGTTTTTGTTTCTTTCAATGCATATTGATGCATTGAAATGACTTAACACTAGTCATCTGGTTCAAAGTCCTCTGAAGATTTAACACTAGTCATCTGGTTCAAAGTCCTCTGAAGACTTAACACTAGTCATCTGGTTCAAAGTCCTCTGATGATTTAACACTAGTCATCTGGTTCAAAGTCCTCTGAAAACTTAACACTAGTCATCTGGTTCAAAGTCCTCCAAAGACTTAACACTAGTCATCTGGTTTAAAGTCCTCTGAAGATTTAACACTAATCATCTGGTTTCAAGTCATCAGAAGACTTAACTAGTCATCTGGTTCAAAGTCCTCAGAAGATCAGCCAGTTAGTTGGGGTTTTTTTTAATCACATCTTGGATGAAAGATTGAAGACTAAAATATCTATCAAAAGCAAGATAATTCTGGAAAATGCAAATTTAATTTGTGATCTGATATTTCTTAATGAGGTTGCTATATTTTCTGATGATGTACTGCAAGTCATTAGTAAAACTTTGTTTTCTGTGTATTTCAGCAATCTAGATGCATAACTTATAAAAGATAAACCTCAGTTTGTTTGGAGATTAAATTCTTGTATACAGAATCAGCTCATTAGTGTACAGAAGTTTACATTGTTTGTTGTGAAGTTAAGCAATGCCCAAACATTTGATAAACAAAAAAATATGGAAATATTTATCAAGTATTATTTGACTCTATGTTAATTTGTCATTGTTTGTTGGACTAACATATTAATGTCATATTGAACATGTATGATCAGATTTCAATCATAAACAAGATAAATACACATAAAACATTTTATTCATTCAAAATTATAAGTGTGGTGAATCATATCAAAGAGTTATACAAATGGTACTAACAGTTGCCTCATTAGATGATCAACATTTAAAGATTGGTGTTAGGACTGGTCGGCCTGGTGTAAGGATAATGTGACTGGTGGGACAGCATGCTGCATATATACGGCAATATATCCCAGTGCTAGATATTACTTTAAACTGTTACTCAGCAGATATTGTAGTGATATGACTGAAAAGTTTTTAAAGCTATTGTAAAAATCCAAATCACACACACACACAGAATTACACGTTATTGTAGAATTTCTGAATTTCAGTTAAATATTGTGTCATTGGTGAAAAGCTGAGGTTTGTAAAACAAATTACTAGTAGAAAATTGGATTTTGCTGGCAGAATATTTCTGGTAGAAATGAAAGCATCAAAAGTCAAATTCTTTATGAAAGTCATTTCACAACTATTGCCTCAGATTGAGTTCTCTATACCAGTCCAGATTATGTCAGATTTAGTCTTCCATACCAGCCCAGATTATATCAGATTTAGTCTTCCATACCAGTCTAAATTATATCAGCTATTCCAAATAATGCAAGGGATCCAGGTTTATGAGTAAACATCTTGTCTTATTATTAGAAAGATATGTGAATGAAAATCTGTATAAATTCACTATTTTGTTCCAATTTTTGTGAACTTTTCACTGTAAGCTATATTATTGCAAAAGTAATATTTGCAGTTAATAGAAAACTAAAAAAAGATTTGTTTTTATTTATTTGGACCCCTTTTATATCCCCAATGTTAGCTATACTTTATTACTGTACAGAGTTTGAAAATCTGCAGTTTTTTCAACAGAAAGTTGTAATATTTCTGGTCTATAAATATGTTCTTAACATTGATTGGTAAAAATGCTGACAGCCAGTTTTCTGTTCTCTAATTTTTTATTGATATGTGTATGTAAGTACCATTTGATTGTGTTTCTTATTTTTATATTTTTTTTAGTAGTTCAACTTCAGTTTAGTTTGACAGGGAACTCCTACATGTCCAAGTTGTCTCCCTTACATAATTTTACTGTACTGATACAATAGAATTGTAGAGATGTTTTTTATAAAGGATTAAGATAAAATTCCTGGCTCATTGTGAATACTACCTTCATTACATAGGCATGAGGGTCATTACTCTTCCTTGATTTCCTCAATTGACAGGACACATCCTATACATGCATATACAAGATGAATAAAAATGGATGAATGGGGAATGACATCCTGTTGAGTACAATGTACATTATAACATTGTGATAGATGTTCAGTGCTTTAATTACTTGAATCATATATAATTGTATGCAAGTCAGATCCAACTGAATTCATTGCAGATACAAATCTGCTATTGCATAATGCACTGGCAATTTGGGTCTGTGTAGTTTGTTGGGTAATCAGTAATTAGTGTAATCAGTAGAAGAAACAACATAGGCCCTGATCTGCTGGTGCGTAAGACAATATCAAATCAGGATCTGTGTTGTTTTCAGTTGGATCTTGCTTATATGAAAGTTTATAGTTTTTCCCCTCCCATCTTACGGTCCCGGAAAAGTTAAGTAATTTTATTTTGATTTTAAAATTTATCTTATAAAGATTGTGAAATCATGCACCTAAGTAAGCATAAAATTAAATAACTTATACAAATGCAGATGTGCAAGAAACTATGTTAATTTGGGACTTTTATACCTGATTTTTTCCTAAGGTCACTTACATAGATCTGACATTATACCATTTTTGTCAGTACTGATGAATGGCATGGTCAAAATGTAACCTGTTTCAAACCATTTGATTTTGCATGTATGCTACCTCACCTAGGTGTAGGTGTATAAAAGAAAAAAAGGATGATTTTATATGTGTGTAATGGCCTTCATCAGTCAGTTATCTCTTGATTCAATGACACTATAAGAAATGCAAGTCCACATCATTAGGATTACCTCTAATCTGATCCTAATATAAATTTTGAAAACCCCAGCACCTGTAGACCTTGACATCTGATATAGGACCACTGACCATGTAGACTTTTCAATAGGCAATCTGCAGATATCCTCAGGTACAGTGACATCTGATATAGGACCACTGACCATGTAGACTTTTCAATAGGCAATCTGCAGATATCCTCAGGTACAGTGACATCTGATATAGGACCACTGACCATGTAGACTTTTCAATAGGCAATCTGCAGATATCCTCAGGTACAGTGGCATCTGATATAGGATCACTATCCATGTGGACCTTTTCAGTATGATGCTGTTGACTGTTTTACTGGCAGTGTGAGATATCCTGATGTGGTACAGTGACAGATATTGGACCACAGACCATCAAGTCCTTGGGATGGTGGAATACTATTGGTTCTCATTTTACTGGAAATATGAGATGTCCTCATGTAGTACAGGACCTCACTGACCATCTAGTCCTTGGTGTGGTAGAATTCTGTTGGTTCTTATTTTTGAAGCAGCATGCACAAAATAGCGGCAAAATTTCCCATGTACTTCATTTAATCTTTATTAGTGTTAGATTAATGTTTGACCTTTAAATCCTCAATGTCAACCATGTTTTGACCTTCATCATTTCTCCTAATAGTGTTATAATTACTGCAAAATACACAATGCACATGTTTATCACTCTGTACATGTATATCAATGTGTGTGTATCACTATGTACATGAATATCAATTCTTGTGGGTCGGTGGTTCTTTCCGGTGATTTCCCAGTTTCTTCCTCCACCAATAATACTGGCCGCCATGAATAGCCTATCGTGTGCCCAACCAACAAACAAGCCAACATGCATATCACTGTACATGTAGATCACTATGTATATATATATATATATATATATATATATATATATATATATATATATATGTATATATATATATATATATATATATATATATATATATATATATTTATCTGGCTATGAACATGTATGTCACTATGTACATGTATATCACTATGAACATGTATATCACTATGAACATGTATATCACTATGTACATGTATATCACTATGTACATGTATATCACTATGAACATGTATATCGTTATGTACATGTTCATCATTATGTACTGTATATCATTATGCATTTGACAATAATCGCCAGTATATCCATGATCTTTAGAATAATGTTCACATTAAGATGTAATATGTCTAACTTTATGATCAATGAAATATATTTTAAAAATACTGTAAAATATTTTATAGTACTCTCATCAATTCATAATCTCGCCTTCATTTTCAAGTCCTTTTATTAAACAATGAAATAAAATAATTAAAATTAATTAAAAATTAAATAAATTTAAATTAATTTAAAGAATATTTGGTTCTGAAATCTGTTCTTTGATATCCACCATTCTTTGGCATGATCTTTAGGCATTCATTTGTAAAATTATATTAATTTATTATTATTATTATTATTATTATTATTATTATTATTATTATTATTATTATTATTATTATTATTATTATTAATTTTTATTATTATTATTATTATTATTATTATTATTATTATTATTATTATTATTATTATTATTATTATTATTATTATTATTATTATTATTATTATTATTATTATTATTATTATTATTATTATTTTTAATATAATAACATAAAAAGAGTCTCTTTAAATCATGGCTTAAAAAATACTAATTTGTATGAAAGTAGTTTATTCTCTTGTCTGTTTGTAGGAACTCCACGTAACTGCCTTGTGATGAAAGATATTGTCAGACTGGCTCGACACGATGCAGAGATTTATAAACAAGCTAGAGTGGTATTACAGTGGTATTATATACTGATGCAAGGATATATGAACATGCTAAAGTGGTATTGCATACTGATGCAGAGTTTTATAAACAAGCTAGACTGCTATTATATACTGATTCAGGGAATTATAAACAGGTTAGAGTAGTATTACAGTGGTATTGTATACTGATGCAGGAATTTATAAACAAGTTAGAGTGCTATTACACTGGTTTTATATTCTGATGCAAAGATCAGTAAACAAGCTAGTGTGGTATTACAGTGGTATTGTATACTGATGCAGGAATTTATAAACAAGTTAGAGTGCTATTACACTGGTTTTATATTCTGATGCAAAGATCAGTAAACAAGCTAGTGTGGTATTACAGTGGTATTGTATACTGATGCAGGGATTTATTAACAAACTTGGGTGTGATTGTATACAGAAACAAGCTAGAGTGGTATTACATACTAAGTAAGGGATTTATTACCAAGCTTGAGTGCTATTACAGTGGTATTATGTACCAAATAATGGATTTATTACCAAGCTAGATTTGTATTTCTGAACAAAACTTAAGAGCATTTGACTTTGTAAAGAGGTTTATTTTTCTGGTGGGAAGTGGGGAGGCTGCATGGTGACATTGAAACAAAGTAAACAGCATTAATTTCTGTTATCTTTACCTCAGTTTGGTAATTCCTTATTATAACACAGTCTGAAAGAAGCCATAGAACATACCACCATATAGTGAAACTGTCTTGCAATGAAGTGAATTGTACCACACTCCCTTATGATAGTAATAAACTTGCTACCTTATAGTGAGGCTGTCTTATAATTGTACACTACTCCCACATTATAACACTTTCCATTGTACCATACTCCTTATTATTACACTGTCCATGCTATGATAAACTATGCTACCTTATAGTGAGGCTGTCTTATAATGAAGTGAATTGTACATTACTCCCTTAATATAACACTCTTCAGGGTAGTCATAGACTATGCTAATTTATAGTGTGGCTGTCTTATAATGAAGTAAATTGTACATTGCTCCCTTAATATAAAACTCCTTGGTAGTCAAGGACTATGCTTCCTTATAGTGAAGCTGTCTTATAATGAACTGAATTGTACAGTACTCCCTTAATATAACACTCCTTGGTAGTCAAGGATTATGCTTCCTTATAGTAAGGCTGTCTTATAATGAAGTGAATTGCACAGTACTCCCTTAATATAACACTCCATGGTAGTCATGGACTATGCTTCCTTATAGTGAGGCTGTCTTATAATGAAGTGAATTGTACAGTACTCCCTTAACATAACACTCTATGGTAGTCATGGACTATGCTTCCTTATAGTGAGGCTGTTTTATAATGAAATAAATTCCTTTCTTAGAAATCGGTTTAATTCACAGGTATATAAAAGAAGATATAGTGCTGTACTTGCCATAATGGTAAAAAAAGACAACTCATATTTATGCTCCTACAACACTATTTTGTCACCACCCATCAAATGTATTATTTTTTAACTTAACATAGTGACATATTTGAGTTGTATTGATTGTGTGACTTGAGTACAAGTGAATAAAAATGTGAGCACATCAATTTATGTGATGCATTTTTATTAAAACAAATTTTAGTTGGTATACACCATGCAGTTACTGTTGATATGCTCCATTGATAACTTAAAGAAGTAAGAAACCATTATTTCGGATAGAAAACACCTGGCTGCTCATTGACCATTATATGCATGACCTTTATATGTGAACTTTGCAATGAGGAAATTAGAGTGCCTGATGAGACCAGATGACCACTACATAAAGGTGACTGGACAGGTTTGATGTTACATATAATTATACTTCCACTTAATAAAATTGGATTCATGATCATACTCACCTTACAACAGGAATGGTGTTATAATGAATGACAGGTGTTAAAGTGAGGGAGCGCTGAATTCACCATTGACCACTAAAAACAATGAAAACAAAAATCTTACCTTCGGTTGAGCAATTATTTTTTTTATTATAGATTTTAAAATATTTAAAAAAGATTTTTTGGCCTGAAAAATTTCATGATGATCATTTTTGATGGACAACTTTTGGTCGGAAAACACCTTCTGATGTTGAGAGATTCTTTTAAACCTCCAATTATTTCCATGTCTAACACATTGCTATTTAAATATGCTGCAGTTGATCATGTGACCTTCAAAAATACATCTAGCAACAAGTGTAATTTATGTAATGATATACAATATGTTTGCATCAAGTCTCAAATGTGAGGTTTATGATAATGCTCAGCCTCTTTTCCTTTGTATTTGTCTCACCTTGGATATCTCACCAGTGTAAGCAAGGTTGTCTTACCAATGTAATCTTGGCTATTCCACCAGTGAAAGCATGGTTGTTTCACCAATGTTATATTGTATTTGTCTCACCATTGTAAGCAAGTTTGTTTCACCAATGTTATCTTGGATATCTCATCTATGTAAGCAAGGTTGTCTCACCAATGTAATTTTGGATATCTCACCAGTGGTGTAAGCAAGGTTGTCTCACCAATGTTATCTTGAATATCTCACCAGTGTAAGCAAGATTGTCTCACCAATATTATCTTGGATATCTCACCAGTGTAAGCAAGGTTGTCTCACCAATGTTATCTTGAATATATCACCTGTGTAAGCAAGGTTGTCTCACTAATTTTATCTTGGATATCTCACCAATGTAAGCAAGGTTGTCTCACCAGTATCAGCTTAAATATCTCACCAGTCCAGTGTATGTTGGATGTTTCACCAGTGTAAGCAAGTTTATCATGCTAGTGTAAGCATGGATGTCTCATGAATGTAAGCTAGGTTGTCTCACCAGTGTAAGCAGAGATGAGATAGATTATTCACTTTTCCACTGCCACCAATGACAGTATTGTATCAACAGTGTTCAAGTTTTGTAGAAAACATTTTTGAAATTTTTGAAAGTCATACACCATAAACATGAGTGGCTACATTTAAATTTTAGCTGAGTATTACTGTGGATCTAAAGACTTTACATCAATATGCTAAAAGTTCTCGTCTTGTTTGTCTCACCTGCTTAGGCAGAAAGATTGGTTCATCATTGTGAATAATGTTAAAGTTTTGTTTAAAGAAAATTTTGTTGTCACACATTATCAACATCACTTGTCATTTCAACTGAAACTTTGGATTATCTCTATTGGTTTTATTTTTACACACTGATTTACACACTAAAGTATGAGGAGTTCTGTCTTGTCTCCTTGTACAGAAAACCTGGTTGCATCATGATCAACAATGTTAAATTTTATGAAAGTCAGATACTGGGGTTATACTTAATTGCATTTGGATACAGGTGTGACATTTAGTTTTGCTGAACACCTGGATGCAGGTGTGACACTGTTCTGCTGAACACCTGGATATAGGTATAACACTGAGTTCTGCTGAACACATCGATGCAGGTGTGACACTGGATTCTGCTGAACACCTGAATGCAAGTGAGACACCAGGTTCTGCAAGACACTATTTTTTGTGTTTTTTTGCAGGATTCTGTTCTTGTTGAAAACATGCATGATGTACCATATCTTCCTGGTGCTCAGATTGGACCAGAGGTTGTGTCAGCCATGACAGCTGCCTGTGTTGAGGTCAAAGATGTCTTTCAAAATGGACCAGTTGGTGTGCAGATCCTAGCAGGAGCTAATCAGCAAGCCTTGGCTGTTGCCATAGCAGCAGGTTGGTTCAAAGTTTATGCATATTGATGAGTTGTTATGAACATATAAAGGATGTAAGTCACAATTCAGATGACCAGGGATGATATGTCATTTCACACAATTTTCTTCTGACCTAGTCTCTATGATAGATGAATAATTAACAATTTGTTCATCCAACTTCATAATATGATAAAAATAGCATTGCCATTGGAATTGCTGCCCTAGGATGTGGAGCACTTTAATTTATTTCAACACAACATGATTTGGGAATTTTGTGAAGTAATTTCTATTATTATAAGTTGTAAGATCATGCATATATTTTTTTGTCATATGCATATTTTATTATCATTAACATCCTCTTCAAAGTATATTCAACACAATACTTGACTAATTTCAATTGTATATGCCATTGTTTTGCCTTCCCAAAGATTCATTCAGAAACTGACATTGTAAAGGGCTCTCTTCACTGCTGACAATCCTAAAGACCATTTAGAACCAAAATTGTCAAGGAATGTGTTCACTACAGACATCTCTATTGACTTATTTAGAACTGACATTGTCAAGGGCTGTCTTCACTTCTGACATTCCTAAGGACCATTTAGAACCAAAATTGTCAAGGAATGTGTTCTCTACAGACATCTCTATTGACTTATTTAGAACTGACATTGTCAAGGGCTATCCTCACTGCTGACATTTCAAGGACCATGAAGAACCAAAATTGTCAAGGAATGTGTTTACTACAGACATCTCTATTGACCCATGTAGAACTGACATTATCAAGGGCTGTCTTCATTACAGACATTCCTAAAGACCATTTAGAACCAACATAGTTAAAGGTTTTTTTCACTACAAAGGCTGTCTTCACTATAGCTGATCCTAAATATCCATTCATAACTGACATTGTCTTGGGCTTTCATCACTACAGACATTCCTCATTTAGAACTGACATTCCACAGCAAGAGATAAACATTCTTCTCATAAAAGAAGATTGTTCACTGGAGAATATTCTTTACCTCAAAGGCAAGCTTCTGTCAGTTACAAGGCTTTTATACTTAGGGATGATACAGATAACTGACAAAAGGCTTAACAACTGATAACCACATCATAATAGGATCCTTTAGATCTAAAGATGACTTTAACATACTTATTGAAAACCTTCTCTGTTAAAACTGCTGTTTCCTGAATACATTCCAGAAAGACAGTACCCAACAAGAGCAACTAAGTATTGTTTTATTATAAAGACCTGGTTGGATTATTTATGGTGTGCCTCAGGGGTCAAACCTAGGACCTATCTTTGCAAGAAAATACAGGGCACCTGCCTTGCATAAGATTTCAGACATGTAACATATCTCCATAACATTTCCAGAACAAGTCTTATGTTCTTCTGGTAAGTGTTGCATGTTCAAATTTATAAATTTGGTTTTTCCTTAACTAACACTATACTGTAGATTCACAGTCATTTAAACAATGCATTGCTACATGGTGTTTCTCCATTTTACTTATCTCTGTTGCTTTTTGAGTTTTTCTCTTCTTCCTCTGTCCACATCCCCAGCATATCATAGTCAATTATAAATAACTATTCCCTCTGTATCTAAGTCAATCCACTGCATGCCTGTATCAGAATCCCCAGCAAATTTTAGCCAGGATTTGAGCACTTTTTGCATATTTCTATCACAGTTCCCAGTGTATCTGATCCAGTGTGAAGTCAAAATGGGAATGAGGATTTTCATCTATCGACTTATCAAGGACAAGAGGATCTTCATCAATCGACTTATCAAGGACAAGAAGATCTTCATCAATCGACTTATTAAGGACAAGAGGATCTTCATCAATCGACTTATCACTGACAAGAGGATCTTCATCAATTAACTTATCAAGGACAAGAGGATCTTCATCAATCGACTTATCAATGACAAGAGGATTTTCATCAATCAACTTATCAAGGACAAGAGGATCTTCATCAATCAACTTATCAAGGACAAGAGGATCTTCATCAATCAACTTATCAAGGACAAAAGGATCTTCATCAAGCGACTTATCAAGGACAAGAGGATCTTCATCAATTGACTTATTCAGGACAAGAGGATCTTCATCAATCAACTTATCAAGGACAAGAGGATCTTCATCAATCAACATATCAAGGACAAGAGGATCTTCATCAATCAATTTATCAAGGACAAGAGGATCTTCATCAATCAATTTATCAAGGACAAGAGGATCTTCATCAATCAACTTATCAAGGACAAAAGGATCTTCATCAATCAACTTATCAAGGACAAGAGGATCTTCATTAATCGACTTATTAAGGACAAGAGGATCTTCTTCAATCGACTTTTTAAGGACAAGAGGATCTTCATCAATCAACTTAGCAAGGACAAGAGGATCTTCATCAATCAACTTATCAAGGACAAGAGGATCTTCATCAATCAACTTATCAAGGACAAGAGGATCTTCATCAGTCAACTTATCAAGGACAACATCAAAACTTATGCTTAACCTCCAAACATGAGGTTATGTATCCAAAGTACAGGTGCCCATGAATTTGGTTTGTGGGAAAATTTAGTTCCATTGTGGATTGCTGGAACTGAATCTAATGCATCCACAGCCTTGAAATGAAGCTGAACATTTAATATCATTGTCATGGTCTTAACTTGGATCTTTCTTCTGTCTACATTTGCTTCTGTTTTGTTTAGAGAACCTGTCTCAAATATGGCACTACTGGCTGGTAGAGACAGGAATAGTGAGAGAAACCTGTCCCTTTTGGCGTTTCTGGCTGGTACAGAAAGGATCTGGACTATTTAACTTCAGAACATCCAAATACTTTCATGTGTTGACAATGGGAATCAGAAGTAGCATGGTCATCAATCAGTGCATAGTCACAGAAGAGTTTTTAACTGGAATTGCAAATATCTGTTGACTAGACACAAGTTACTTAGCTTTTCCTCTCTCCCTCCAGATCAGATTACTGTGTTTTAAATTCATAAGTTGTATTTGGAAACAATTTGCTGTTATTTATTTTTCACAGTTTCTATTCTTTCATGACAAAATAGGCAACTCATTGTTTGCACCAGTTTACTTTGAAATTAGCTGGCATTGAACTGACAGGCTGGCATTGGGCTGACAGGCTAGCATTGAACTGACAGGCTAGCATTGAACTGACAGGCTGGCATTGAACTGACAGGCTGGCATTGAGCTGACAGGCTGGCATTGAACTCACAGGCTGTCTTTGGGCTGACAGGCTGGCATTAAACTGACAGGCTGGCATTGGGCTGACAGGCTGGCATTGGGCTGCTGGCTTTGGGCTGACAGGCTGGCATTGAACTGACAGGCTGGCTTTGGGCTGACAGGCTGGCATTGGGCTGACAGGCTGGCATTGAACTGACAGGCTGACATTGGGCTGACAGGCTGGCATTTAACTGACAGGCAGGCATTGAGCTGACAGGCTGGCATTGAACTGACAGGCTAGCTTTGGGCTGACAGGCTGGCAGCAATTTTGCATGCTGTTTGGTGATATATCTGAATAATACCTTGTTTGATACATCAATTACTTTATTTTTTTCCCCAAAATATTTTGTTCAGTTTTAAAGATTTATCCAAACTAATACATGGTTACATCTTGACATTTTAAGAGATGAGATCAGTAATCTTGCATCCATAAAGGTCAAAGATCATGAAAAGAGCTTTAAACTACTTTACATTCATGTGAACATGTTGAATTAAACATAAAAATAATTTTGGTTCCAAATTTAATATGTTGGACTTTGTTTAAACATATCAGAGATGGTTTCAATGCTCAGCAGTTTAAAAGAGTAAACAGTTTTATCTTGGGTTTTTGCCTAACAGAGACAAAGTCACTTTAAGCTCTGTACTGGAAAGGTCTTGCATTGATTGGTAACTCAAAGATACATTTTTTTACATTATGCTCTGTATCTCAGTATCATGTCTTATTCATGTAATTTTTATTTCATTGTATAGATGTGCAAATCCATGAAATTTTAGTTTTGGGACATTTTAAGTTTTTTGTTTATTACATATCTCTTAGGTGAGAATTCACCTTTCCACTGTATCATGTCGAAATTAAGGACATATTTATATTTTTTTTTATTTATTATGCTATTTTTTTTACATAATTATGTGAAGATATTATAAAAACAATCATTTCCTAAGTCTAGAAATTTGCTGTTGTTTTACTGTGACAGTTATATTATTGAAGCAATTAACTTTTTTTTTTGTACAAGGGAAATAACTCTGCCTTTCAGGTTTGGACTACATACGAGCTGAGGGCTATGTGTTTAGCCATGTTGCCGATGAGGGTATAATGGATGCCTGTGCTGGAAGTTTACTCCGTTACAGGAAACAGATTGGGGCTGAGCACATCCAGATATTTACTGATATCAAGAAAAAACACAGGTGAAGTTGAATTACAAATTTTATGTAATTAAATTAAAAAAATTTGAGAAAAAAAATTGGATAAAATCAGATATATGGCCTTGCAAAGGCAACATAAAAGTTTATGTTATAATATTTAAAAAAAAGTGCAAATAGTTCAGTTTCTCAACCAGAAAAAAATCATACCTGTCTCACTATTCTGGAGCTCATGGATCTAACTTTAGCTGGATAATATATCTTTTAGTCAGGTTGATGCCGATGTAACTTTCTCCAGTCTAGACTGATAAACTTTGAGCACTACCTGTTCATTGGTGCAGATTTTATATGATACATACTTCACAACAGGTTGACAGTTACCATTTATAGTTAAAGAAAATACAGGTTAGTGACATAGAACTAGAATTACCAAAATTCATATATTTTTTTATATCCTTTAAGTTTTTGTACACAATTCAATTATCAAAATAATAATATAAATGTATCACTTTGTTTTTTTTTCAAAAAATTCAAAGTAATAATATAAATGAATCATAATTTTTTTGTACATATCACTTTGTATTTTTCAAAAAATTCATTAAATATTTGGACAAAAACCTTCTACTATGAAGATTTATGTTTGCAAAAGACCAAAAATAACATGTTGCCATTTTGTTTATACAAAAGTTAATAATTAATTGTTGGTAAGAAAATATAATGATTGATACATAAGCAGGGGTCACATAACCAGGTGAAAAAGTTGCCTGAGAAGCATAAATGTTGTCTTCTTCTGTTTGTTTATACAAAAATTAATAATTATAGGTGAAAAAATACAATGATTGATACATTTTTATTGTCATTACAATATCTACTGGTGTTTATTAACAAATGGACAAAAGCCTTCAGAGACCATACCTTTAAATATTATCATCAATTAGTTCTCATTATTAAGTCCAACACTGTAACAAAACACCACATGCATTCTAAAATGAGCTCAGAAGCCCTTTGATGTTTTATTATCCAACAAAAATAACATCTCAGTACATGCTAAAGGGAAGACCTCAGTCCATTGGTCTTATTGTTTCATGATAGTCTGACAAACAAAATATAAAAACCTTGTCATTTTCTATCGTAAATTTGAAAGACACCACTCTACACATATACTATCTTTTAAGTGCTTGTACTGTTATGACTTAACATTTTATTGCAAATTTATTCTACGATATACCCCTCTATTGTTATCTTCATTGGTGAATTTGAATAACAAGCATTGTTATTCAAATAATGTCATATAAGCTGCATTCTGGCAGTCTGTCTTCATGTTATATAAGCTGCATTCTGGCAGTCTGTCTTCATTTTATATAAGCTGCATCCTGGCAGTCTGTCTTCATGTTATATAAGCTGTATTCTGGCAGTCTGTCTTCATGTCATATAAGCTGTATTCTGGCAGTCTGTCTTCATGTCATATAAGCTGCATTCTGGCAGTCTGTCTTCATGTCATATAAGCTGCATTCTGGCAGTCTGTCTTCATGTTATATAAGCTGTATTCTGGCAGTCTGTCTTCATGTCATATAAGCTGTATTCTGGCAGTCTGTCTTCATTTCATATAAGCTGCATTCTAGCAGTCTGTCTTCATGTTATATAAGCTGTATTCTGGCAGTCTGTCTTCATGTCATATAAGCTGTATTCTGGCAGTCTGTCTTCATGTCATATAAGCTGCATTCTGGCAGTCTGTCTTCATGTCATATAAGCTGCATTCTGGCAGTCTGTCTTCATGTTATATAAGCTGTATTCTGGCAGTCTGTCTTCATGTCATATAAGCTGTATTCTGGCAGTCTGTCTTCATTTCATATAAGCTGCATTCTAGCAGTCTGTCTTCATGTCATATAAGCTGTATTCTGGCAGTCTGTCTTCATGTCATATAAGCTGCATTCTGGCAGTCTGTCTTCATGTCATATAAGCTGCATTTTGGCAGTCTGTCTTCATGTTATATAAGCTGCATTCTGGCAGTCTGTCTTCATGTCATAAAAGCTGCATTCTGGCAGTCTGTCTTCATGTCATATAAGCTGCATTCTGTCAGTCTGTCTTCATGTCATATAAACTGCATTCTGGCAGTCTGTCTTCATGTTATATAAGCTGTATTCTGGCAGTCTGTCTTCATGTCATATCAGCTGCATTCTGGCAGTCTGTCTTCATGTTATATAAGCTGCATTCTGGCAGTCTGTCTTCATTTTATATAAGCTGCATTCTGGCAGTCTGTCTTCATGTTATATAAGCTGTATTCTGGCAGTCTGTCTTCATGTCATATAAGCTGCATTCTGGCAGTCTGTCTTCATGTTCTATAAGCTGCATTCTGGCAGTCTGTCTTCATTTTATATAAGCTGCTTTCTGGCAGTCTGTCTTCATGTTATATAAGCTGTATTCTGGCAGTCTGTCTTCATGTCATATAAGCTGCATTCTGGCAGTCTGTCTTCATTTTATATAAGCTGCATTCTGGCAGTCTGTCTTCATGTCATATAAGCTGCATTCTGGCAGTCTGTCTTCATGTCATATAAGCTGTATTCTGGCAGTCTGTCTTCATGTCATATAAGCTGCATTCTGGCAGTCTGTCTTCATGTCATAAAAGCTGCATTCTGGCAGTCTGTCTTCATGTTATATAAGCTGTATTCTAGCAGTCTGTCTTCATGTTATATAAGCTGTATTCTGGCAGTCTGTCTTCATTTTATATAAGCTGCAATTCTGGCAGTCTGTCTTCATGTTATATAAGCTGCATTCTGGCAGTCTATCTTCATTTTATATAAGCTGCATTCTGGCAGTCTGTCTTCATGTTATATAAGCTGTATTCTGGCAGTCTGTCTTCATGTCATATAAGCTGTATTCTGGCAGTCTGTCTTCATTTTATATAAGCTGCATTCTGGCAGTCTGTCTTCATGTTATATAAGCTGCATTCTGGCAGTCTGTCTTCATGTCATATAAACTGCATTCTGGCAGTCTGTCTTCATTTTATATAAGCTGCATTCTGGCAGTCTGTCTTCATGTCATATAAGCTGCATTCTGGCAGTCTGTCTTCATGTTATATAAGCTGTATTCTGGCAGTCTGTCTTCATGTCATATAAGCTGTATTCTGGCAGTCTGTCTTCATTTCATATAAGCTGCATTCTAGCAGTCTGTCTTCATGTCATATAAGCTGCATTCTGGCAGTCTTTCTTCATGTTATATAAGCTGCATTCTGGCAGTCTGTCTTCATGTCATAAAAGCTGCATTCTGGCAGTCTGTCTTCATGTCATATAAGCTGCATTCTGGCAGTCTGTCTTCATGTCATATAAGCTGCATTCTGGCAGTCTGTCTTCATGTTATATAAGCTGTATTCTGGCAGTCTGTCTTCATGTCATATAAGCTGCATTCTGGCAGTCTGTCTTCATGTCATATAAGCTGCATTCTGGCAGTCTGTCTTCATGTCATAAAAGCTGCATTCTGGCAGTCTGTCTTCATGTCATATAAGCTGCATTCTGGCAGTCTGTCTTCATGTTATATAAGCTGCATTCTGGCAGTCTGTCTTCATTTTATATAAGCTGCATTCTGGCAGTCTGTCTTCATGTTATATAAGCTGTATTCTGGCAGTCTGTCTTCATGTCATATAAGCTGCATTCTGGCAGTCTGTCTTCATGTTATATAAGCCGCATTCTGGCAGTCTGTCTTCATTTTATATAAGCTGCATTCTGGCAGTCTGTCTTCATGTCATATAAGCTGCATTCTGGCAGTCTGTCTTCATGTTATATGTGCTGTATTCTGACAGTCTGTCTTCATGTCATATAAGCTGTATTCTGGCAGTGTCATGTCATATAAGCTGCATTCTAGC
Source organism: Potamilus streckersoni (assembly GCA_016746295.1). Lineage (NCBI taxonomy): Eukaryota > Metazoa > Mollusca > Bivalvia > Unionida > Unionidae > Potamilus > Potamilus streckersoni. Next base: position 700,422 of record JAEAOA010001366.1, read on the forward strand.
AGTCTGTCTTCATTTTATATAAGCTGCATTCTGGCAGTCTGTCTTCATGTCATATAAGCTGTATTCTGGCAGTCTGTCTTCATGTCATATAAGCTGCATACTGGCAGTCTGTCTTCATGTCATAAAAGCTGCATTCTGGCAGTCTGTCTTCATGTTATATAAGCTGCATTCTGGCAGTCTGTCTTCATTTTATATAAGCTGCATTCTAGCAGTCTGTCTTCATGTCATATAAGCTGCATTCTGGCAGTCTGTCTTCATGTCATATAAGCTCTATTCTGGCAGTCTGTCTTCATGTCATATAAGCTGCATTCTGGCAGTCTGTCTTCATGTCATATAAGCTGCATTCTGGCAGTCTGTCTTCATGTCATATAAGCTGTATTCTGGCAGTCTGTCTTCATTTTATATAAGCTGCATTCTGGCAGTCTGTCTTCATGTCATATAAGCTGCATTCTGGCAGTCTGTCTTCATTTTATATAAGCTGCATTCTGGCAGTCTGTCTTCATGTCATATAAGCTGCATTCTGGCAGTCTGTCTTCATTTTATATAAGCTGCATTCTGGCAGTCTGTCTTCATGTCATATAAGCTGCATTCTGGCAGGCTGTCTTCATGTTATATAAGCTGCATTCTGTCAGTCAGTCTTCATGTTTTAAAATCAGTGCCACACCAGAGTGAAAGCATTTATGCATTAGACCCAATAGTGTCATCTCTGCAAGTTGACTGTCATTTAGTCTGCACAAGAACACCCTACTGACAAAAATGATGAGTTCATTATAACATTTTTTTTTAAGTCATCAGACTCCCGCTGGGCTCATAATAACAGTAGGCAATGGGACCATGATGCTTTACTAAAGTCTTCAGACTCCTGCTGGGCTCATAATAACAGTAGGCAATGGGACCATGATGCTTTACTAAAGTCATCAGACTCCTGCTGGGCTCATAATAACAGTAGGCAATGGGACCATGATGCTTTACTAAAGTCATCAGACTCCCGCTGGGCTCATAATAACAGTAGGCAATGGGACCATGATGCTTTTCTTAAGTTATCAGACTCTCACTGGACTGGCAATAATAGCAAGTAATGGGATCAATATATTTTGTATTCTAGACTTCCAGTTGCTGATTGGAGGAGGAAATAGATGACATGGACTAGTGCTAGAAAAAAATGCAGCAACAACAGACAAATATTACATAATTAAAACTAGTTTTTAACCTCCGAATATATATTTTAATGACTTTCCCATCATTTACTTTAGACAGTTTTGGCTAATATTTAATTCAAAATACAATTTTACTGATGCAAACTCCAGCAGCTGCTTACAAGCACAAAAAGCAAAAACCAGAACAAGAAGGCCATTAAGGACATTTTGTTATCATGGAAGAAATAGATGCTTACTAGTCATTCTGATTGCTTTATTTGGTTACCATGGAAGAAATAGATGCTTACTAGTCATTCTGATTGCTTTATTTGGTTACCATGGAAGAAAAAGATGCTTACTAGTCATTCTGATTGCTTTATTTGGTTACCATGGAAGAAAAATATGCTTACTAGTCATTCTGATTGCTTTATTTGGTTACCATGGAAGAAATAGATGCTTACTAGTCATTCTGATTGCTTTATTTGGTTACCATGGAAGAAAAAGATGCTTATTAGTTATTCTGATTGCTTTATTTGGTTACCATGGAAGAAATAAATGCTTACTAGTCATTCTGATTGCTTTATTTGGTTACCATGGAAGAAATAGATGCTTACTAGTCATTCTGATTGCTTCATTGTAAACCTTCTGTTTTCAGTTCCCATGCTATAACATCAGACATCAGTGTGACAGAGATGTCTACAGCTGCAGAGTTTTTCCAGAGTGATGGTGTCATTCTGACTGGAACATCCACCGGTGCGCCAGCCAGCATTCAGGAAATGAAAGGTGTCAAGTTATATCATTCTTCCTTAAAACTGCATTTATTAAGCAACTGATGAAATTTTTGGACATATTTTTATGCATATATGGATGACTAGATGTGAATTTGTGTGACCTTGCAGCAATTTTTCCATTTTTATACATTTTTTGAATTTTTGGAATTAGATTTTTAAAGAAAAAATACAACTGTTATACCATTACTTGAAAATAGCTTTGATATAGTTCTGACAATAAAATCGTCTGTACTTTTGTATGTCCTAAGTATCTCTATTTTCAAAGCAAGATTATGCAAAAACCGTCTAAAACAGACAAATAAAATTAGGCAGGCATGTTTGCATCCCATATTAGTGTTTTTCCACTTCTCTTAAGCTTGTATACTTTTTTCCTGTGTATTGTAGACATATGTGTTTCATGAATACAAATCGGTTGTGCATTGAGATATTTTAAATACTTCCATTTCATAGTGGAATTTCTTGTTTTCTTAGAAACTGAATGTACAAAATAGAGTGGCAATATCACTTGAACTTACTTGCAAACATTAAATTGTATCATTGTATGACAAATGGACACATGATACATAGATTATTAGGTCCTTGCCAACACCAGACTGTATCAGTTTTTTGATAAATCAACACATGGTACATAGCTCATTTTATCTTGCCAACACTAAAATGTATCAGTGTATGACCAATAGACACATGGGACATATATCATTAGAGCTTGCCAACACCAAAATGTATCAGTGTATGACAAATAGGCACATGGTACATAGATCAATAGATCTTGCCAACACTAAAATGTATCAGTGTATGACAAATGGACATTAGATCTTGCAAACACTAAAATGTATCAGTGTATGACCAATAGGCACATGGTACATAGATCATTAGATCTTGCCAACACTAAAATGTATCAGTGTATGACAAATAGGCACATGGTACATAGATCAATACATCTTGCCAACACTAAAATGTATCAGTGTATGACAAATGGACATTAGATCTTGCCAACACTAAAATGTATCAGTGTATGACCAATAGGCACATGGTACATAGATCTTTAGATCTTGCCAACACCAAAATGTATCAGTGTATGACAAATGGACACAATGTACATGTATCATTATGTCTTGCCTACACTAGAATGTATCAGTGTATGACAAATAAACATTAGATCTTGCCAACACTAAAATGTATCAGTGTATGACACATGGACACATGGTACATATATCATTAGATCTTGCCAACACTGAAACATATCAGTATATGACACATAGACACACTGTACATATATCATTAGATCTTGCAAACACTAAAATGTATCAGTGTATGACTAATAAACATTAGATCTTGCCAACACTAAAATGTATCAGTGTATGACACATGGACACATGGTACATATATCATTAGATCTTGCCAACATTAAAATGTATCAGTGTGTGACACATGGACACACTGTACATATTATCATTAGATCTTGCCAACACTAAAATGTATCAGTGTATGACACATGGACATTAGATCATACCAACATTAAAATGTAGTAGTGTATGACAAATGGACACATGGTACATAGATCATTAGAGCTCCTTATTGTTAACTGTAATAGTTCATTGCCAAAAAAAATAGTAATCTGACACGCATTTTCATTGCTGATTACATTTATCAAATCAGCATGAAGTATTTACAGTAGGGCATATTTATTATTCATTAAATTTCATCATTTCAAGCACCATTTCAGAATTAGAAATTTAATGTTTGAATATGTTAATGTTTCTAGATTCTATTATTCAGAGTCGCTTTTCATTGCTAGAAAAAGTATTTCTCCCAATATTAAACCAGCGTGCCAAGCTAATACATATTGTCAAAAAAGTAGTGAGTTATATTTTAATGGACAAAGATATAGATTTCTCCCTCACTATAAGGTACTCCTGTAAAAGGTGAACTCATGATGTGAATATGGTCATGGATCAGAATGAATTGTTTAATCCCAGTCTGAAACATTCTCTAGCGGAAATCTTAAATACTCAAACAAGAAGGAAATTTTTTGGCCCATACATCAAGAGAAACAAAATGAAAATGTTTGGCCAATAGATCAGTAGAAACAAGAACAATATTGTTTAGGCCATAGACTAGTATACCCTAAAAGAAAAACGTTTATCCCATGGACCAGTAGAAACCAGAAAGAAATGTGTTTGGCCTGTTGATCAGTAGAAACCAGAAGGAATGTGTTTGGCCAGTTGACCAGTAGAAACCTGAAGGAATGTGTTTGGCCCTTTGATCAGTATAAACCAGAAGGAAAAGTATTGATCCACTGCACTCATGATCTTTTTAAGTTCTGCCATATATATTATTGATGTTTTTCATGGAATTAACCAATCAGAAGTTGATATGAACTCATTTAAGATGGTGTTGGACTTGGTCCTTAAAACTTCAATAACATCAGTATTCAATATAATCTTGAAAACTTTGCTTTTTGAGAAAGAGAAATTTCTGTATTGAAAACAGTCACTCAGTTATTTACCTGATATTCTAAACTTTACTTGAAATAATCAGGAAATTAATAAATTTAAAAGTTTAATAACACTGAGTGAATCAAATGTTTTCACCTGCTAGAAGTGGCATCAATCCATATACTAAATTTCTAGAGCATAAAGAAACTTTAAAGAGCATGTTTGTTTTTTTTAAATTCAGATGTACAGCAGTCAATAAGACTTCCAGTTTTGATTGGCTCCGGTGTTACCAAAGATAATTATCAGGAGTACAGCTCAGCCAATGGCCTGATCATTGGGTCTTACTTCAAAAAGGGAGGTAACTGGCAGAACCCAGTCGAGTCCAAGAGGGTAATGGAATTGATGGAAATAGTGCGAAAAAAACTTGAAAATTCCAAATTATGAAAAAAGTAAGTTAATCGTTGATGTGTAAAGAAGCATTCTTGTTTAAAAATATTTAGTTTAGCTCAAAATCAACTTGTTACAAATTTTCTTAATTTGTAATCATAAGCATAGTTAAGATAAGTAGTTTGGTTTCATGATAATTTATGGTTCTAGGAATGGAGTTTTGATGTAAAAGAATCTTCACTTTTGCACTAATTTTATTTGCATGAAAAAAGTGAATCATATATAAAAAAGTCTATTTTCAGTACTTCAAGTTCAGTAACCCTTCACCTGATTGACTTCATATTTGGATTACAATATCATCACATTCCCTTTCTTCCAGTACCACTTTTGCCCCTGGATGGGGCCATGGAGTCAAGAATTATAAATGGAACACATTTTGGTTAAAGTTTTCTTTGTCAGTTATATTTCTGCGACTCTTTTAATAAGTCACTTCATGTTGTGAAAAATAACATCATCAAAAAAAAAAAACACCTTCTCTGCATACCACTCATAATGACAACACATTTTGGTAAAGTGTTTTTTTCCAAACCAAAATTTTCATTCTGAAATTAACTTCCTGCTGGAAATATATCATCACACACTGGCCTTAATAGATTTTATTGTCACTACCCCGGAGTTAGGTTTCTGGGTTGGGCCATGGGGACAATACAAGTGATACATTTTTGTTCAAGTTTTGATTCAATCTGTTTTGATTCTCAATGTTTGTATTATCTAATTCACTACAAATTTGAAATATTAAATTCTGCATTTCCTTTGCTCTGTTGTGATCATGTAATAGACCATGAGGTCATGAAGTAGGAGACCTTTGTGTTAATTTTTTAATATTTAAATAACCTTCACATTCAATTCGTTTCATAATTAGAACATCATGTAATCTAATACAACCATTTCTTCCTTTACTGCTGTTGTCCCAGTGTTATACCCCTGGGTAGTACCATGTGATCAAGAAGAAGAACGCATTCTTATTTATTATTATTATTATTATTATTATTATTATTATTATTATTATTGTTGTTGTTGTTGTTGTTATCATCATCATCATCATCATCATCATCATTATTATTATTATTATTATTATTATTATTATTATTATTATTATTATTTTAATAAAGTCTTATTAAAATCAGTGTATATTTTAAATATGACATAATCAGATTCTTACCAAAATCCATTTCTACTCCTCTTGAATTATTATTTTAATAAAGTCTTTTTAAAATCAGTGTATATTTTAAATATGACATAATCAGATTCTTACCAAAATCCATTTCAACTCCTCTTGAATTACGTTCCTTGATGGAGTCATTATGATTCCCCTTTGGTTGAACATTTTGTATCAAATTTACTTCCCATTTAGAATTTGTAAAAACATCATATACTTGCCCTACCTTCTGTGGCATTTTTATCCTTGGGTGACATCCACCGTTGAAGTCATTACTTCTGATACATTGACACTGCATCTGAATGGGATTACCATCTGTTTCTTAAAATTCATTTCTTGCTGCTTTCTTTCTGCAAATTTCTGGTTGAAAAATCTATTCTTCATGTGTGTTCCTCATCTACAGAAGAATGTGCAAAATGCAGCTGAGAACAAAAATTTCAACATTTGCAGAAGTTGCTAGCTATGTAATTGTTAATTTGTCCATTCTTTCATCTAAAAGCAAAAACTGCTTCAACATTGGCTCAATCTGAGGCTTGTCTTGGGATTAAATAGTTTATGCAGGCAGAGGCATTGTTTACCAATGTCATCAGAAGCAAGTTTTGACCCTTTCTAATTAATTGTCTATGACAAGTGCCCAGGATTTTTTCTTTTTAATCCCAAACAGCTGGAAAATATCTCCTGCCTGATGATTTGTGTCCATTATTTGAAATCAAAAATTTTTGATAAAAGTAAGAGAATATCTCCACTCAAAGAAACTCAGTACCTTTATATCTGAAGTCAGCAAGGTTCTAGTTAGTATATCAGTCACGTAGACAGTGCCTTCAAGCTCACTGCGATACACCTGATATTCTGTATGACTATTTGCATGTCACTGAATACCATATGAACAAAAAAAAACTGCTCCGGCGACCTAAGTGGTTTGAGTGTTCACCTTGGATATGGGATGTCACAGGTTTAAACCATGGCTGAGTCATTTCAAAGACTTTTTAAAATACAAGCAGCTGCCTCACTTGGCACTCAGCATTAAGAGGTAAGTGTTAGGACTGGTCAGCCTGGTGTCAGGATAATGTGACAGAGTGAGACATGATGCTGCATGTCTGGCATGATTCTCCAATGCTAACAATCTCTATAAACTGCCACACTGCAGACATCATAGCAATATGACTGGAAAATTGTTACAGCTACATTAAAAACTCAAATCCCATACACGACACACACACACATCAACAAAAAAATCTCAGAATTAAAATAATGAATACTACTGACAACTGTCTCCCTTTTAAGATAAATAAAGAATAACTTTGCTGGTAATGTATTAAACAAAGACATTTTTACATAAAAGTGATTTTTGGTTATCCTCAGTACCCCCCTACCTAACCCCATACAAAGCATTCAGCATTAGTGCCCTTACCCTCAGTAATCCCAATGTTCCCAAAGGGATGGTACCACCCACTTTGGGAACCACTGAATTAGAATATCAGTGGGTAAAACATTTCTCAAAACTGAAGAGAAGAAACATAAACATTAATGTTTATTGCTACTACTTTGGTCTACAATACTGAAAAACTAATGATTTTCTGGAATTGGAGGAATTGTTACATCATTTTTCTCTCAGGAACATGTTCCTATAAAGGTATGCATTAACTCATTAATCCCTAGCGCCGCGTTTAGAGTGCAGGAGGTTGTAGCCAACTTATGAGCTCTGTAGCATTAAGGTCATGTGCGACATAATAAAGTGGGTGGTATTATAGAAAGGTAGGCAGATGTAGATTTACAATGATACCTAATAATATGGATGTTCTAGTTGCACTACAAAATACAGAGGGAAATAGGTCACTTTTTGGACCAGAGTTTTTTCCAGCTGAAATTCGCCCAAGGTCGTGATCCGATTTTGTGTCTGGATTTTAGACGTTTTGGCCTCAGATCTAAGACAGACCAGTCTAAATTGCACACAGACAGTTGAACCTTTGCAAAAAGTAGGATAAGATGGGCATTTATAATGAAGAGTGGTCTCGACAAGAAAATGATTGGTCCATTAAGCAAAAAAATAAACGCCCATTTTTTACCTTCTGCTCATGCCCAGGCAAAAGAGCCAATAAAAATTGATGTTTCTAACACAAATAGGCATTCAGTTAACTGAAAATGTCTTGGAAGTCTATGTATTAAGATGTATTCAGAAATATCTTCCAAAATGGATTTCCTTCTCGTATTTCAGATGAAAACAACAAAAACCTCCAGGGGTTAATGAGTTAACACTCAACAAGATACAGAATTTGTTTTTATTGTACACTTAATAAGTTTATTCATTTTCATGATTTTCACAGGCTGCTTAGATTCCGGAAAATTGATGCTACCCGATTCCTGACCAGTATGCAGATAGGTTGGCATTACTGAGGATGTGTAGTTGTAAAAATATAAAATGTGAAGACAGAGACAAATAAAGAAATTTTAATATTTTGCAGCCTGGTAATTTTCTCAGGAGAATGAACTATCATGACTTTTAATCACAAAAATTATTTTAATCTAGAATTCATAAAATAAATCAAGCACAGAACTTGGGTTCAGACTCAAAACTTTTTTTGGGACTTTTTTTAAAAGCCTAATGCATGGTAAAGTATAGAAATATTTCCTAATAGTATTATCCCTAAGACTGTAGATTTTGTAGTTATAATTGGTAGTTCTTGAGAGATTTGAGTTGGATGTTTCACTGGCTTCTTTATGTCTCGATTTGAAGGTTTTATGAATTTAAGACCATTTGTGCATTTTTTTTAATGCCAGTGTTTTTGTTGATTTTTTTATAAAATATTTTTAAAATTCATGAAGGTAATCTGCTGAACAAGACTTGGTCAACTGACATATACAAATACATTGGCTCCATCATGGAATTTAGCTGCAGTATGTAATTATTCATCGAGAAAATATAAACAACAAATTGAAGGTGATAGATATATTTATTTGTATTATGAATGGATATATTCTGCACAACAATGTGTACTTATAAGCAGATTATGAGAACCAAAAATATCTTTACATCACAATCACAATAAATCATCATCATTTAAAAATGATCATTTCAAACTAAGGGCTAGAACTGACCCCAAAAGTTATGCCCACAACTTTGAATAATGAATGGAATATAAATATAAACAAATGGTTATGAATACTTTATGTTTAAGAAAACTTTCACCCAAGTGTCAAACATTCACCAGGAAATGACAGCAAAGAAAATGCAAGCATACTGTTTGGATGTAGTTTCAATGGCAGTAAAATCTGAAGATTTTGTCCAAAATAAAGGCTAAAATTTTGGTGAGTTACATTTGTGTGATAGCTACTAGATGCAATAATGTTTTTATTTTAGTGGTGACAATCCAGTGCCACTTTTACCCCTATAAACTTGATCTACCAACTTGTTGCAGTTACTACCCATTAAAAGAAGGGAAGTAACTCTTGCATACTGGCTTTAATTGCCTAAAATGTAAGGGCAACATGCCCAGGGAAGGCTGAAATACTTTCTGAACACATTAAATCACAAAAATATCTCCATCAATAGAGAAAAGACTATCACAAGAAGGGCATATCACATTGCATAAAGTGTAACAAGTAGTCATGCAATGATAATACCAGCATTTTTCCATTCTGGCAAAAATTGACACAACACATTTTTCTGTACCTTGATTTCATCCAACAAATCTCTGTACCACACAATTTTTCCAGTTTAATTCAAGAGCCATATTTCCCTTGATTTGGACTAGATTGAAAAAGAATTCAAAATGGGACAAAGTTTAACTGTAACAAGTAGTCATGCAACAAATAAAGAATTTCTAAATTGTTCTGTTCTTCAATACTAGTTTTGCTACGATGTTTATACTTTCAAAATTTGTAAAATATTAGACTTTAATCTGATGCTTTTTGTCTTAATGAAATTAGAAATATATCTGGCGAGAGAGCTGGCCTTAACCCCATTGACTGCTTTACAGAGATATATCAAATAAATTCTATTACCCCTGTCTAGGAGTGTTGGTACACCCAGGTCAGTCAACATTTTGGCGACACATGCTGCTTCTCTGGTTTTGTTGTCACCAGATATATATTTTGCTGCCTGGTGTTGGGGCTTCTCGATTCAATTTCTCTAAAATAATTTAGTTTTGTACCCAATGCATGGAATGTACATAAAACAATGCATGCAGCATCTGGAGTTATGATATTTCAGCTTCAAAGAATAAAAAGAGAGCAAAAAGTTTGAAGTGGCCACATCGGTTTTCTGTGTGAAATACATGATCGGCCAGATCAAAGTGCTTACATCACACTAACTTCCTGACTCCAAATATCAATTAATGTTGACTCATTTTCAAGTTCACTGACAGTTATGTAGACCTGAATTGTAATTTTTAGAAATTTTTTTCAAACATATTTTGAAATTATTCCCAGCATAAAAAGCAAAAAGGTGCAGTAGGAATTGTAAAAAACTGACAAGACAACAGTGACATTTTTGCTGATAATTTGAATACTTTCATTTGTTTGTAGACTTGTTTTCTATGTTAATTTTACATGTTCATTTGACTTCCATTTTATGTCTTACAAGGTAACATCACTGTTGTATATTTCATGTAGTAAATGTTATAATGATTATTTTGTTATTTTTATTAAGTGTGACTGTATTGCAATATATATATTGCAATGTGGGTTTGGTATGTCACTACGGTTTGGGGCATAATTGTTACACCCTTAATGAATTCAATTCATAGGTGTTCCTACTCAAATATAACTTTTCAAAATTAATCATGTCAATCCCAAAGTAAATTAACTAGAAATATTACTTGCATAATTACCTATAGTTTGCAATATTTAAAAAAAAGTTTCATTGCAATCTGGCAAGAAAAGTGTTTTAAATGTTAGAAAGTCATCAACACACAAATGAAAATTCAAATGGAATCAGTTTATATTTAATGCTTAAGTACTTCATGCTGCATCCTTGAATGAATCTTCAAATGTATCATCTTATCACAAATACCTAGAAATAAATGATGTCAAATATTGGAAATTTAACACTTTTAAGATTTCATCAGTATTGTGGTACATGTCAAATTTAGCACAAATACAATGGTTCTTGGAAAAATTAGGTTGGAGAAAAATTAAAATTACAATTGGCAATCAGGGGCCATAACTCCTAACAAATGAGAAAGCCTGAAATTTGAGACGGGTCTTATCAACGTAAAGCTGCATACTGGGTTTTGTTAAAGTGTGACAATTCCCAGTAAAGATACCTTATGGAAATATCTTGTGTTGATAGATGGGCTGACAAATGGTTAGAAAATATGATTTACTATATGGCTCTGCCATTTTTATTGAATGACTCAAGTTACTACATATTATTTACCCAATAACTTGTGAACAAAAATATAACTGAAATGAAAACTGGACTCATATAGATGTCAAAATATTCTGAAATACATGCAATCAATACAATTATGTCTACATGCAGTTAATCACAGTGGCAAAATTGGATGAAATATTTATCCATCAAAAAAGAAACAAAAATGACAGGTATTCATTAAAAAAATCATTACTTACAACCTCAACTATGAGACAAAAATTGTTTACAAAAGAAAGGATCCCACAAATCAGTTAGTACACTTGCAAAAATCCATAATTATGATCACAAAAAATGAAATATGAGGAATATCATAAGCATTTTTACACTTTTATGCAAAAATTCACTTATGAAACAAACAACTTGAAAACAATCACGCTTGATGGTATTTGCATTCTGAAATTCATGCAACAGATTGAGAATGAACCTTCTGATGTTAATACCATAAATTTCCATATGCTATATTTTTTTAAAAGTAAATTTAAGGTTTTGGCAGATTCTACATGTACACTTTTCATGGCTTTGTTTTTAGCTGACCACAAGACTTATCAAAATTAAAACATGCTGAAATATTTCCAATATATTGTATATGCAAGGGAAGACATTGTTTTCTTCAACCTCAGGGTTCTGGTACAAGAGAAAATTCTTAAAATGTAAAAGCCCTGTTTTCCTAGATAAAATATGAAACACCATAACTTCACAGGCCACATGTGTTTTCTTAAAGAACTATACTTTTCAAGAAGTGTCAGTTTTCATTAATTACTAGCTGATACCCAAAATATCAAACTTAGTTGTCAAGTACTGTGCTTCAAGCAGTGTCAGTTTTCATAATTACTAACTGATACCAAAAGGATCATGACAAGTTGCCAAGTACTTCACTTCAAGCAGTGTCAGTTTTCATTAAATACTAGCTGAAGTTGTCAAGTGCTTTAGTTCAAGCAGTGTCAGTTTTCATTCATTACTAGTCGATACCCAAAAAATCATGCCAAGTTGTCTAGTACTGCACTTCAAGGTCAGTTTTCATTATTACTATCTAATAAACAAAAGCTCATGATGAGCTTTCAAGAATAAATGTTATTAAGAAGAGTCAAATACTCTTTATTTGTGCCAATACAACAAACAATTACAACTATGAAACATGAGCAAGAACTGTTAGATTATTCTGTGGTTTGTTTTCATACAATATAATGATAATCAATATAAGTGACAGAGTGGTTGAGTGAATCTATTTATCATTTTCAAAGTAAACTTAATCTTGAAAAAGGACTTAGTTTGTGAATATAATCCAAAAATTAATCCTTGAATCTAAAAATATAAATCCTATCACTAAAAAGTTCTAATTGAATCCAGGTTCAAATCTCGATGAAGTTTCTACGGAAGGCGCTGACATCTTCTATAAGGTGTTGTTGTTTCAACAGTTCCTAGTTCAATTTTGTGAATCAAGAATAATGTTCCAGCTTTAAAATTCCAAATAATTTCCACTCAATGTCTTTGTCCAAAAATCTGATGAAGAAGAGTATTTTCTAGGAATGAATAAATTATTTTAAATAAAAAACTCAATTCAAATGGCAACAACAAGAATACCCTGAGTCTGAAGGTATAGTTTTATGACTGAATAAATTCACTAAAAACGTCTGTCTTAACCAAGGATTTCAGATCACATGCCGACTCAAGTGACAGGGCTACGTGATCACTAATTTGAACAGCACAGTAAAAAAAAATACCATTTAGCATGTATTCTAGAATAGTCCTATCTAAAAAACAGATTCTCATGCTGGAAATTAATAATAAAAACAAGTTTACAACATGGCTAACATGTGGGCCAAACATGACTTTGGTAAAAACGAATCATTTTAATTTAGTGTATACAAACCTCACAACCAAGGTGAGCTAAAAAAAAGTAATAGAGCAATACTTTTGCTTTCTAATCAGGTTAAAACAGAAGACTGAAGTTTTTGAAAACAATGTTGAATCCAGTGAATAAAATCATCATTACAATATTTTTAAAAAAAAACTAAAAAAAGAGAATTTAAAGCTAACACACAAGCAATTAAATTACATATACATAATAACATACATGCCTTCTTACTGTATGACTCTTGCCCCAGTGCTCTGACCTTGGATGGAGTCACAAATTATACTTGATACACATTCTGGTTTAAGTTTTTGGTCAACTAATATTTTCAGAACTTGTATCTTAGCAACTCTTTATCTAATTTACTTCATATTTTAAACATAGCATCAACACATACTCCTGGGGACAAGGGGTCAGAAACTAAAAGTACGCAATTTGATTAAAAATTTTTGGTTAAAGATTATCACTTGTATATAAATGTCCATAAGCCCTTTACCAATTTACTTAATGTTCAGAATAATACATCATCACAAACTTTCTTTCTCTCAATACCATTCCCAATAAGACATGATATGTTGTCATAACCAACAAACAATGACCACAATTATGGGTAGTAAATTTTTTGTCAGACTAGTAGTTTTCACAATTCCTCAATGGAAAACACTGTATGGGGCTAGTAAATCTATCATTCTAATAGTTGTCATAATTTTCCAGCAGAAAACACAGTATGGGACTAGTAAATTTCCTGTCAGACTAGTAGTTTTCATAATTTTCCAGCAGAAAACACAGTATGGGACTAGTAAATTTCCTATCAGACTAGTACTTTTCATAATTTTCCAGCGGTCAACACAGTATGGGACAAGTAAATTTCCTGTCAGACTAGTAGTTTTCATAATTTTCCAGTGGAAAACACAGTGTAGGACTAGTAAATTTCCTGTCAGACTAGTAGTTATCATAATTTCATTAGTCTGATGCTTAGGAAGGTTTCTGTGGGAAGGAATACTGGAGATTCAGCAGGACTAGTCAATTTCTGTATCTAATAGTTCATTCTGCCTATAAGTAAACTGATGTTAAATTTTAGACCAGTATACAATATTCCATATTTGAAGTGACTGGATCAAAAAAATAAAATAAATTGTAAGAAATTGAATGAAGACTCATCAAAAGCTGTCATGCATACTGATTCCATCCAGGTACTTGACCCTGGGCTTAGTGTGGGATCAGTTTATATTCCAAACAAAAAGTAACCTTGATTACCAGTTATAATTCTTGAACTCAGGGTCCCCATTTAGAGGCCAAACCAGGGGCAGAAATTGTACAGAGAGAATGGAAAATATACAGTGATATGATATTCCAAACACAAAGTTAATTGGGCAATCAATCAATAAAGACTTCAACCACAATTGTATTATTCTTTACGCAATGATCAATCCAATGATGGGAGTTGTATCAAAAGTGTGGGGGTTATGATATAATGTTCTAAAATATTAAATGAATTGTGTTAGAGGGTATGAAAACTGATATGCAAGTAATAAAAAAAATAAAAAGTTACCATTATTATCTTATGGTCCCACCAGAAGCAGGAAAGAAAGGACTATGTGATGATATGACATTCAAAATAATAAGTGAATCTGATAAAGGTTTATGTGCTGGAAAAAAACTTTCACCAAAGTGCATCCCCAGAAAAGGTATTAAACGAAATATGCAAGAGACCAGTTTTTATGCAAGTTTGGTTTTACTATTCTACATACAGCTTTGATGCAGAATGATATACTGCAGGTGCAGTTGCCACAAAGTTTGAAAACCAGTATGTGTGCATGTTTACAGTAAATTTGCATATCTGTGAATTTACATATGTTGCTGTTGACAGGGATAATTCTTGACCTCATGATTCACCCATGGGCAAGAAGTTGTAATAAGAGAAAGGGTGATGATGTTATATTTAAATTTTACATGCATGAGAACAAGGATATATAAATAGCAAATTTTTATGTTTCTCCAAGAATAATTGCCCAACTGCATTAAATGAGGAATATAAGACTGTTACATCCCAAATCCAGACCTTCTAAAAATTGTCATCTTTTCTAATGTAGACAAGGGCAATAACTCTTGCCAATTACCTCCCCTTGCCAGCGCCTGTTGTCACTAGGTTTAGACTAAACATTATGCTAACAAAGATGCTTACATGACATGGAGGATTCTTAAGTAATGTGATCAAGTAAATAGTATCAGAGAAACATAATTTACTTTGAATTGTGCTTGTCCTTATAATATGTTTCCCAATCACATTAACATTATGAGAGTAATTGGAGGAGGTAGTACGAGCATCCAACCTCTACCTCAGGTACCTTATAGGAAATAACAGCTGGGGGGTTCCACATGCAAACAATAACCCAGTTATGAAGATGATTATTAAAATCTTAGAAACAAAATTTCACTGGTGAATCTGGTCTAGTGGTTATTTGGTCCAACACCCACAGGTCCCATCAGATTCAAAGTTTGTCTTTGTGAAGCTAAATTTCTTGGACAAAAACTAGAGAAGGCCGACTCAGCATACAAACAAATAGCTTATATTATGTCTTAGATCGAAACAATACCTCTGAATGTGATGCCTAAAGAAGTCACTAATTTCATGAGCTGAAGAAATCTTCATGAGACGACTCTATCATTTGAGATCTCAAAGAGTACCAAGCATATAACCAATTGGTTCTCAATCCATGGGTCATGACCCAGAACTGGGTTGCCATGCTGTTTTGAGTGGGTTACTGAGATTAACCATAATAATTTAAAATTTCCAACCCAAGTGGCTTTGTAAATCTGATTGGTGGATGGTGATGAGTCACAAGGTTAAGACCACAAACCTAATCTGAGTCACCACCCAATAAGGTTAAGAGCTGCTGGTATAACCCAATTCAGCCATAAAGATAGGGCTTGAGATGCGATATCATGCTTCATAGATTTCACCAGAAGAAGGAGCTATATGTATAGAACTTTCCTCTGTGAGCTTTAAGTAGTGCTTGATGGCACAAACGGGGTCTTGCATGACTGCTGCTCTATATATGTCTGGAAGAGTGAGAACATATGAGTCTCTCATTGCTGGATACATGTGATTATGTGATGTGATTATGATTTTTAACATAGCATTAACAATTTTTCAGTCATATTGCTATGATGTCTGCAGTGTGGCAGTTTATAGTGATGTATAGCAATGGGGCATCATGCTGAAGACATGTAGCATGATGTCCCACCCAGTCACATTATCCTGACCCAGGCCGACCAGTCTTAACACTAACCTCTTAATGCTGAGCATCAAACAAGGCAGCTATTAGCACCATTTTTGTAAGTCTTTGGTATAACTTGACTGGGGATCGACATTGCTGGACAGCAAAATTTTATTGAAATATGGATCCATTAAGATAAAAATACTTACATAGTCTGAAGACGATGCTCAGACACATTAAGGGAACTTGTGCCCACTAGGCTGCCTAAAATTGGGGTGGGGTGGGGAAGTTGCACACAAAACACCAGTTACTAACAAAGTAAGTGAAAATAGCCAGTGTAGCATTACATTGGAGAAAAAAAATAAAACAATGCACACAACAAATAGAGGAATGATAATGTCATTGACATAAGTCCAAATTCTTGGGTGGATGGGTAAATTTGATTCTGACTTTGATATAGACATGGATTGTTAGGAGGTATCACATATGAAGGTGACAGTACAAAAGCAAAGCTTAAATATTAGCAGCAATTGGTGGTGCAAGGGGAGGTGATGGGCAAGAGTTATTACCCTTTGTCTATAGGAGTTGGATTTAAGTGGAAGCAGATTTATATTCCTAATGCTCATGTAATCAAGGAATATATTTAAATGAGAAAAAATAGTGCTGGAAAAACCCCACAAGCAATCCCCATTATAATTCTTGACCCCAAGACCCATCCAAGGTGAAGAATTCAGGCTGATTTGATACCGAGATGATTAGAGTATAACATGATAGGAATTATAATTCAAAATATGAAATGAATCGGCTAAGTGATTACTGAGCCACAAGTACTGGAAAAACAAAAGCCTTCCATGAACACACCATACACTTACTTGCAAACTCTGAAACAGAAAACCCTAACACTAGATGGTACTTCTTTCATAAATATATTTGTATATGCCTGCCATAAAGAAGACCATGTCTGTCTGTCTGTATCTCCCTCCATCCAACCTTTTCCTATTTAGTTTCTGCACAAGTACTAGAGTTCTTCACCATCTCATATTATCAATTTCTGTAAATAGCTTCCATCTGAATTTGAGGAAAAGAATAAACCTATTGGCTTCAGGCTAAAAAAAAAGTCGAAGACCAAGAATACTTGAAACTGAAAAACAGAAAAACTGTCCTATGATGACTCCTCAACCTCACAATTGAAAAGATTCACAATACCAATGAAAAATTTATCTTGCTAATTATAGATCCAGACCTTAAGCTCATATTTTGTCATCAAGTGAGCATATAGGATAGAATTATCCAAGAACTAATTTACTTTGTAACACACCCTTATACATGATCAGTCTCTTCCAATGTAGAACTTGGACAAACATCTAGCACAGCTAGAGCAGAATTCTTGAATGATCCACTTTCCTCTTTTCCAAAGTCTTTAAGGGTCAGTGGTTCAGAGCGTGAACTTCCCGCTGATAGAGACTCATATTCTCCATCCCCCTCGATAGCTTTAGGGTCAAGGTGTTCGTAGGAATGGGCACTTGGACTCCTTTCTGTACAAGATGGTGGTAAGGCAGAATTTGAAACACACATTTGAAAGTCCATATAAACATTCTGACTTCTTTCTGAGACAACACTGTCATTATTCTGTTCATCAGTCTCATCCATATCCTCTGTAATGCCTTGATATTGGAAGGTGAGTTTGCTTGCAATATTTTGATATCTATGATCTTCATATGCGTCCTCATCATCAAATGGAATCTCACTTACATGCTCTACAATTTTACCAGTGCTGATTGCCCTCTGAAAATTGTCACATTCCATCGGTGCATGGTTTACTAGTGTTTCATTTGACACCCACTTCCTGGCTGTCTGTGAAACAAGATCCTCCTCATAGGGGGCACTGGGAATAAGGCCATTTTGAAAAGAAACTCTGTTTGTACCTCTTACTTTCCCAACAGCTGTGCTCAAGTAGGGATAAGGTGGTGGGGGGAGAGCTGGAACTGATTCATCTACTTGCAGTTTCTGTTTTGATATCTCGCCAGTTCCTTTATTGTCTATAATCTCCTCATACTCTGATTCCACAAGCTTCCTTCCTTCATCCACATATTCATTACAGGTGCCACGTCCCTCCATGAACTCCTGCTCAACAACTGCAATCACAGAAAAAAACTGAATAATTTTAGGTTAATTTTTGTCATTCTCCCTACTGAAAAGAGAACTCAAAATCATTAATAGTGTCCATGGCTTAACCCATTTAATATCAAAACAAGTTTTGGTTGATTAATGTCATCAATAAACCAGTCAGAATATCAAGGCTTCAGTAGACTAATGTCATCAATAAACCAGTCAGAACATCAAGGCTTCAGTAGACTAATGTCATCAAGAAACCAGTCAGAACATCAAGGCTTTGGTAGGCTAATATCATCAGGAAACCAGTCAAAACATCAAGGCTTCAGTTGACTAATGTCATCATTAAACCAGTCAGAACATCAAGGCTTCAGTAGACTATTGCCATTAGGAAACCAGTCAGAAAAACAAGGCTTCAGCAGACTAATGTTATCAAGAAACTAGTCAGAACATCAAGGCTTCAGTTGACTATTGCCATTAAGAAACCAGTCAGAACATCAAGGCTTCAGCAGACCAATGTCATCAATAAACCAGTCAGAACACCAAGGCTTCATCAGACTAATGTCATCAATAAACCAGTCAGAACAACAAGGCTTCAGATGACTAATGTCATTAATAAACCAGTCAGAACATCAAGGCTTCAGTAGACTAATGTCATCAATAAACCAGTCAGAACATCAAGGCTTCAGTAGACTAATGTCATCAAGAAACCAGTCAGAACATCAAGGCTTTGGTAGGCTAATATCATCAGGAAACCAGTCAAAACATCAAGGCTTCAGTTGACTAATGTCATCATTAAACCAGTCAGAACATCAAGGCTTCAGTAGACTATTGCCATTAGGAAACCAGTCAGAACATCAAGGCTTCAGTAGACTAATGTCATCAATAAACCAGTCAGAACATCAAGGCTTCAGTAGACTAACGTCATCAAAAACCTGTCAGAGCAACAAGGCTTCAGCAGACTAATGTTATCAAGAAAACAGAACATCAAGGCTTCAGCAGACTAATGTCATCAAGAAACCAGTCAGAACATCAAGGCTTTGGTAGACTAATATCATCAGGAAAACAGTCAAAACATCAAGGCTTCAGCAGACTAATGTCATCAATAAACCAGTCAGAACATCAAGGCTTCAGTAGACTATTGCTATTAAGAAACCAGTCAGAACAACAAGGCTTCAGCAGACTAATGTTATCAAGAAACCAGTCAGAACATCAAGGCTCCAGGAGACTAATGTCATGAAGAAACTAGTCAGAACAGCAAGGCTTTGGAAGACTAATTTCAGAAAACCAGTCAAAACATCAAGGCTTCATTAGACTATTGCCATTAAGAAAGCAGTCAGAACAACAAGGCTTCAGCTGTTTAATGTCATCAATAAACCAGTCAGAACAACAAGGCTTTGGTAGACTAATATCATCAGGAAACCAGTCAAAACATCAAGGCTTCAAGACTAATGTCATCAATAAACCAGTCAGAACAATAAGGCTTCAGTAGACTAATGTCATCAAGAAACCAGTCAGAACATCTAGGCTTTGGTAGACTATTGTCATTAGGAAACAAGTCAGAACAACAAGGCTTCATAAGTGTACACATGTTATTAACATTTTCAAGACAATCATAATGACTGGATTAAAAATCTCATGGTACAATAATGTATCACACACATAAGCATGAAAAATCTGCACATGGATTAATGCTTTGGCCTGCAAGTCACTGTCACTGACAAACACTTCAACTGCATTGACCGCTATTATACACTGCTGAAAGAAAATCAGCGAAGAAAATGGGGTGTATCTGGACCAATATACTCATCTCTTAGCAGTGTAAAACATTTTCCTTTACTTTAATGAATGGCAGATAGTGTCCAGATAGTGCCCTCTGGCAGGGTGAACACTTATATATATATATATATATATATATATATATATATATAGAGAGAGAGAGAGAGAGAGAGAGAGAGAGAGAGAGAGAGAGAGAGAGAGAGAGGAAATAAATCTGTAAATTTTCTATACATCAAAATTTTGTGTAACTAATAGCTGAAGTTAGAAAGATAGATCCAAGTTAGCATGATAAGATTATTCATGTAAAAGTTTAGATGTTCCAAGTCTGTATAACCGTAAGAGGATTCATGGAGTAAAGAAATGGGCAACAAAAGCACATCAAAAATTAATTAAAGCAAACATACCACAATCAATTAAATAAAATTACATCTCAGAACAGACATTTTATGTCTGCTGGACTATAAAAATTTATTTTAAAAAGGAAGATTTGTTAAGACTGACAAAATGAAAGAAAGATTTCTATATCATTCTATCTTCCATTTAGAAGCTTCGACAGAAATGCAGAAAGATAAATTATAAAGATACATTGGGGTTTTTTTGTGATGTAAGTAACTACTGTTTGTTGTCACCCTTACCTCATTGCATACACTGAATGAATTGTTCTTTGCAACTAGACATGATTTTGAAATATAATTCATGTCACCATGTTGTCACCTTACCTCATTTCATACATTGATGAACTGGTCTTTACCACTAGACATGCCATGATTTTGACATAAAATTCAAGTCACTATTTTGTCTTTCTTACCTCATTTCATACACTGAATGAACTGGTCTTTGCTGCTAAACATGACATGATTTTGATATAAAATTCAAGTCACCATGTTGTCACCCTTACTTCATTTCATACACAGAATAAACTGGTCTTTGGCACTAGACATGACATGATTTTGATATAAAATTCAAGTCATCATGTTGTCACTCTTCATTTCATACACAGAATGAACTGTTCTTGCCACTAAACATGACATGATTTAGATATAAAATATAAGTCACCATGTTGTCATCCTTACCTCATTTCATACACTGAATGAACTGGTCTTTGCTGCTAGACTTAACATGATTTTGATATAAAATTCAAGTTACCATGTAGTCACCCTTACTTCATTTCATACACAGAAAGAACTGGTCTTTGCTGCTAGACATTACATGATTTTGATATAAAATTCAAGTCACAATGGTTAAATTATCTATGTAAGTGTGTTGATGGTTTTTTGAGAGACACCTTCCAATTAGATGATAAGAACATTAATGATGCATATAATATGGTCATCACTTGAAACAAGGTAGGTCATTAATCTGATATTTCAAAAAAGATAAAGTCAAAGTTTTCACCTCAGTTGAGTGAGATATCATCTCAAAATACCAAGCTGTTAAAATTGGAAATTTTTTGCTCATCTTTTAAAACCTTTAAATTCTCTCTTTCACTTCAAAAAGACAGTATTAGTTCTGGAATCCATACTAGTTTATTTTAATATCCATTCATGTCACATCAGTGTAATCTATTGTGATATCTTACTTTGATCTTACTGTACTGGCAGACAAATTCTTAAGATTGTCTGTGGTCAGTCTTTAGTAATGTACAGTATTGTAATATCTGAGAGAGATGATGGCATTTGTGTATAGCAAAAGAAACCAATATTAATCAAACCAAGCTTTTTATAAGCTGGACTCAAAGTTACTGACTCGAATTAATATAGCTGATGTGAAATAAATGTATTCCCAATACACATGCTCTTGGGGTGAAATTTAATATTTCACAATTTTAATGAATTGCTTTAGTTCAACACATTTACTGATTTCTGTGTACATTTTACATAAAGTTCTGTGACTATGCACCATTTTAAAAAAAAGCACTGTACTGCTTTCAGGACAAAGTAATTTCCTATTATTGTTTGCATGCATTAGCAGGACAGCCCAGTAATTATCCTATTGTTGTTTGTATGCATTATCATGACAGCCCAGTAAAAATCCTATTGTTGTTTGTATGCATTATCATGACAGCCCAGTAAAAATCCTATTGTTGTTTGTATGCATTATCATGACAGCCCAGTAAAAATCCTATTGTTGTTTGTATGCATTAGCATGACATCCCAGCTAATATCATATTATTGTTTGAATGCATTAGCATGACATCCCAGCTAATATCATATTGTTTGTATGCATTATCATGACAGCCCAGTAAATATCATATTGTTTGTATGCATTAGCATGACATCCCAGCTAATATCATATTTTTTGTATGCATTAGCATGACAGCCCAAAAAATATCATATTGTTTGTATGCATTAGCATGACATCCCAGCTAATATCATATTTTTTGTATGCATTATCATGACATCCCAGTATATATCATATTGTTTGTATACATTAGCATGACATCCCAGTTTATATCATATTGTTTGTATACATTAGCATGACATCCCAGTTTATATCATATTGTTTGCTTGCATTATCATGACATCCCAGCATATATTGTATTGTTTGTATGCATTATCATGACAGCCATGTATATTATTGTTTGTATGCATTATCATGACAGCCCAGCATATATTGTATTGTTTGTATGCATTATCATGACAGCCCAGTATATATCATATTATTGTTTGTATGCATTATCATGACAGCCCAGTAAATATCATGTTTGTATGCATGATCATGACAGCCCTGCATATATCATATTCTTTGTATGCATTATCATGACAGCCAAGCATACATAATGTTTATATGCATTATCATAACAGCCCAGTATATATCATATTATTTTCATGTATATACATTATCATAACAGCCCAGTATATATCATATTATTTTCATGTATATACATTATCATAACAGCCCAGTATATATCATATTATTTTCATGTATATACATTATCATGACAGCCTTGTTGGAAGATTACTCCTCACTTATATAACTTCCATAAACTGCATTATGTCAAAAACAAATATGCACTGCCGATCCTAGTACATTATTTCCTCCTATGGTAACAAAATTACAAAATATCACATAAAATATATGTGCTTTTGAAAAAAAACCCAGCCTGTCCTAATTTTAAAACCAGTTCAAAATGAATTGCACATTTTATGATCTGAGGAATCCTGTATAAAATGGGAATTTTAATTTTTATCATGAGAGAATTTCTATTTTTTCCTTACAAGAGAATAAGACTTACCTTCACTTGTGTCATATGTAGTTCTTTGCCTGCATAAATTACTGCACCTGCAAAAAGAATGAAAAGGTGTTATCATCTTTAATAGGAAGTATATTTAGCAGAATTTAATTTGTTCAAAAAGGCATACTTTAAATGTTGGAGATGTCAACATCGAAAGTCATTTTTTAAAAATTGCTTAATTATTCAAATAATGATGCCACAATTTCATTACAAGTATAGAGAAACTTCTCAACCATGAAGAAATCTCTTGAGTGCCAATTCAGGAAATACAACTACTGTAAAAACTCTAAAACTATCTTCTCATGAATAAATTGTATATTTGAACCAGAATTTTATGCCAAGTAATCACATGGCTTGGTTGTCTTTATTTCTTTAATCACATTTGAGAAAGAATAAGCTAACTGAAGATAATTTAATTATATTACATTCACAAAGGAATTATAACAGAGATTGATCACTTGAAATGAGTTGACCCGACACTACTAGGACTGCTAACTCTTATGCAAGTTAAATTTGCATGACTTTTAACTTTTCATTTACCCTGCCCCCTTTATTTGATACAAAAGATGTAATTATACTTCCACAAATCAGGTCTCAAAATACCATTGCCACTTAATTAGGTTCTCACATAAACACTGACATACATAGTTGTTACAGTAGATTGATATATTTCACATTTGATTACAACTGGACACATTGTATTATGATCATTTCACTTATGCCAAACTAAAAAGATAGAACACATGAATTTCACTTGATCAAAAAAACATATTTGGTATTTATTTATAAATTGCCCCCTCAAGCAGATATTAGTGACATTTTCATTGATTAAAATTTCATTGCATACTGTTATTTATGGTGTACCAAGAACATTGTTTGGAAAGAAATTTTAACAAAATTGTGACTTCCTACTAAAAACTGATAATTTCATAGTAGTGATTCACATTTCCAGGTCATATAAAGCATTTTCAATTATAAAATGACTAATATATCGGGATTTCAGTTACCAATTTTTATCATAAATTTCATTTTCAACAAATAGGGGTCAAATTTTGGGGTACTTTCTAGTAAAAAAAAAATGGGATCCACCATTGACCCTGCATTATAAGTAGGTTCACAGGTTATTACAGCGTGAGTTATCAAGTGAGTTAGTGTATTTATGTAATCTGCATTGGTGTCTGGTTCTCACACTAGCCTCTGGGGCACTTGAACTAGTTAAATAACTTAGAAACTGTTCATAGCCCCCACCTTACAGTATATATACAGTTGCTAGGCATGAAAAGGGTATCACAAATATGTAATTAAATTGCTTGTTTGTTAGTTTTAAATTTTTTTATTTTATTTTTGTTTCATTACATTTTATTGTAATTATTATTTTCATGGGATTCCTATTTTCTTCCAGTAAATTCTGTTTACCAGTATATAAAATGCAAAAGCATTACAGAAGCATTGTTTTTAGCTCACTCTGGTTCAAATAGTTTGTAAACACTAAGTGATAATGATTGGCTATATCCAAAGTCACATCAGCTTACGTGTTACCCATGTGTAAATATTTTTTTATTATTGGTTCTAAAATAAGAATATTGGCCTATGTGTCAAATGTCTTGTAGTAAGTAACCACGTGACCTTTTGCGTGATCAAAAATTGTGTTTAAGAATAACATTGTTAGTGATTTTGAGTCGGTCATAAAATAATACCTTTGTAGATCAGAGGTATGTTTTGTTGTTGCTAGATGAGTTTGTTTTTGAGGTTTTCTGTTCTTTGGAATTAATAATTAATTCTCTAGAAAACTACAGAAGTGCTTCATGCTTATTAAAATTCTTGAACAAAGACATTCAGTGGAAATTCTTTGGAATTCTAAAGCCGGAATATTATTCCTGATTCATAAAATCAATGTGGAACTGTTGACACATCAATACTGCATTCATCTGACATCATTGTCCGCCATATTTGGAACTTTGAGATTCAAAGCAGGATTCAATTAAAAATGTTTAGTGATAGGATTTCTATTTTTCAATTCTAGGATTAATATTTGGATTATTTCCCCAAAAAATGTAAGTTCTACTTTCTATGTTTACATTGTTTTTTAAGGAAATACATTATTTTGTTTAAATTTACAAAGCTTGTTGTTTTCACTCTTTTCTTTGTTACTTTGAACAAGCTGAAATTTGTAACAAGGGTAGTTCACCTATAGTAACCAAAATAAAAGCTGTAGTTGCATTTGAAAAGGTGAGAAAGTTTTCCATGGAACCCTTGTTTGATTTTGTACTGTTAAGCAAAAACTACTAGTCTGTATACAAATTACTACATCATCCTGATACAAATCTGTTTGTGAATCTACTGGTGTGGGTGTTTTTTTTTATTTTTGTTAGTTCTCCTGATGAAACCCCCCAATCACATGTACACCAATCTTTGATGAGGCTAATGATTTCATATAGTTTTAACATTATCATTATTTTAATTGATATATGCATAATTCAAACCAAATTTAGTTACAAAATAACAAGTGCCAAGTCATTAAAATTATCTCCTACATGTACATGTATGCATGGAAAACATTTTTGTTCATTTATCATACAGCCATGTTGTAGTGAAGATGTGATCTTTTACAGTGATGAAAATTAGTCTTGTTTTCATATCTATATTGCAGGTAAATTGTTGTTATTTTATTCCTTGCTACAAAAAATGATTACTTCATTACTGTTATTTAAATTTGATCAAAGAATATTCTAAGAATATGTGGATTTTGTGATAGTTTTTGACATTAATATCTATTATCTCTATTGATTGCTGTATGAATATTGATCACACACTGAACACTTGTCAAGTACATGTATTTGAAAAACAAGGTCTAAATTTGTAATTTCATTGCTTAATATGTAAAAGGTCATAATTCTCAATGAATTTTGTTTTTATTATACATATCAATATATTGCTGTCTAAAAATATCTACCTGCATTTGCCATTCATCCATGTTGTACTGAAATTGTACTACCTTATACCTTGTGAGCTAGAACAACTAAACAAAAACCACCTTCCATTTCAGACATGGAAATTAATATTTAATAATGAAATCTAATAAGATTCCCTTATCATCTTGCTATTATTATATTATTTCCCCTTACTTCCTTGACAACAACAACAAAAACCTGTTGTAATACATTGCTGAATTAGACTTGCATTGTCTTCAGATTGAGTCAAATAGTTAACAAAATGACAAAAATTTAACTTGCTGTGATAGATTATATCAACCCGATCCTACCACTTTCTTAAGTCATTATGTTTATAGAATCGAACTATGAAACTGATGTGAATTTATGAAAAGGAGGTGGGGATGTGTATTGTGCTGAAGAGAGAGTTGGATATTCTAAACTTCAATTCTGGAGCAAGTTTGGTATATAACAAAAATAATTTTTTTCCCTATGTTAATAACTGATATATTTCATCTTGTGGTATATATTTTAAGTCTCATTAAAATATGATTTAGGTTCCACATGATGCCATATATCCAGTATTAACATAGGAAAAGAAAATATCATTTTTATGAGACTTTGATTTAAAAATTAATTTACATTTGAAACAAGACAACAAAACTTTGTTACGTATCTATTTTCATGTAATGCTTATGTGCATTGGATATGAGCAATCTAATCTTGTTTTCAAGAAAGTCAAATTCAGTCATTGATATGAACCTTAGATTTTAATACAAGTCAAAATGTAGTAGAAAATGTTGCATTAAGTTTATTAATTACAATTTCCATTAGATACAAAGAAATAAAGATGTTGGATTTGTGCAAATACACAATACAGTGTAGAACATTTTTCTCCTGTATGATCTAGGCATGTGGATTTTCCAATTATTGGGAAATTTTTGCAGATAAATTTTACCAACACATCACAAACAGCAAGCAACTTCAGAATGAATGAATGTAGGTGTATCTTAATTCCTCTATTCACACAAATGACAATACAAGTTTTTCCACCTTGAAGTTCCATTAAATTTTTAGTCTGACATTATTCAAACTTGTAAGGATTATATCCTGCATAAAATGCCTTTTTCCATATGAGGGGAAAAAGGAACATTGCCAACTAGTTACTGTGACCATTGTTGACACTCCCATTAAAATTAAAGTTTACTGATGCTTTTTAGTATGTCTTCTATTTATAGGTGTTCTGATAAGCAAGCATCACATCTCCATGGTTCTCTAATGGATTCTGCATCCAACATGGTTTTATGATGCATTCCACACCCCAATATGACTTTCTGATGCACTCCATATCCCAACATGGTTTTCTGATGTATCCCACACCTTAACATGGCTTTCTGATGTATTCCACACCTCAACATACGTTTCTGATGTATTCCACACCTTATCATGTCTTTTTGATGTATTCCACACCACAAAATGGCTTTCTGACATATCCCACCCATCAACTTGGCTTTCTGATGTCTTACACACCTCAGCATGATTTTCTGATGTATTCTGCAGCACAAAATGGCTTTCTGATGTATATATTTTACACATCAACATGGCTTTATGACATATCCCACCCATCAACATGGCTTTCTGATGTATTCCACCCATCAACATGGCTTTCAGACATAACCCACCCATCAACATGGCTTTCTGATGTATTCCACCCATCAACATGGCTTTCTAATGTATTCCACCCATCAACATTGCTTTCTGACATATCCTACCCATCAACATGGCTTTCTGATGTATTCTACACCTCAGCATGGCTTTCTGATGTATTCTGCACAAACAACATGGCTTTCTGATGTATATAATCCACACCTCAACAAGCTTTCTGACATATCTCACCATTCAATATGGCTTTCCTATGTATTCCACCCATCAATATGGCTTTCGGATGTATTCCACCCATCAACATGGCTTTCTGACATATCCCACCCATCAACGTGGCTTTCCGATGTATTCCACCCATCAACATGGCTTTCTGACATAACCCACCCATCAACATGGATTTCTGATGGATTTTGCACTTCAACATGGCTTTCTGATGTATTCTGCACTCTCAACATGGCTCTTTGACATATCCCACCCTCAATATGGCTTTCTGATGTATTCCACCCATCAACATGGCTTTCTGAAGTATTCCACACCGTAACATGGCTTTCTGAAGTATTCTGCACCCCAACATGACTTTCTGATGTATTCTGCACCCCAACATGGCTTTTTGACATATCCCACACATCAACATGGCTTTCCTATGTATTCCATCCATCAACATGGCTTTCTGATGTACTTTACACCTTAAAATGGCTTTCTGATGTATTCCACACCTTAACATGGCTATCTGATATTATCCACACCTTAAAATGACTTTCTGATGTATTCCACACCTCAACATGGCTTTCTGATGTATTCTGCACCTCCACATGGCTTTCTGATGTATTCTGCAAATCAACATGGCTTTCTGATGTATTCTGCACCTCAACATGGCTTTCTGACATATTCCACCCATCAACATGGCTTTTTAATGTATTTCACACCTCAGTATGGCTTACTGATGTATTCTGCATTTAACCATGACTTTCTGATGTATTTCACACCTTAACATGGCTTTCCGATGTATTCCACACCTTAACATGGTTTTCCGATGTATTCCACACCTTAACATGGTTTTCCGATGTATTCTGCACCTCAACATGACTTTCTGATATATTCCCTTTTGTACAACTTAGTTTGTGACTGTATAAAGACAGTACCTCAAAATGTCTTTCAGATGTATTCTGCACCTTAAGATGGCTTTCTGATGCATTCCACACTTCAACACTGCTTTCAGATGTATTCTGCACCTCCTTATGGCTTTCTGATGTATTCTGCTTTCTATAACTTGTTGTAACTTAGGCTTCCTCAGTCTATTCCTGTTTAAGTAATCCCTTGGGATGAGGCAAGCCCAAAACATAAGAGGAAAGTCAATGAAGAATTTACCATCATTAAATATTAAAATTAACTTATCATTAAAATGTCTGACCAATTTACTCTTAACTTGGCAAATATAGATGCCTAAACACAAACACGAAAAAATAGATTAAACATCTCCTTGTTAGTCATGACCTGTATTCAACATCTTAAGTTTGATAACTTGTCATTTTTTATTTATAGTTCTGTCCTTTTCAAAGTCAGTCTTGTCTACCAACTGATATGTTCATTTTTAATTGCTATGTAATAATGACTAAGCCATGAATCTACATTGTCAGAGAACAGCCACAGACATCATGTAACAATCAGTCTGAGCACTATGAATAATGAAACAGTTTCTCTAGCTTCACAGTCACTAATGCCATTGGAAAATAAAATAAATGAAGCACTACATTTACATTACCATGTACATGAAATAAATCTTGTAAGGTTGAAATTGACAGCAGACTCTTGAATTTATTACTGGGCAGAATAATATACTGAACTTGAGCCAAAATTTACGAAAAGAACATCGCTGAAGAAAAATTCCACTGTAACCAGATAGCAGCAAGTTTTACTATATTCAGGCATTGAGATTAAAATTTACAGATGTTTTTACTTTCCTTGCTAGTGTACAATAACTAGTTTCAGTTCCCTTATGTTTATATCAAGAATATGTTGATGCAAATAGCTACTTCTGTGGTTCTCACAATGGCTGATCATCAGGCTTTTTATTATTACAACAGCATTTCACCTTTTCCTCCTGTAATAATTGTGTGTTGACTGTTGGACAATATATTTAAATAATGACAGCATCTGTAAATTGTGTCCCTCTCCTATGGACAACCTTGACAGGTTCAAAATCTATGCCCTCTCCAAGATATTTATCACACGGACAACACATGTCTGGTGAATTTTCACATGGCGATTTTAAAGGCGGCAAGAATTATAAACAGACATGTGGATGGAGGATATCACAATATGACCTGCTTACACTATGGAATTATGATAGAATTAATATAAATACATATACAAACTACACTTGCTTGCCCCTAAATTCTGTTGCCTTGACAAATTTAATAAAATAACCATTTGTCTGCTGGTAAATAAAAGTCTTGAATAAAAAGAAAATTGAAACTGCATATAGCCCATCCTAAAAACACCATAGTATTGAGAACTGATAACAAAACAACTACAATCATTAATAATCAGTCATGGTTCTTTGAAGTTAAGTTCAACTAATTGGTGCTTTTATTTTTCTGTCCATCAAAATAAAACCAATTATTTAATTATGAAATTATTTACTAATAAATTAACACAATTAACTGGACCAACTTTGCAGTTTCAATGGTTATAACAGGTAGTTCAAGTCCAACCTGTAAAATTATGCAATGAAGCAAAGCTATCTTACTTGAAAGATGTTATCAGTTTTATTATTACCCTTCTGGTCTTCTCCTTGACAGGCTGATGACAATTATGACAATGAGAATGGCAAGAATAACAGCAACAGTTCCAAAAACAATTGCCAAGAACCTCTCATCTGTCATGTCAAACTGGATGCTTTCCTGTGCTGAAATAGAACATGGTAATTAAAGTGTTATATATCAGCTCATTCAAAGTAACAGAAGAAAATCGTGGAGACAACAATCTTTGTAAGTTTTAACAAAGATAATTTTATTTCCCTAGAAAACACAGTGAAAAGGGTGAAAATATAAAACAGGACTTACGATTTGTGATAAACATCCCAAACATTTATCCTAGAATTGTGAACGAAATTGAATTGTGAATAAATATGAGTCCAATTAATAAAAAATTCTTAGTCTTGTTTGAAAGTCACACTGTTTCCAAAATGGATGATGATGACATCAGATGAAGTCCTTACACAACTGTTCACAATTTCATGTTTCCAAGATGGAGGATGATGATGTCAGGTGAAGTCTTTAAGCAAATATTTTTAATTGCATACTGAAACACAATTTGTACTGCACTGTTTCAATTTAGAATGAATTTCACTAAAAATGTTTTGTCCTAAATCACTTGTATAGTTCTCCAGGGATTAAATTATTATTCAAAGAGTAGATAAACTCTTATAGCTGTCAAGACACATCTATAACAAGGTATGTCTATAGCTTTATAGACATAATAAAGATTTAACTCTCCCGCACAAGGAAAATATACCATTCTTCTACAAGGTATATTATAATACTCTAATCCAGCACAAGAAATATGACATTTTCTTCTTCACAAGGCATTATATACACTTTACTACAACAGCTGAGAGATATTTGATTGTTTCCAACACAGTTGAGAAATATTTTATCTGCTACACAGTTATATTATATGACTGCTCCTTTTCACAGGACCAAAGTCTATTTAAACTAATACTGATTTGTCATTGCATGCTACACTCGCACAGATTAAGGTGGTATTTCATCTTTTGACAATGATTAATAACCAATATAAACCATGTACTAGGAAAAGACCTTAACCACAGCCAATTATTTACATCATTTGTTTATATCTAAACAACTCTTATGAAAGTCAAGAAACATATTTATGTTGTAAATAAACACTGTTATGAAAGTCAAAAAACATATTTGCATTCTAAATAAACATACAAAAATATTAGTTCCCGTGAACATTAATCATCATCAAAATAAATCATAAATGAAACAAAAGAATTCAAATTTTACAAACAAGTAATTAAAATTCAGGATCATAACAAAAGGATGTCATTAATAAAAGTGTCAGAAACCAAGTCATATGAACATGATTATAGTTTCACCAAACTATCATCAGGTTTTTAAACAGTAAAAATTTGTGTCAATTATGCATGTATCCTTCTGCTTGAAGTTATTGCCATGCAAATCCAAATGAATGAAATGTAATTGTATGCATATCCAGGTAAATAAAATGTAATTAATCACATGCATATTTAATAAATGAAATGTACATATTTACTGTGCATATCCAGACAGATAACATCAATAACCTTTTAAATGACATTATTAACTTGATGATGATATTCATTCTGTTTTAAGCTGACTACTAATGTCAATTCTGTATATGAATGATAGTCTAGTTATTTAAAGCAGAAAAACTATTTTTTCCATTTTAAATCAGAGCTCTTCTGTTAGTTGATAAATCAGATTATTTGCCTTTCTTGTAAACCTCCCCCCCCCTCTCTCTCTCTCTCTCTCTCTCTCTCTCTCTCTCTCTCTCTCTCTCTCTCTCTCTCTCTCTCTCTCTCACTCACTCACTCACTCAGGATAGATACAACCCAATATAAATTGTTAGTATTCACTTTTGGTCATTACAATCCGACATTTTAAGATAAAAATAATTTAGGCATATTTAGGGTTACCTTCACAAAAAAAACTATAGAATGTACTTACAAATGTAAAAACCTAATTACCAAAAACAGTCCTTATTATGTATGTGACCATAACAATACTACTAACTAAAATTCTAATGCAATTTAATGCTCAAAATAATGAATCCTGTTTCTTTCCAATTCATTCTAACCCTTAGGATGATTCATATTGGCTATAACAATATTGGTAAAAAGGCTATCTATAATCTGAAGTAGCAATTGATAACATATATTACATTAATGAGGAATAAAAATGTTGATTATTAAGTATTTACATTAAATAAAATTTCAAACAAAATTAACTGAATTAAATACCATTTACTGTTGTACAGCAAGAAATTATGGACTCAATTAGTGTTTTCAAAGTAATAAAATGTCAAAGTATTATCTTACAAATAAAGATGAATTGGTCAGCTTAAAAGTAACTTAACACCAATTAATTTTTTGAAGTGTCGCGTTTTAATGGAGAAAATCAAATATAGGGAATTGTATAATCTAATGCATGGTTAATAGCCATAATCAATATCCCATTTCAGGGAAGTCTAGAGTTATTTTCTGTAAACTGAAATACCAATACTGCACATTTTACTTCCTCAGCAAGCTACTTTTAAAAATTAAAATGGAAATTGCAGTGCAGTACCATGTATACCATAGAGAAATATTTTATTTCTGTCACTAAACATTGCATTAAAATAAGCCTAATGTTCAATGAAAAGAAAAAAAATTTGCATTTCAAAAAGACTTTCTCAAAACTGCCATCAGGAATGATTCATACAAACTGCCCCTCAAAATACATATACCAATCTTACCTGTCTTTAATTTCACTATAATGTGCCTCAATTTAACAGATGCCCCTCTTATGTCTTCAATACCACTATAATGCTCTTCAATTATTAATGCCCATATTATGTCTTCTATCTCACTATAATGCCCCTCAGTATATTGATGTCCATTTTTGTCTTCACTCTCACTTTAATGCCACATACAGTATACAGATGCCCATCTTATCTTTCTTAATCTCACTATAATACCCTTCAGTATAAAGATGCCCATCTTATCTGTCTTACATCTCACAACAATGCACCTCAGTACGCAGATAACCATCTTATACTCTTCAATCACACTATAATGCTCTTCAGTTACTGATATCCATTGTATGCCTTTAACCTCACTATAATGCTCTTCAGTGACTGATATCCATTGTATGCCTTCGACCTCACTATAATGCCCCTAAGTATGTAGATAACCATCAAATCTAAAATCTGCATTAGTTAAAAATTTATTTCAGTATACAGTATTTAATGTTACTTTTCGTACACGAAAATATAGTTATTAATTTTAGTGTACAAAAAATTATATGTAAAAAAATAATTATAATTTTGTGGTAATGATCATGTACGAAAAAGAAAGGGATCATACCCGAACAAGGTAGATGGAACACTCGACAACCTAATGTACAAATGTACAAATTCTGTCTCAACTCAAAAATCTCATTGTAAGACTTTTAAAAATGGTACTAACAGCTGTCTCACTTGGCGCTAAGCATTAAGAGGTTAGTGTTAGGACTGGTTGGCCTGGTGTCAGGATAATGTGACTGGGTGGAACATCATGCCACATGTCTGTGGCAAGATGCCCCAGTGCTAGACATCACTATAAACTGTCACACTGCAGATATCATAGCAATATGACCGAAATTGGTTTAAAGCTACATTAAAAATCTAAATCACACAGACACACACACTGAATCTGATTGCTGTTGAGAGAGAGAGAGAGAGAGAGAGAGAGAGAGAGAGAGAGAAGGAGAGAGAGAATAATCTTTATTGTTCAGTTATTCCTTATGTAAACACTACAAGGGCATTAATATATTCCATTGGCAATTAAAACTGAATAAATAAATTGTTTTTGTTATACGAGTAATTATGGGATCCATTGAAAGTAGGCAGCATGGCTGTGCAGACTTAATATAAATATTAAGTAATACTCTTTGACCTTTAGCTTGGTCTTTTCCAGTAAATACTGTATTAAAACCAGATTCACCTCAACAGATGAAATTAAAGAGGCTTTTTGTAGGGAAATGAAGCTACTAATGCGGTCTTGAAAATGTGTATGACTAGCCCATTAGCTCAAGAACAATATTAATCTACTGATACTTGTGCTGAAGCCATTGAAAAAAATGCCCAGTGGTCTGTGATCTTCACTTCATTCTCTACTGAGATATTTTTATTCGATAAATAAACTCAAATGGCTCCAGAACCCATTTTTAAATGCACGCGTTTCTTTGCTATTGACTGATGTAGTAAAACGCTCATTAACAATGTTGTCCAACTGTTAATGAATAGTATGTATATTGTAATAATTACAAAAAACATCAATCATTATAATTTCTTGCCAATACAAAAGACAAAGAAGGGAAATATGATTGCAAATAAATTCTAAGTTAAGAAAACAGTTGCCCTTTCCGAGTAATCTGTTCAAAGGGATTTGTACACACTTATAATTGGTGAATATTTCTTTACCAGTAGTTGTTTTATTTCTTTTTCATTATTAGATGCCTCACAGTTACACATTTATGCAAAGATATCAGACAATTGGATTTGCATTTGAGGAAACAAATATTTATATTCTCATGTGGGATTATACCAAATATATTCAGCAAAGAATAAATTTGTTGTTTTGTGTATCTAAGTGATACAACATTTTATGTAAGAAAAAAAAAATAGGTTGACCAAAAAATAGTGAAGTTTTGTGTGTCAAATAATATGACAGCTTTAATTATTTTTATGGCTTGATGATGTATGAAAAATTAAAGGGCACAAAATATAACGATGCATATGGTATTGTATTTATAAATCTTCACAGCATGACAATCCCTTTATTGACTTCTGTGTACATGTGAATGTGTGTGTGTATATATATATATATATATATATATATATATATATATATATATATATATATATATATATATATATATGCGCACACACACATATATTGTGTACTCCCTAACTATAGTCCCCTCACCTTTTTTTCAAACAAAAATTTAAAAGATACAGTTTAACCTCAGTACAGAAGGTTCTGATGGGTTCAGATGAACACAAGTCTGGTAGGTCATGGGTGTTCAGGTTTGGTATTAAAATTTCCAATTAATGAGGTTCCTACAAAAATGTGTTGATCTAGTATTATTTTATCTGTGCTGATATTTTCATTGACTAAATTCAGTTGCAGAAAGGCGATTAGGACTAAATTCAGTGGAAGAAAGGCCTCCAGGACTGAATTCAGTGAAAGAAAGGCCTCCAGGACTGAATTCAGTGAAAGAAAGGCCTCCAGGACTGAATTCAGTAAAAGAAAGGCCTCCACATGTACATATCGTCATTATAAGAGTAGAACAGAAGAACAAATTTAGCTTTCATTGCTATGCTTTACTAAACATCCCCCATTTGAAAGATGTTATCACCCCAGGGATGTTAATTAGGGAGTATGATGTATCTTTATCAGTACAGTATGGCTTCAGTATTTTGATCAAAAAGCCCCAATCATTTTGATGTTGATCAATTGTTTGTTGGAATGTATGAATTTGTTTTGCTGTATTTTTCTGAATAATTTTTTAAAATATTGTTTCCCCACAGAAATGGGGCTGACATTCTCTTGCAACAGTGATATTCTTGCCTTCTTCAAGATGCAAGGAAATTGATTACATTACACTTTTAAACTAAAGTTTTTAGTGTGTGCTATTGACATGAGTATTTATATAAAGACATAGTCTTATCTGCACACTTGGTTTGTGTACAAGAACTCCATACAATTGTATCTGCATACTTGGTTTGTGTACAAGAACTCGATACAATTATATCTGCAAACTTGGTTTGTGTACAAGAACTCCATACAATTGTATCTGCACACTTGGTTTGTGTACAAGAACTTGATACAATTGTATCTGCAAACTTGGTTTGTGTACAAGAACTTGATACAATTGTATCTGCAAACTTGGTTTGTGTATAAGAACTCCATGCAATTGTATCTGCAAACTTGGTTTGTGTACAAGAACTCCATACAATTGTATCTGCACACTTGGTTTGTGTACAAGAATTCGATACAATTGTATCTGCAAACTTGGTTTGTTTACAAGAACTCCATACAATTGTATCTGCAAACTTGGTTTGTGTACAAGAACTCCATACAATTGTATCTGCACACTTGGTTTGTGTACAAGAACTCCATGCAATTGTATCTGCAAACTTGGTTTGTGTACAAGAACTCCATACAATTGTATCTGCAAACTTGGTTTGTGTACAAGAACTCCATACAATTGTATCTGCAAACTTGGTTTGTGTACAAGAACTCCATACAATTGTATCTGCAAACTTGGTTTGTGTACAAGAACTCCATATAATTATATCTGCAAACCTGGTTTGTGTACAAGAACTCCATACAATAGTATCTGTACATTTGGTTTGTGTACAAGAACTCCATATAATTGTATCTGCACAAGTGGTTTGTATACAAGAACTAAATACAATTGTATCTGCACAAATGTTTTATGTACAAGAACTCCATACAATTGTATCTGCACACCTGGTAATTGTATCTGCAAACTAGGTTTGTGTACAAGAACTCCATACAATTGTATCTGCACACTTGGTTTATGTACAAGAACTCTATACAATTGTATCTGCACACTCAGTTTGTGTACAATAACTCCATACAATTGTATCTGCACACTTGGTTTATGTACAAGAACTCCATACAATTGTATCTGCACACTCAGTTTGTGAACAAGAATGCCATATAATTGTATCTGCACACTCGGTTTGTGTACAAGAACTCCATACAATTTTATCTGCAAACTTATTTTGTGTATAAGAACTCAATACAATTGTATCTGCAAACTAGGTTTGTGTACAAGAACTCCATATAATTATATCTGCAATTTACTGTGTACTACTGACATAGTTATTTATATAATGACATAGTTTTAACAATTTATGCTTGTACTATTTACTCTTGTGTCATTTCCAAGATGTACCATATATTTTCACTGCTAATTTCTCATCATGAATACTCTCTTTTTGTTGCTGAGCTGACTGTAGGTACACAGTCTTATTGGAATATCCCTCCAAGGCTCCTTTATTATGCAAGTCACGTTAATGCTTTATGTTAACAGTGCTACAAAGTGGTAGCAAAGTATGATGAAGTAAATTTTACTGAATGCTAGGTCAGGAACTACCATTTGTTCTTAAAGAAATGTATTTGACAAGTGACTTGAGTAAATTACCAAACTTGAAAAAAATTCATTTCTGAAGGATAGGCCTAAATACTGTAATGATCCATCATCTTTATTATAATTATTATTACAATATAAATGTTGTTTCAGACTCAGTATTGCATTTAAAGATGGCTGATTGTGTTGAGACATACTGATATTCTTAGAATTCATTTCAAGAAAGATATTTGCTGAACTTTTTTCAGTTCTTCATTTTCAATTAAGCTGACAAGGGTGAAATGCTTGTCTGAACTGCTTTTGAAGATTTCATACAGATGTTCACTAATTGAAGGAAACATAAGTCTCAAAATATATCCTGCATCATATGAACTTGTCAGAAATATAATGAACGATAATGAAATCTGAAGCTTCCACATGGCTCATTTCATTACACTATTTAACATTACACTTATCTCTGTAATGGATTTCTGACAATTACTAAGACCCTACATTTAAAGTGTCTGCAACTCAAGAGATGCAAGGCAGTTTGTAATAACTTATTAAAAAATTGAATGAAAGTCAATCTTCAAAACCACTTAATGTTCATATTCTTCTCCTCTAAACTTAAAAGTGTACTATAAAAGTAATCATTTCTTGCTAATCAGGTTTTGTTTACTAAGTGAAGAGTGATGCACTCCATGCTTGTTTATCTTGATTGTCCTAAAGCACATTTATGCTACCTGTAGCACAGTATCCCCAACCATTTTATCGCTGCAGACCGCTCAAAGTTTGATAATTTTACCGCAGCCCACTGAAGGGGGGGCATTGATTGTTTATATTTTAGATTGTTTTGATTTAATAATTTTAATTTAACCCTTTCATCACTAAGTAACTTTGTAGGCATAGAGTCCTCAACACTTAATTAGCTTTGGAGTTGTAAAGCAAAATGACTTGTGGACTTTAAAACAACAACTTTGCCAATGTTAAAGATATCTGGCTGGATTAGTTGTCAAAATCAAGGTTAAAAATCAAATTTTATGACTAATTCAATAAAATGTGCATATCTATTACAACTGTTAAAATGCAGGTACAAACAGGTAACACAAAAGATAAAATACAAGTAATTATTTTATTACCTCTTTGAAAACTAAGAATGTTCTCAAAACTTGTTCAATTGACCCTAGATGTACTAGTGAATAATCACAGTAGCAACGCAAGTCTTTCTTTCATGGTGTCCATAATATATAAGATTCTATAAAATGAACCAAAATGATCTGCAAGGTGAGATCTGTCCACACACCTATATCGCTTCTGCCACGTTTGATTGTCGAAATGAAGTTCGTTAAAAAGACAATTTTTCCAAAAACTTCATCTGAATAGAATATTTGAAAATATTCCGAAGATTTCCTGGAGCCATCTAACACTCAGGTGTGCCCAAATCTGTCATGCGTGCAAAGGAATATAATTCCAAACTCAATGTTATGGTAATTTATGTAATTATCCAGCATTATGTTGTTGGATGGGAATAAACTACCCCATAGTGTAGGAATATGGCGTTGTGTTAGTATGGAAAGTCCATTAAGCATGAAAGGATCAAGAGGATACCAGTATTAGTGCCATTCTGGTCACAGTCAGGTTGGAAATTGTAAATCAATGATTCAATTGACTTAGTTCTGTGCACTTTTTATCACATTTAACTTTTTAGTTATTGCAATCGGTAGGGTAAAACAAACCAATGATTTAGTAGGCTCAGACTATAGTGATTTTTGGGAAAAAGCCATTCAAAGTTTCCGTTGTTGTTTTTGCTAATTGTGCCAATATTTCACAGCAAATTGGCATAATTTCTTAAAGTCTGAAACCCCTTCATGCTAGGATACTTTCTGTCAAATTCAGTCATGTTTTGCTGTGTAGTGTCTGAGAAGTCATTTAAAGGTTCTTTTATTTCCAAGGCAGCCATATTTAAGTCAGCATTATTTTTTACAACTTTGAAAGCCTTTTATGCCCAAATTCTTTTTGTTAAATTTTGTCAAATTATGTCATGCAATTTTTGAGAAGAAATAATTTAAAGGTATTTCTGCTTTTAGAAATGGTTGCCATATTTAATGCTGAATCAACATCAGTTGATAAAATTAAAATCTCTTTAATCCAGGCACTCAAGCTTTCTTGCAAATTTGGTCAAATTCTGTAAAGGAGCTAGTTCTTTTTACTTTTAGTAGCAGCAGACATTTTTGATGGGGAATTAACATCATTTGTTCAAACTGGACCCTCTTAATACATCAGGCATTGAGTCCCAGTTTGCAGCCTCTCTATTCCCGTGTCAGGCTGCTTGCCTGCAGCCACTTGTCAGCTTTAGTCCTTCCACCTAAATTAGTATTTTCAGTTGTACAAGTTTCCACAGAATGGTAATATTTATGGAATGAGATCACTGGTCTTGTGCCAAACCCTGCTTCTTTATCTGGGCTTCTGTCTGGAAGACAGTTCTCTGAACAAGGGCTTCTGGGTAAAGTAAATGCCAGGTTAGTTTTGATCAAATTCTTTTCAAGTCATTTTTGCAAAGTAATTTAAAGTTATTTTTAAGTAATCACAGTCATAATTGATCATCTGTACAAACTTGAAAGCTGTTTTATGCACTGATGTTTTATGTCAAATTAGGTAAAATTCTGTTCAGCAATTTTTGAGAAAAGTTGTTCTATTTAGTAATTGTAGCCATATTTCATGGCATATTGGCATCATTAGGTCTGAAAGGTCTTTACGCTATGATTGTTACTGCGAAATTTTGGCTCAAATTTGTTTAATTTTGTTTTTAGGTGTTTACATAGCAAATGATGGAAGAATACACACATTGGACACTATTTGCAGCATGCAAAGCTATATCTTAAGCTCATTGGCATTTACAGCCAGGAAAGCTAAATATTTATATTCAACACCAAGGACTAGTTAGTTGCACTGAAAATTTCTCAAAATTTCTTTTCAAGAAACTTTTGTTATATGTTTTGGACAATATTAAGACTTTTCTCAGAGGCAGAAAAGTAACAAAGGCCTACAAAGGCTTGCTAACAACTCACATTAATCTAAAAAACAAATAAAATTGCAATTGTTCTAGTAATCAGAAGAAATAAAATGGTTCCACCTGCTTCCTATGAAAACCTAATAGTTACTAGGGAGGTCTAAAGAAAAATTTGAACCTTAGTAACAGTGGCACAACATGGCATACAAAATATACCAAACAAGTTTTGTCCACTTCAGCTAAGGAGTATTAGAGACATCAAAATTACTTTTTCCACCTGGTTGCATAATAAAAGTCAACACCATCAATCTTCCTAAGGCAGCCACCCAAAAACAAACCTTTGGTAGTAAATACAGAAAAGGACACTCCAATATAAATTTTGAAAAATATGGCAGTATTTTGTTTTAGATATTCCCTAAAATATTTTTAACGAAGATGCAATTAGAATAAAGTGCCTTGCCTAAGGTGACACCACTATAGCTGACCTGGGCAAATCAGCAAATCATATTGTAGGATTCAACCCAAAATCTTTTGGTCACAATTCCAGCACACTAACTGCCAAGATTCCATGATAACATGGAAAACAGTTACAGGGTTAGAAGTAAAATTTAATTTTAAAATTTGTGGAGTTTTTTATTGAGGTTTTTCAAGAATTTACATTTTTTGGGAGGTTCAAGACACAAAGCAGTCACATGACTGTCACTCTGGTGAGCATGACATTTATTAAAAATCTGATAAAGTATCACAGAGTTTGATTCTAAATAAAATGAAAATAAATATGGTGAAAATTAATAAATTATTAAATGACAAAACCTGCAGTGATAAGAAATTGCAAATCAATTTATACACTGTCCAGCAAAATTTGTGCCCTTTCTTGACCACTAGGTTAAAAAAAGTAAAAAAAAGTATGCAAAAAAAAAGCACTTTTTGGGGGATGGGGGTAGAGCCATTCATAATTTTTCCATATTTTTTAGTTCTTCTGATGTTAGGTTTCCTCCAGTTTCTGAGTCTATATATATTTTGGGTTCCTAATAACAAAATGTTTTTTTGTGGTTTCTGAGTCCACTTCTAATCCTGTATTCAACTCTGAAGGTAAAAGAATAAATTATAATAGAAGTATTATATACATCAATTTCAGTGGAACCAGATACCAAGTTACGGGTATATACTGTAATTACATATATATTTTAGTAAAACTGGGTACCAAATAAAGGGACATATACTGCAATTAATTAGTTAAATAGGACCAGGTACCAAATAAAGGGCTATATACAGTAATTACATAAATATTTAAATAAAAGTAGTGACAAAATAAAGGGCCAAATAGTGTAATTAATTAAATAGTTAAATTGGACTAGGTACCAAATAATGGGCTATATACTATTTTAACAGAACTGGCTAAAAAAGTAAAGGACTATGTAACATAATTAACTATTTCACTTAGAACTACATACCAGGAAAAGGGTTAGGGTTAGGGTAGCTAATAAATAAAGGACTATGTAATGTAATTATGTAATTCACTTAGAACTACATACCAAAAATAAGAGTTATATACTATAATTGCTTAAATATTTCAGTAGAACTAGCTACCAAATAAAAGGCTATATAATTAATTATCAAGTACCCTGTAGTGATTTGACTCATCAATCCTATTATCAATTCAAGTAAGGAACAAAGATGACTGATGATTCCAACAGTATGTCCTATTTTTAACAGGGCAAAGATGACATGATTCCAACAGTATGTCCTATTTTTAACAGGGCAAAGATGACTGATTCCAACAGTATGTCCTATTTTTAACAGGACAAAGATGACAGATGATTCCAACAGTATGTCCTATTTTTAACAGGACAAAGATGACAGATGATTCCAACAGTATGTCCTATTTTTAACAGGGCAAAGATGACATGATTCCAACAGTATGTCCTATTTTTAACAGGACAAAGATGACAGATGATTCCAACAGTATGTCCTATTTTTAACAGGACAAAGATGACAGATGATTCCAACAGTATGTCCTATTTTTAACAGGACAAAGATGACAGATGATTCCAACAGTATGTCCTATTTTTAACAGGGCAAAGATGACATGATTCCAACAGTATGTCCTATTTTTAATAGGACAAAGATGACAGATGATTCCAACAGTATGTCCTATTTTTAACAGGACAAAGATGACAGATGATTCCAACAGTATGTCCTATTTTTAATAGGACAAAGATGACAGATGATTCCAACAGTATGTCCTATTTTTAACAGGACAAAGATGACAGATGATTCCAACAGTATGTCCTATTTTTAACAGGACAAAGATGACAGATGATTCCAACAGTATGTCCTATTTTTAACAGGACAAAGATGACAGATGATTCCAACAGTATGTCCTATTTTTAACAGGACAAAGATGACAGATGATTCCAACAGTATGTCCTATTTTTAACAGGACAAAGATGACAGATGATTCCAACAGTATGTCCTATTTTTAACAGGACAAAGATGACAGATGATTCCAACAGTATGTCCTATTTTTAACAGGGCAAATCCCAGTTTCCAAGCAGACATCTTTAAAATTTCTTCCTCTCCACTTGAAGCTCTGTCAGTACATATAAAACTAAATTTTGCTTTAACCTTGTATTTCAACAACAACAAAATAATAATAATAATAATAATAATAATAATAATAATAATAATAATAATAATAATAATAAGAAGAAGAAGAAGAAGAAGAAGAAGAAGAAGAAGAA
The DNA here is from genome assembly GCA_016746295.1 of Potamilus streckersoni. NCBI lineage: Eukaryota > Metazoa > Mollusca > Bivalvia > Unionida > Unionidae > Potamilus > Potamilus streckersoni. The sequence goes on from JAEAOA010001366.1 coordinate 744,220, forward strand.
GAAGAAGAAGAAGAAGAAGAAGAAAGTAACCATCTTATGAAGTGACAATTGAACAAAAACTGATTTCTTTTGTGGCACTGATTATTTATACAATGAAATATATCAAATGAGTATCATACAAAAGAGGTATTATGGTTTGACATACATCAAACAAACATAATCTCTCTCTCTCTCTCTCTCTCTCTCTCTCTCTCTCTCACACACACACACACACACACACAAACACACACACACACAAACATGCACAGAGAGAGAGACAGACACCTGAGGACACCTTTACTGAATACATGTACCAGTATATACCTATTTGGAATATTGCATTATTGCATCATCTGTAAATATCTGTGATGAAGGGATGCATTTATGATGCTTCTTGAACATCTTTAGGTTTACAGTTCCAGATTATTCAACCAAAACTATTTTTAATACCATTCACTGTTTGGTTTAGGAAGATTATCATTATTGGAAGACAAAGAACATAATGTTGGCAAAATAGTGTCTGTCTAGGTTTTATTTGTCATTTTACTAAAGAGATCATTTATGTAGTTAGGCATAAGTCCCTTAGAAACTTTAAACACAAGCTTAACTTTTTCAAAATATGTTCTTTCAAAGATAAGCATGATCTTCAAACTGTTAATGGTTACTGGTTGACATTTAAACAAAAACTATTGTTCTGAAGTTTTTTCACTTTTAGCAAACTCGATTAAAAAGTATTACCCCATATATTTCAGTAATCAAGTTGGTACTAAATGTTTAAAACATTTTTCCATGCTCAACAGCAAATATTCTTTGATATTTTTTTTAAATTGTAAACAAATATTCTTAAACATCTTTTTGGTAACATTAATGATATGAGCAAATCATAATAACATTACTGATATGATCAAATCATAACATTAATGATATAGTCAAATATGATTAATGATATGATACAAATCATAACATTACCAATACGTCCAAATAAATCTTAATAACATTACTGATATGATCAAATTATAACATACTGTTATTAACTTTAACATCTTCTAACTCATTTAAGTTTTTACCTTGCATAACATTTTTAAACAAATCATCATTAAAATTTATTTTGTAAAATGTTATCTTCAAGTCTTTTACATGTTTGATGGGTGGTTATCAGTATCCCTTTAGTTTTGTTTAACCTAATGTCCTTCCATTATGTTTACATCATTCGGATTGTTCAACAAGAGTGTTATACAAATTTCTATCAAAAGTATTTTTAAAAGAGCAAATATCATACAAGGTTGCATCAACAGGAGAGAGATCAGCCCCAGAGTCCCATTGCAGCCCTTACTGGATTTTAATTTGGCACCATTTTAATTTTGAAGCAACTAGATATAGTAAGAAATCTTGAAACACAATCCCCAAATTGCTATTATTTATTATCACCCATTCAGAAAGTGTAGTAATATAATTTTCAAGCTGGCTGACATGGAAGCCATACAATATTAGTGCAGTTTCTATTTAGGGCCAACTAAACATCATCAGACGTCTGTCTGTGGAAACACTATGTCTGAGAATCAGCATTTTCATTTAGACCCAATCAGACATCAAAAGTATTATAGTGAGAAACCTTATGTCAACACCCATATTATTATTCATTCAGGTGGACAAGGCTTCCAAGAGGAAGGTCAGAAAGTTCACTGATGAGGAAATTACTAACTAAAGGAAAATCAGACTGAGGAAAAAATTAGAAAATTAAACATCAAAAATCTCAATGGAATTCCTAATTAGAAAGATGATGACAATTTTAGACATCATAGAATCACCTTTTTAAAACTATAACAAAATCCATACCTACAGGTATGTAACACAGTAAATAAATATTAAATAGATCAATATTAATAATATCAATATAAACTATCTATTCTTTGCATATTTAATGTTCAGCTTCTTAAAAAAATGACTTGACTGATCACAATTTTTAAAATGTTTGGCTTGATTATTTATGAATAAAGAAATACTCCTCATCAATGTTGCCCCCATTATTGTCTTTTCTAATTCTCTTTCTTCACATAATTACATGTACACTATTCTGTGCAGTACATTAGAGTTCATGTCAACCTATTTTAATAGGCACACCCCTCCTGTTTTCAGAAAAAAAATTCTTCAATTAAAAATGATAACAAATTTTGACAGCACTGCTGTATTGGTATGACTGGCACTAGTTTCTTCTTTCAAACAAAATTTTGTTGTCATAGGGTGATATAGTAAAGTATAACATTTGTACCAGTTTTATGCCCAAAGCCTTGCTTAAATTAACCACAAAAAACATGCAAAAGTGGTTGATTTGTACAGAAATTTCCATAATTACCAGTGTCTGCCATAAATTATATTTCTAACTGAATTTTAGTTTTATATTGTCATTGTCTCAAGTTATCATTTTGAATATGGCAAAGCAACAATTTTTAGGATTATGGAAGAGTGTACCTGTGAGACCAGGATGAAAATGACTATAAAATTAGTGTGAGCAGATTCTCCTCCATAGTCAAGTTGAGGTCACATGCACTACAATTAGTATGAAGATTACCACAAATCAATTAATGTTAAGTTTGACTAAATATTTAATGAAACTTAATTAATCATAAAATTTTTGTTTGTGATAAATTCACTTCCTTGTAGGGTAACTCCTCTTATTAGGAAGTACATACCGCTAAACACTGTATGATGATTAATCCTTTTTCGGTTACAAAGAAGAAAATTATTTATTGTACAAGAAGAAAAAGAATTAAATTTAAAAATAAAATTGAAACTAGTATCAAGCTAAGTTTTTTTTTATATAGGAGTGTCCAACAAGTTCCATGCTTTATATGAAAACAAATGAATATACATGTACTTACCATTTGCACATTCCTGATCATCTGGACAGCAGACATACTCAGTCCTGTAACTAACAGGATTGGTAGGTAGATCAACATAGTCCAGGCTGAAAATGGGAATAAAGCATTATCTAACTTTATAATTAATTTGCTCTGTAAATAACAGGATTGGTAGGTAGATCAACATAGTCCAGTCTGAAAATGGGGGAAAAGCATTATCTTTAAACTTTATAATCAATTTGCTCTGTAAGTAACAGGATTGGTAGGTAGATCAACATAGTCCAGTCTGAAAATGGGAAAAAAGCATTATCTAACTTTATAATTAATTTGCTCTGTAAGTAACAGGATTGGTAGGTAGATCAACATAGTCCAGTCTGAAAATGGGGGAAAAGCATTATCTTTAAACTTTATAATTAATTTGCTCTGTAAGTAACAGGATTAGTAGGTAGATCAACATAGTCCAGTCTGAAAATGGGAAAAAAAGCATTATCTAACTTTATAATTAAATTGCTCTGTAAGTAACAGGATGGGTAGGTAGATCAACATAGTCCAGTCTGAAAATGGGAAAAAAGCATTATCTAACTTTATAATTAATTTGCTCTGTAAGTAACAGGATTGGTAGGTAGATCAACATAGTCCAGGCTGAAAATGGGAAAAAAAGCATTATCTAACTTTATAATTAATTTGCTCTGTAACTAACAGGATGGGTAGGTAGATTAACATAGTCCAGGCTGAAAATGGGAAAAAAAGCATTATCAAAATTTATAATTAATTTGCTCTGTAACTAACCGGATGGATAGATAGATTAACATAGTCCAGGCTGAAAATGGGAAAAAGCATTATCTTTAAACTTTATAAATAATTTGCTCTGTAAATAACAGGATTGGTAGGTAGATCAACATAGTCCAGGCTGAAATTGGGAATAAAGCATTATCTAACTTTATAATTAATTTGCTCTGTAAGTAACAGGATGGGTAGGTAGATCAACATAGTCCAGTCTGAAAATGGGAAAAAAGCATTATCTAACTTTATAATTAATTTGCTCTGTAAGTAACAGGATTGGTAGGTAGATCAACATAGTCCAGTCTGAAAATGGGAAAAAAGCATTATCTAACTTTATAATTAATTTGCTCTGTAAGTAACAGGATTGGTAGGTAGATCAACATAGTCCAGTCTGAAAATGGGGGAAAAGCATTATCTTTAAACTTTATAATTAATTTGCTCTGTAAGTAACAGGATTAGTAGGTAGATCAACATAGTCCAGTCTGAAAATGGGAAAAAAAGCATTATCTAACTTTATAATTAAATTGCTCTGTAAGTAACAGGATGGGTAGGTAGATCAACATAGTCCAGTCTGAAAATGGGAAAAAAGCATTATCTAACTTTATAATTAATTTGCTCTGTAAGTAACAGGATTGGTAGGTAGATCAACATAGTCCAGGCTGAAAATGGGAAAAAAAGCATTATCTAACTTTATAATTAATTTGCTCTGTAACTAACAGGATGGGTAGGTAGATTAACATAGTCCAGGCTGAAAATGGGAAAAAAAGCATTATCAAAATTTATAATTAATTTGCTCTGTAACTAACCGGATGGATAGATAGATTAACATAGTCCAGGCTGAAAATGGGAAAAAGCATTATCTTTAAACTTTATAAATAATTTGCTCTGTAAATAACAGGATTGGTAGGTAGATCAACATAGTCCAGGCTGAAATTGGGAATAAAGCATTATCTAACTTTATAATTAATTTGCTCTGTAAGTAACAGGATGGGTAGGTAGATCAACATAGTCCAGTCTGAAAATGGGAAAAAAGCATTATCTAACTTTATAATTAATTTGCTCTGTAAGTAACAGGATTGGTAGGTAGATCAACATAGTCCAGTCTGAAAATGGGAAAAAAGCATTATCTAACTTTATAATTAATTTGCTCTGTAAGTAACAGGATGGGTAAGTAGATCAACATAGTCCAGTCTGAAAAAGTTATTCTGTGACAATCAGATTGAACTTGAGGTTATTCTGAGAACATCAGTCTGGACATGAGGCTATTCTAAGATGATCAGTCTGGACATGAGGCTATTCTAAGACCATCAGTCTGGACATGAGTCTATTCTAAGACCATCAGTCTGGACATGAGGCTATTCTAAGACTATCAGTCTGGACATGAGGCTTTTCTCAGACCATCAATCTAGACCCAAATCTATTCTAAGACCATCAGTCTGGACATGAGGCTCTTCTAAGACCATCAGTCTGAACATGAGGCTATTCTAAGACCATCAGTCTGGACATGAGGCTATTCTAAGACCATCAGTCTGGACATGAGGCTATTCTAAGACTATCAGTCTGGACATGAGGCTCTTCTAAGACCATCAGTCTCTAAGACCATCAGTCTGGACATGAGGCTCTTCTAAGACCATCAGTCTGGACATGAGGCTATTCCAAGACTATCAGTCTGGACATGAGGCTATTCTAAGACGATCAGTCTGGACATGAGGCTATTCTAAGACCATCAGTCTGGACATGAGGCTATTCTAAGACCATCAGTCTGGACATGAGGCTATTCTAAGACTATCAGTCTGGACATGAGGCTATTCTAAGACCATCAGTCTAGACCTGAGGCTATTCTAAGACTATCAGTCTGGACATGAGGCTCTTCTAAGACCATCAGTCTGGATTTGAGGCTATTCTAAGACTATCAGTCTGGACATGAGGCTATTCTAAGACCATCAGTCTGGACATGAGGCTATTCTAAGACCATCAGTGGCTATTCTAAGACTATCAGTCTGGACATGAGGCTATTCTAAGACCATCAGTCTAGACCTGAGGCTATTCTAAGACTATCAGTCTGGACATGAGGCTCTTCTAAGACCATCAGTCTGGATTTGAGGCTATTCTAAGACCATCAGTCTGGACATGAGGCTCTTCTAAGACCATCAGTCTGGACATGAGGCTATTCTAAGACCATCAGTCTAGATATGAGGCTCTTCTAAGACCATCAGTCTGGACATGAGGCTCTTCTAAGACCATCAGTCTGGACATCAGGCTATTCTAAGACCATCAGTCTGGACATCAGGCTATTCTAAGACCATCAGTCTGGACATCAGGCTATTAGGAGACTTTCAGTCTGAACTTGACTTTATTCTGAGATAATTAGTCTGGACCTGAAGCTGTATTGAACCCATCAGTCTGGACTTAAAGTTGTTCTGACCAATTGTCTGTATTCCAGGTTATTCCATGTTTTCCTTCATCACATGCCTAATGGGCAAAATGGTAAAGTGTGCTACTGATGCTGTAATACAGGAATACATTTTCCAGATAGTCAGAATCACAGAAATACTACAAAACGTTGTCTTCCTTCAGCTTTATTCAGGTTCCATTTTTTCTCTTGCAAGTCTGACATTAATAGATGACTTTCATCAAGTTATGAATATTCTGTATTGTCATCGAGTTTAAGAGATATCTGGTAAACCTGGTAAATCTGGGGGTCACATTAGCCTGGTTCAGCTACTGTGGTGTGTCTTTGGACATGGCATTTTAATCCATTTGCCTCTGCACTATATAACCAACCTACTAGTGGTGCTGAGCTGTAAAGTACCAAATCAAATACTTTGTTAAAACTAAACATTATAGATGATTTATAAGAGTTTTTGGAACAGGGCTTTGCAATGGTTCTAATTTGGATTTTCTAAATGTGAAGGGTGGTAAATTCAGGGATTTGCAATGGTTCTAATTTGAATTTTGTAAATGTGAAGGGTGGTAGATTCAGGGCATTAAATGAGGTGCCTTATTGCAGGTGGATATGGATGTGAGATAAAACAAGCAAATCCTTTCTCCCTGGAATAAGATAAAGAACTTTTATATGCTTGGGCAATCAATTAATTTGAACAGTTCAGTTGGTTTCCAAAACAGAGTTTTCTGTTATAATTTGCATATTGTTTGGCATCATGGAAGAGATGGGCACAAGGTTTTGAAAACTACTCAGTTCACTGTTTAGGAGAAATGATAACAAACTAGTTATTTTTGAAGGATTTTGAAATAAGACATTGAAATACGGGACAAGACATCAAAGGTAGCTTGTAGCACAACCACATAGATTTATATGTAAACAATATATATATATTCAAATATTCACTGACCATAAAATACTGTGAATTTATATAAAACTGTCTTGCTAAGAAAACCACTGGTCATTTTTATCATCAGTTTCATCATAGTGTTTGTATACTGTGTACAACAAAAGACTTAGTGTTTAGAATAGTTCTATGGATTGACTACTTAGTTGTAACATAATATAATTGTACTTTGGTAGCAGCAAATTAGATGCAATAATATATATCACAGTTAGCAGGCAGTACAATACATACTGCAATACAAGAGTAACAACACAATATATATCTCAAAACAGACTCCTAACATGACAATTTTGTTTTTGCATGTATTGTCTGTCACTGTACTGGCATTGTCAGTGAGCATCATTGTATCAATTGAATATAAATCACCACTCTGCATGTCACTGTAAGCATGCAACACAGTATACACTGAGTAAATAATGACCATTTTCCATGTAATGTATATGACTCTGTAATGACAATGTAAGTGAACAGCATAGTATTAATTGAATATATAATGATCACTTTCCATGTAATGTCTATGACACTGTAATGACAATGTAAGTGAACAGCATAGTATTAATTGAATATATAATGATCACTTTCCATGTAATGTCTACGACACTGTAATGACAATGTAAGTGAACAGCATAGTATTAATTGAATATATAATGACCATTTTCCATGTAATGTATATGACACTGTAATGACAATGTAAGTGAACAACATAGTATTAATTGAATATATAATGACCATTTTCCATGTAATGTATATGACACTGTAATGACAATGTAAGTGAACAACATAGTATTAATTGAATATATAATGACCATTTTCCATGTAATGTATATGACACTGTAATGACAATGTAAGTGAACAACATAGTATTAATTGAATATATAATGACCACTTTCCATGTAATGTCTATGACACTGTAATGACAATGTAAGTGAACAGCATAGTATTAATTGAATATATAATGACCACTTTCCATGTAATGAATATGACACTGTAATGACAATGTAAGTGAACAACATAGTATTAATTGAATATATAATGATCACTTTCCATGTAATGTCTACGACACTGTAATGACAATGTAAGTGAACAGCATAGTATTAATTGAATATATAATGATCACTTTACAGATTCTGCATGTGGATTTTGCATCAACTGTACAATGCATTTGTAATTATTTGACCACTAAAACCTGAAATATTTCCAATAGGGAACCTATATAAGCTGTGATGTTTACATGTTAGATTCAGTCAAACATTTTGGTCTCAGCAACCATTATAAAATCAAACGTTACTTGTCATATTTATATCAAATCTAAGCCTCCAATATATACCAAAATTTTTAAGTGTGTACACTGTATCATCCAAAACTTGAAACAATACCATTATCAAAATGATTTCAAATTGTACCATTCTTCCACCCTAATGTACACAGACAACTTTTTATATTAAGACATTTACAATTTACAGTACATGCTAATTACCTGCATCCTGTTGCAAATGTTACATTTTCTACAGGTCTTTTACCATTTATCATGATTAAATAAATCAGTCAGGCACATCATTGGTTTATTCCGTCTGACAAAGTAGGTCAAATATCTTTACAATACATTTAATATTATATCCCAATGTTATGGATAGATACATAATGAAAAAAATTATACTGCAACCATATGTGCTTCCCAGACATGCACAAATGATACTTTGAAGAATCTACAATGACTATGGAACTTTTGCAATCATATTTAAACTTTAAATGGTGTTTGTTTCAAATAAAATATATGAATGGTCCTATTATGAAAGGATAATGGATATAGAACTTCAATTTCTGAATATAACTAGTACATGATGCCTAATGGAACTAATGTACCATATTTTTCCATGGTGTATCCAGCAAGTTTATGGTTCATACATACGAGTGATAAAAGGAAAAACTCTTAAACACACTAAAAATGACTGGTTAATCAGACATGTTAAATTATTGTATATCAATCTACCCCCACCCTCACCCCACATCTATAATGATTGAAAATCTTCAGTACAAGATTTTAAATACCCTTAATAAATTTTATTACTGTTTTCATGCTTATTAGAACTTGAAACTGCAAGGTAGGGTTTTTTTTGTTTTTCATCTACTACAGTTCTATGACACTGACAACAAAAATTTGTTGACTTGCTGATCAGTTTGTTCTATCAATATTAGCATCAGGGTTCCCAATCTACCAACTGCTGAGTGAGAGTTAGTGTGCAGAGTTAGTGTGCTTAGTGTGCCATGGGTGATAGTGGTAGCAGGTGATAGTGGTATCAGGTCTATACTTGAAAGTTGTTTGTCTATCAACTACTGAAGCATATCAATGAACCATGACCTTGAGGACCACAGGAAAGCTATCAGGATGAACCAAGATCTCAACTTGGAGACAAATTTGTGGAATTAGGGTTGAGCAAAAGGAATGTAATTGGAAATTTGAAGCATTTGATTATTAAATTGTTATTAACTGAATTTCAACCTTTTGTATATTTAACCATTTTTAATTATCAGCATTGCTAACTGGCACTGCTAACTAGGGGCTTTGAGCTTTACATCTATTTTTCAATAAATTTAACTTCCAATACCAAATCAAGCCTGGATGGGACTTCTACAATAGTTTAAATAAAATATTGGGAGCATCCCACCCCAACCATAACAACCCTCACACCACCCTTCCCACTCTCTGGCAATATCTTAGCCTGGAAAAAGTTCTACAATGACTCTCAAAACATCACTAAGCACATTTGTCCTTTATGAAAATAACTGACATTTTTCCTGTTATGCAGAAACAAATTACTTTTTTTCTGTCAGAACGATCTTCACCTTTGCCCATTTGATACTACATTCAGCTGGCACCATCATTACCCTAAGTGTACGACATTCACAAATCCTAGGCCAGGTCTGTGATGGACATCTACTGCTATTGTGCAGAAAACATTTTCTTTCAGCCAATGACCTCAAGCTTTAACCATCTGACACTAAAATATCACCACCAACTACAAGCCAACCACAAAGTTTTGTAATTTGTTATTGTATTTAAAGCAGTTTTCTTCTTTAGTCTGAAAGACCCTGACAATTTGAGCTAACAATCAAAAGGGTACTTCCTTTCCCTATGTGTAAGTCATTTATAAAGTTTGACAACTGTAGCTGGTTGAGGTACTGTGCAGAAACCATTTTATTCTATCAGTAACATTAATCTTGATTTTTGACCTTTAGACCCTGTGATTTATAAGGTTCTTACCCTAAGTGCAACTATCAATAAAGTTTGGAAACTTTATTGTGTGGAAGATCCGACTTATTATGCAGAGACTTCACACTTTGATCTCCAAATCAATAGAGTTCTTCCTTATCCAAAGTGTAAGCCAAAATTTGGTAACTCTAGATAGTGGACAAGTCATGTGCAGAAATGAAATATTGGTAGCAGATGGACAACATCATATGCAGCTATGCTTTATGGCAAGCATATTAAAACTGTGCAAACTGCTCCGGTGGCCTAGTGGTTAGAGCATCCGCCTTGTATGTGGAAGGTCATGGGTTCAATCCCCAGCCAAGTCATACCAAACACTTAGAAAACTGGTATTAACAGCTGCCTTGCTTGGCGCTCAGAATTAAGAGGTTAGTGTTAGGACTGGTCAGCCTAGTGTCAGGATAATATGACTGAGTGGGACATCATGCCACATGTCTGTGGCATGATGCTCCAGTGTAAGACATCACTATAAACTGCCACACTGCAAACATTGTAGAGATTTGACTTAGAAAATGCTAAAGCTACCTTCAAAATCTATATCACACACATACACACACACACACACACACAAATGTGCAAAAAGTCAACCAAATTCACAGAAAAATCAGGCACAATATTTTACAGCCCTTTCTTTATTTCTTCATTAAACTGCCTCTATACATGTATTGGAAGAATTCCTCTTTTCAGATGGGGGCTTGGGAGATTTCTCCCCCTATATGTTGATTTCTTGAATAGATCCTGCATTAGGTCTAGTTAAGTATCTTGCTTCCCTGTATACATTTTTATGCCTAGCAAAGTCACCACTATGCTAAGTGATACTACATCTACCTAGGAGAAAAAATGTTTCCATCTACCATCTCTGATGCTGACATTGCAGACCCTAACACTTTTTCTCCCCATGGTAAAAAAAAAAAATACTAAATAGATATATGTGTCTAAATGAGTTGGTTTTATCCAGTACTTTGAATTGATATACATGTTTAAATGAGTCGACCAGTACATTGAATAGATATGTGTCTAAATGAGTTGGTTGTGCCCTGTACTTTGAATTGGCATGTCTCTAATTGAGTTGGTTTTGGTACTTTGAATAGATATATTTGTCTAAATGAGTTGGTTTTTCCCTGTACTTTGAAGCACTTAGTACAATATATACAGGTATATTAATCATTCCAACATGTTTAAAAAAATAAATAACCACCTACCTTAATTTTAAAACCAATACAACAGGAAACACATATATTGTTTCCTTCGGGTCCTAAATTACCATAAACCATGTGGACCTAGATCTGCTGTTATAATCTGGCACTGTACTAATTTGTTATAATCTGGCACTGTACTAATCTGTTCTAATATGGCTTGCAATCATATCTACCTATGTACAACCAAACTGTAGATTATAAGGACCCAGATCTTCTATCTGGATGAACATCACACACCATGACAGATATGCATACACAAAACAACAACAGATCTAGGTCTATGCTGACCACAGTATGTATATGTGTTTCTTACATGGGTAAATATGGTACACACAAGATTTTATGCTGACCACAGTGTGTATGTGTGTTTCTTACATGGGTAAATATGGTACACACCAGATTCTATGCTGACCACAGTGTGTATGTGTGTTTCTTACATGGGTAAATATGGTACACACAAGATTCTATGCTGACCACAGTGTGTATGTTTGTTCCTTACATGGGTAAATATGGTACACACAAGATAAGTATACATGCAGCTGCTACAATTTATTTAGCTTTGAATCCTGATTAGTCAATATCCAAGTTAAATATAATTTAAACAATGGACTATTGATGTGGAAAATTAGATTTTAATGTTCTTTTCTCCTGGTTAACTATACTTTTGACCAGAAATGACGAGTTCCAATCTGTAATCAATGTTTTCTTTAATTTATTTCATCCTCAACAGAACTGCTTCCAACAACAGCTGTATGTGATGTTTCTCACAATGGATGAAACTCATTTGAACCTCTCTTCATGAAGATCTCCATAATGAAAATATTGATCTCCTAAAACTCAGAAGCAATTTCAGGCATTTAACACAAATCTACCATTGAAAAGCTTGGTGATTGCTGATTTTCAGTTTTATGTCTGAGACGGATGAAAATAAGACTTGAGGCTAAATTTTTATTGCTGCTGCCACTTCTTCTGATTAAGCTTCTCACCATCATCCTACCATATTGTTGATTAGGCTTCTCACCAACATCCCACCATACTGATAATTAGGCTTCTCACCATCATCCCACCATAATGTTGATTAGGCTTCTCACCAACATCCCACCATACTAATAATTAGGCTTCTCACCATCATCCCATCATACTGATAATTAGGCTTCTCACCATCATCCCACCATACTGATTATTAGACTTCTTTCCATCATCCCATCATACTGTTGATATAGCTTTTCACCATCATCACACCATACTGTTGATTAGGCTTCTTACCATCATCCCACCATACTGATTATTAGCCTTCTCACCAACATCCCACCATACTGATTATTAGACTTCTTTCCATCATCCCATCGTACTGTTGATATGGCTTTTCACCACCATTTCACCATACTGTTGATTAGGCTTCTCACCATCATCCCATCATACTGTTGATTAGGCTTCTTACCATCATCCTACCAACTGTTGATTAGACTTCTCACCATCATTCTACCAACTGTTGATTAGACTTCTCACCATCATTCTACCATACTTTTGGGGCTAAGTGGGCTAACAATCACTGTATCATGACATATGTAAGATGGACAGGGAGTAGGTGGGGGTGCATTCTATGGTTACAAAAATGTCATACTATGTACATACACTAAATAAAATTAATTACTAGTACCATGGGTACACCACAATAACTGATTTGAACTGATCTCATGGTGGTGATCAACTGGTACACTTCAAGTCACAAGTCCTTGTTGTTGTTGTTGTTGTTGGACTTGACACCATTTTTCAGCACAAGGTAGGTTATACATGGTGGCCAGTATTAATGAAGGAAGAAACCAGGAAATCATTGGAAAGAACCACCGACCCACGAGAAGCTAATGGCAAGCTTTCTCACATATCCACATTCAATGAATCATAGACTTGAACCCACGCAGTCAGAGGTGATTTGGCAATTCTAATTTTTCCCCAGGAAATTTCCTATGTAACTACCTTGTGTGTAACAGTCACTTGCCTTCAATGGTCGATGGCCAGGTATTTCCAAGCCAAATAATGGTTTCTCCCTGCTTTATACAGTCAATGGCACATAGTTACAGTGACCACTCAGTCTATTTTACCTTCATGAGGATAGATAAAGGAATTTTATGTAAGTCAATGTACAAACATTTCTCATCTCAAATGTATTCATACTCCTGTTACAATTACAATGAATTTAAAAGCATCAATATGTCAGATTCAAAACTGAGGCAGGTTAACTTTTTATCATTAGGGTAAAGGGTTTAATATTTTTGTTGGATACTTGCAAAAGTAGTCATATTATCACAACAGAAACAAAAGTGTAACCTTTTGTGCCAGTGTGACAGGTATAGTTCAAAGTCTTCATCAATTTCGCCTATCAAATAAAGCTATTTCAAAAGAAAATGTCCATGTTTGAGAAGAAATACAAGTTACATCACTTTTCATTAGGTTCAGAGGTTATTCAATAGTTTAAATTTGTCTGTAAAGATAGGTGAACTTTTGGTTAATGGGTCACAAAGAATTGCCATATACCGTTTCTTTTGATTTCATATGTATCACAGATTTCTGACATAAGCTAATTGTCTTTTGATCTTGGGGAGATGAGAAACTGGCTTATTCAGACATTATTCTTAAAGTGTAAACAAGTGAAATTCACACAAGTGACCCAAACAAAGAGTATGTCCTCTGTATTACAGTCATATGTAAGCTACCAATCAGTAGCAAAATTAATATCTTGTTGTGTATATGCAACAAACTAAGATTATTTCAAGTAGGTTTCAATTTAATTATCAGATAGATTAAAGTGAGCAGGATACAATAATCTTGTGTGTAACATAAATTTGGAAGCATACAATTATACACATTTTATGAGTCTGTTAAATAGTTCACATAAACAATCTTGATAATAAAAATAATAATATAATAACAATTGCAAAAATGATGATATTTGGTGCATGGTATTTGTTCAAAATCCAATTTTAAAAAGGTGACCCTGTGTAAAAAGTGGTCACTGTTGTACAATGACCAGTTTTTCCTTTTTCCCTGAATTCTTGTTATTGATAAATTTGACTGCATGTACTTGCCTAATTTAGAACAAGCATTTAATAACACTGGGTGTGACAAATCATGGGAACTGCAAGTAATCTACATGTTTTTCCATCTTTGGGTATCGAAAGCTTCGAGTCTCTCAATTGCTTTTGTGCAAAACTTGCAATACTAAGGCCTGGCAAAATTTATGCAACAAAGCTGTGAATACATGTATCAACAACTGATGGACAAAAAAATGGGGGGAAAAAGGTCATGCTCTCAGCTCACGTTTTAGCACAACTGAAGAATCGATTCTGATTAAAAAGTTTTCATTGCAGTGCAATAACATGTGAATATTTTAGCATTTGAAAGCACTGTTACAGATAGCATTTATGGTTTTTGCTCTTATGCATAACAATGTAAACAGACAATAGTCAAATGTCATGGGACATACATAATATCTCTGAGGAAATTTTACTTTGTAAATGATTGCTTTAAAATAAGATCTGTCTATTAATATCAGTCCATATGTAAACTAAATGTGGCATTCATTCACCAGAGCTACTGGAAATTCAGGGCCCTCCTTAATTCTTTATGCCTTAAAAGAACTGATGTAAGCTCAGAATGATGATCTCTTACAGTGATATTGAGCAGGGGTCTCCCACGGCAAATTCTGTTATTGATTTTACTAAAGTGAACTGCCTATTTCTTCTCCTGAACAAATTGAATGTAAAAGCGGGTCATTTGGGAAAAAGATCAATTATGTTTTAGTCCTTGATCGCATGCAAGAGAATTCCAGGCCTGTTAAAGTCTTTGAGAAAGTGGCCAAATGTCATTTATTGTTTTAATGAAAACTAATATTTACTCTTCCACAGTGATTAAATGAGAATAGTCTTTCTTGTTCAAACGTTCTGAATCACTCTCACGGGAACTTAAAGATGATGTTGGTAAATTTATCTTCACAACTCTGAGTATCTGTTATCATTACACTTCCCAATTTAAATGACAACTCCAGTCATAAAAACCCAGTGTGTCTGACAGCTGTATAATAAACGTATACAATATCGACTCATAGTATAGATTAAGCATTTAAATGGATATTATTGTTGATCTCTAAATTACTATATTTTTTTATCTAATCAGCTGCTCTGAATAACAAATTCTACTTTCTAAGTTTGTTCAGGAAGTAAGCTGTATCCACTTTGGTTCCCAAGCAATTTGGTTCAAGAAATCAATTTAATCTATAATGAATTAAATATTTGTACTTAATACTCTGATGTTAAGCTAATTAAGGTACACAAGTATTATAACTGCAGTTCAAAAAGTTAATTAATTAAAGTAATTAAAATATTAAAAATATTCAATAAGACTTAGAATTATATATTGAAAAGGAATGGTACTAACATTAAGGGCTAGTGGTAATGAAAACAGGCTTTATCGAATGTGATATAACCAAATATCATGTAAAGAAGTTATGCAACAACCGGAAATGATACATTAATAAAAATAATAATAATAATAACAACAATAATAATAAAAATAGTAAATAATATGGATTTATCACAGTGCCTAATCTTTAAAAGCTCTAAGCACTTTACAACATTAGATAATACATAAAAACATATATGATAAGATTACAAAAACAAACACCATGAAATTACAAAACAAAAACATTATTGCCTTTAAGCATGTTCTTGTGGTTAAAAATGGTGAGTTTTAAGAGCACTCTTGAATGAGATCACAGTGTCCTTGTATCTAAGATTTATGTGCAATTCATTCCCTGTAGCTGGGCCCTGGTACCCAAAAGAACGTTGTCCATATGACTTCATTTCAACAGTGGCATCAATGAAAATGTGGGTATCAGAACAGGAGCCAGGGTCAGACCAGGGAGGGTGCATAGGTTCTTTGCAGGGTGCATAGGTTCTTTGCAGAAAATGACAAATTATTTTCTTGATAGTCTTAGTAAAAACATACAATTTTGTATATATTCTACCCATAATGACTGCTACACTTTTCTTTTCAACCTCTGCACTCACATTGTAATATGTTCTAATAATAAAAAATCCAACATTAAGCAAACTATATTAAGTATCAATTATACAAATAAAATTCACCCCTATTAGGTGATCCAATGATCAATATTATATCAGAGACTGCACTGTATTAAGGTACATTATACTCTTGGGACCACTGCACAACCTAAGGGAGATAATTGTGATTTATTATTTATAAAGCATAGTAAAAAAAAAAGATTTATAATACATCTGCATCATGAGCTTTGTTAATTACAAACTTGCACATGTGTTTCATTTTTAACAAAACTGCTACCTATAATCAGTAGCAGAAACTTTAAAATCTATCTCCAACTATGATGTCACAGCTCTAAAGTTCTCCCCCACAAAATCCAAATTAAAATTCTACCTAACAGTAAATATTGCATTATCTGAAGACTCAGGTTTTCTGATCAATACACCTGCATGCTGAGAGTTCTATACCTTGGACATTAACCAAATCCATCAATCAAACCAACTGCTTGAGATCCAAGGCAGAAAATCTCTTCAACACCGCCGTGACTGGTAATGCATTTTTCATTAGACATCAGCCAACTGCCTTCTAAGCAGAGTAAATGCAGAATCTCTCTCTCTCAGAAATAAAATCCATTCAATTCATTGTTATAGAATACTGAAGTTTCTCTTACATACAAATATATAAATATTTTTTCTTTCATCTTTCAATAGGTACCTTTTTCACCTCAAATATACTTGCTGTTCCAACTGACTCTCACAAGAAAATGTAGAAATTTGTCCATCTGAAATCACCTATACAACTTGCTAGGTCACAGTCACCTAGTTTTGATATAAATGCCAAGCACACATTAGATACTGATAATGAATAGAAAACTGACCAAAATCCAAAGGAAGATGAGCCCAACTGACACTGTAAGGCAGCAGATAAACATAAAAATGTTGCAACCCCACCCCACCCCACCCCCAGCATGCAAAACAAAAATAAGATTATCAAAGGACACAATCCTTAAAATACAAGGTCAAACATTCTCTAAATAAACCATGCTCTTAGGGGGAAAAATCCAAAAATCTTCTAAGATAGAACAACATGACTGGATGTGTTCCACCACATACAAGCTGCAGCCATTAGTCACCTTGTATAACATGCTGGAGGACACATCAGGTCAAATGTCATGACCTTGTAAAATTGTGCTGTTGAAACATCATATAAAAATGCCTGGAGAAGGTTAGGGTGTTATTGTATGTCAATTTCATACAGACTTGTGCTGGAAACCTTTGTTTCTCAGTAACTAATGTGATGGCAGCCTTAAGGAACAGGCTTAGTGAGATATTTCACAGGTCATTATTCTACTGATGACTGTCAGTATACTGATAACAGCACTGCAGTGCCTGTGTAATCTTATCAGCAACTAAATTTGTTTTGAGATTTTAATTACTGTAATGACCTGCTTTCAGTAAGAAATAACTGGCTAGTAGGATCAAGTATATGTGTATTGATCAATTGAGACAATACTCTGATTCTGTCATTAGCCACATCTCACAACACTGGCATTCAATCAATACACAAAAATTAAACAGCAAGAGGAAACAATTTATCAGTTTAATTCACAGTTACACTCAACAAGTATGAATTTTGTAATTTTCCACAAGAAAAGCTCTGCAATTCATAAATGCCAACATGTCATTTTGTCAAAGATGGTGTGCTGGAAAGTAATCTGCAAAACAATTTGTTGCCTTGCTCAGTTATCTAGCTAACCACTTTCCATCTGTAGGAAATTGATTCTAAAACAGCTCTCTATCCCAGTAATTACAAATCTTGATTATGGATCTTCCACTTTACTGCAAATGTTATATAATATTCACATGTTTTACTCATTCAAAGCATGTTTTAAAGATGTAAAATGCTTCCGTGTTTTTCATACATTTATGTAATTAATCATACTCTCTTGTACCTCTTTACCTTATACATCTTTTTGCTTGTACTTTTTGCTTGTAATTGTTTATATTCACAAAGAATTATACAATACCATACAATTAGTGGCAGATAACTGGTTGTTGTTGTTGGGCTTAACGACATTTTTCAGCACACGATAGGCTATTCATGGCGGCCAGTATCAATGGTGGAGGAAGAAACCGGGAAATCACCAAAAAGAACCCAGACCCACGAGAAGATACTGGCAAGCTTTCTCACATATCCACATTTGCCGAATTAGACTCTCAAACCCACGCAGACAGAGGTGAGATGACAGTGATCCGTAATGGACATCACTTTAGACCACTCGGGGCCCCTTCTTCTCAGAGTAGCCAACTGGTCTAACATTGGTAACTATCAAGTTGGACTAGTAGTTTTCACAATTTCTGCAGTCTGATATCTAGTTAAATTTCAGTTGTTGCCAGTCACCTTAGCAAAAAAGTAAAGGTTCAGCCTGACTAATAAAATTTACAATCTACTCATTGTTCTGCCTACACAGAAGTTAATGTTAATTTCTAGACCTACCATATCACTCAACTCTAATCAACTGTAGGAAAATTTACATTAAATTCTAAGCCCACAATATTATTCTTATGCTGTTCCAGTATTGCTAAGTTTAAAAATCAATGGTAGGGGAAATTTATGTTAAATTCTAGACCTGTTATATTATTGTGATGCTGTTATCCATGCAAACTTCTAATAAATTGTACAAAAGCCTATTCTGAGTTGTGTGAACATGCAGCCTGGCACCATTTGTCAAAATTTATGGAAATAAATATGGCTAAATTACTCTAATTTGCATACGAAATCTCCAAGACTTGTCTATATTATATTCCATAGATTTTTATGTCCAAGAAAGACTACAAAAACCCTCGTTATTTTTTAAATAGTCACTAATACTTCATTTTATAAATAATTAAGTGAACAAAATCCTCTTACCCTCTATTACAACTCTTCAATTATAAATATGTAAAAATGTATGAAAAAATTTTCTTTACAAATCCATGGAAGAGAATTTATTGTTTTCTGTTTCTGTCACCATTTGGTAGTTTAAGTTTTATCCATTTATATACTCTTTGAAAGTATTTATGTGTGTGATATTCTAAGAAAAATATTTTGCCAAGTTAAAATTTATAAACTAAAGCCTTTCCCATAGGCTGCTAGTGAATTTTAAGACTGGCCCTTGCTTTCATTCTTCTTCTCAGTTCTGCCATACAACCACATCTGTAAATAATTTTCTAAAGACAAAATTCTCAACTTGATTGCAACATTTCTCATTTAGATACCATTTAAGGAATTTCATGCACAAGTCTATTATCCATTAATTATTTTTCTTAAAAATAATATTCAGTTTCATTTTTTATTCCAACAAAATATTAGTTTCCATAGCAATATTAATGTTGCTATGATATTTAATGTATGTTCACAATAAAATGTTGATTGAAATCCTGTTCCAATATTGCCATCTTTTATTTCTTATAATCAGAACCACTTACAAACTTGAAAATTTTCAGCCAAGTAAAAAAAAAAAAAAAAATAAAACAATAAATAAAATGTAAAAGAAATTTAGCAAGCTATAATTTTTCACATCTCTACCTACTGGAACCATTCTGGAGTTTTTTCACCAAATTCTTGTTATAAAGTACAGATAATTTTCTCACTAGAAAAGACACCAGAATTGGGTATACCACACATTACGCAAGTAATTATATTCATTTATCATAAACACAAAGATTTCTTTGAACTACATCTAATATCTTCGAAAAAGTGTTCACAACTGAATGTCTGAAGAATGACATTTTTATCAGATGAAACAATGTTTCAAGTTTATATGCCATCACACCTTGATATTCTCATCACTAAAATAAAGCAGCTACACAATGCTAATTAAATCAGTCAATGTAATTTCATTTTCAAATTTATAAAACATGAAACAGAATATGATTATGTGTTATTTTACACTTCAAGGTATTGAAACATAAATGTCAAAATGATTTAATATATGACAAAGTTTCAATAAATTAAAATGTTAGAAATGCAAAATATGTCAACACTAAATACCAGTTCAATAAATTATGTCCATTGAAATGTGCATTTTAAGTTTTATCTTTTAATACAATTTCAGTATAGACATGATAAATGTGATATGCTATCAGTATTCAAATGTGAAAAGTGTCAATTTACCATCATAGCAATGCCTTCAAGCATTTTCTTGAAAATCTAATAGAGTACCAACTCTTTGATCTCTTCCTTGAAAAGTTACAATCAATTCAAGTTTACCTGCTATGTATTATCTTTTGAATCAAATCAAGTCATGTTGGTAGAATAAAAAAAGTTAAAAGGCATGCAAATCATACCCAAGTAAGAGCTAGAGGTCATGGTCATTTTAAGTCAACTCATTTCAACTGAGTAATCCAACAATATGATCACTATAAGTAACTGTAGCATGATTAAAGAATAAAGTATCCAAAATTAATCAGTAGTACTCTACACTATGCAAATGTGATCAATAACAGCAAAAGAATCAAGTGAAAGGTAAACTTGGTGCATAAAAAAAAAACAAAGTTCACTGATATGATTCATAATGGAGAAGACAAGTTTCAAAGTTTATAGTGAAATTTAAAATTCCTGATTGGCACTGAGGTATGCTCAAGGGGAACAGAAATTTTGGTATAACTTGGCAATTAAAATACAGCAGCAGTATTTTACCAATATAGCAACTTTTAAAAATTGAGTTTCAACATTTTTTTTCTCTAAATATCCGATTCTTTTTTTTTAATAAAATCTTGTTTTACTCTTAATCTTGAGTAACACTTACTGTATCCACATGCTCATGCAAAACAACCAGTAATAATATATAGCTTTTGCTTGTACACTTGTGATGCATGTTGAAACCACATGAAATTATTTTTTATGTGATCTTTCAGAGACTGAATAAATTGAAAATAAAGATAATTTATACAGAAAAGTAAAAGAAGATTCATCAGAAAAATCTATTTGTTGAAAATTATTCCTAACACGATTATTAAATGAGTATTCAACCATTTATCCTACACCCCACCACCTTCATACTAACAATGTCCATCTCTTTCTTAATAATTTTCCTGATCTTACTTAAGCTACATTCTATGTTCTCAGACTCTGTTGTGTGCTATCAAGGAAGAGGTAAAGTAAACCTCTGAAGAAAATTCTCATCAACAGAAGATTTGATAAGCAGTAATTTATTTTCACAAAATAGCATTTTAAGTTTGAAAACCACTACACAGCTTCCCAATATTCCAAAGAATATAATGTAACCTGGTCACATAAATATTTAAATTGGATCAATGAGAATGACATTTTTCATGCAAGATACAGAAATCGTCTCCAACAGATTAAAATTAATGCTTGAACAGTCTAAAAAACCAATCCCTGATCTTTCAATTTCAACCAATTTCAAAATCAAATACTGTAATGTTACTAAGCAACATAACATCAGATCAGTTCATCTGACCAAACCATTCTTAAGAATGAATGGAAATCAAGCAACACTGATGGCACCAGTTTGAGTGAAATGAACATAAGCAGATTTCCCACAGACGTTTCTTATGCTATTAAGAACAAAGTTATGTATGCGCCAAGCAGTTTTTATCCATACTTTTTTTTGCACTTACAAAAACATCCCTTGTCAATGTCTGAAAACTGAAACCTTCTCAAACTGGTGCCCCAAAAGTTTGAACCTTATAAAAATCCATGAATTAAAGGTGCTCTCAGATTTCTAATAGGTCACAACAGCACTTCAGTTGGAGTAATTACACTACGCAGTTGTCACTATCTCTGTGTACACCTCAAAAAAATATCTGTTAGTATCAGAAAGCTGAAACTTCTTAGGTAGTTGCTTCCAAAATGGAGATCATGCATCATTTACTTTATACAGGCTCTCCCAATTTAAAATTGGCTGACAAAGTACTTAAATTAGAATAACTACAGTATAAAGCATAACCTGTCTTAAAAGGACCCCAGTCTGGAGAGGCAAGACTCTCAATGCACAGATTTAGTGATTATATAGTGTCATGACTTGTCATGAGAGACCATGATTTACTGTCTTTTGGTTCTACTATACAAAATGTTTTTAATAACACTGATGTGATGTAACAGTTTGATGTAATAATTCATTCGGCAGAAACTGGAGAACTGGTGATCATCGAAAATCAATTCTGAATAGGTAACCACTGTATGTGCTCAACCTGGAATTAAAGAGGTTCAACAGCAACAGGTGTGAAACCAGCCTACCCACACCACCAGTCTTTGATGTAATAATTGAATACTTACGCATATTTGGTTCCACAGTCAATATTGGTAAGCCACGCCCATGATCTATCCCAACTGGAGCACTTGGCAGGGATCCTCCGTATCATCTGAATACGCTTTACTTCATGCTGCTGTGTTTCCACCCTGAAATAGTGGCTTCATTATATTTCAAGTTTACAAAGCTAACTAAAAAATTTAATATGCCTTGTTCCATATGTGGAATATTATATAATACAGTAGGATGAGGACCAAGGGGGCTCAAATGATTATTGCAAGAAAGCATGAAAGTACAGTTATAAGTATTTGTGGACATCAAAAATTGAGAATGGGGTCCCTCATACTATTAGAGGTTGGGAACCACTGGTATAATACATTAAGTATCATGGAAAGTATGTCATACTGACAACAAAATGGGAGCTGCAACTGCCAGTCAAACAAATTAAAACAATGCTCTGGGCTCTAAGGAGACATGATATTGTGTCTAAAAAGGGTGACATTTTCAGCTCTTGTTGTGCATCCAATAACTTAAGTTCCTCATTATATTATCCTTTTGATCATTTTTATCTTCGAGTTAAATACTACCTACATGAACTGGTTGATGTCTTGTTTCACTGGCAAGCTGACCATTCTAAAGAAAGCATGGTGTGATTGTAATGTGAGAGGCCTTGTGAGAATATATGCAACATTGTCATAATTGATGCCTATGAAATATAATAACTCAAATTAATAATTTAACAAAAGCAAGAAATCTTTATTTTTTTAAATGATATTTTATTTTTTAAATGAGTTTTTATAGTTGTTATACTTTAAATAAGTGCTTATTGTTCAGCTTGATCTCTTTATTAATAATTACTAAATAAAAAGACAACAATAATTTTAAAATGTTGTCAAAATGATATTTAAGCAATCTAGAAAACATTAGCTAAGTTTGGGACTCTCTAGACTGAGCTTCAGATTCTCAGAAAGAGACCAAGGATTCAAAACTCATCAACCAGCATTTGCAGGTCCTGGACTCCTAATTCAAAAATTTTGTTAAAAACCCGAATACAATAGTAGTACTTAATGTTTTCATCACTGTCCATAACCTTTCACTTACTCATATGATTGTCATTTTGATAACAAATTAACACTAAATAATGGATCTTCAAACACACACTCCCCTACAATAACTTATGAGGGTATATAAATACAATATGGTGAAGTATCTTTGACTTGTATTACAAATTCACAACTGATGACCACTTAATTAATGTCTGCAATTGTGGCAAAGTACTGTCATAATACACAAGGTGTAGGGCAGCAAAAAATCCACCTCAGATTTAGCTTAAATCACATTCAGTGCTACTTGAAATTACATTTACAAAATATTACTAGTTACACTATCTTAGCCAAAATATCATCTAAAATTAATCAAAGGTAATTAACTTGATGATCAAGTAATTCAAATAAGGACATGTACATGGAAGTGCATTTTTGTACTTGTAATATCCATACCACTTCACCAACAGAAAGTATCATGTACAAATTGCAACTGTAAGTTTTGAAAAACTTTGCAATTTTTTTGTCAAAAAAAGGATGAATTTTAACTAATTTAAACTCAAAAGATCAGGACAATGTTGTGATCTTTATATTTTGTATGGTTCTGGAATAATTACACCAGCTGTATAAGGAGATGGGAAAAGGGTATTCACAAACATACAGCCATATATGGAGTTAACAACTTTAATTACAGAATAATGCAGTTTTGTTACTTTAGCCTTAATAGCACAACGAATGGCCTCTTGGCTCCCAATAATTGCATTATGGAGTCTTATGTGTGTATCATCCAATTTACACTGGGTACTTCCCAGTGTACACAAAATCAAAGAAGCATTAGCCTCTTTCTATAGATTAGTAAAAGTCTATATTGTAAGAAAGCACAAATGAAGTAAAACATCCTAACCTGAATTACAAATGACGACTGATGGAGCTGAAGGCATTGGAGTGTTTGCAACTAGATAATTCCTCAAAACCACAAGTCTCAATGACTGGATAAACTATTTTGTTAATATCACATGTCAAATGACCAAGTTTAACTCCCTGTTGTTTATAATGTTGAGTTGTTTAAAACATAATAGTTATACAAATCCTGGAACATCATTATCCAGATCAAGAAAAAAAACTGAAAAAAGTCAAGGCAAAAAAAGTTTCGCGTAAACTTAAACTGCATTTTCTTTTGGATCTTGGGTTTGTTTTTAAAAAGCATGTTGTCACACATCTAATACAGGAAAATTATTTCAAAGTTGTATAACATGCGTTTAACAAGAAATCTGGCTGAATTTCTACCCTGTAGCACATTGCCTGTATTGCAAATAGTTACACCACAAGATGAATCTATATAGGCAAATAAATCACAAGTTGTATAGGATGGCTTTTTAACAAGCTATTTGGCTGACCCTCTACCCTGTAGCACCTTACCTATATCACAAAATAGCTCAAATATAATTTATCACTTAATTAGGTTCTGTCATCAAATTAAAATAGCATTAAGTTTTCAACACATGTCAAAATAAAGCCAGCTTATTCACCAATTGAGAAGAGCTTTTACAACCACTTTTTTATTATTCTTTTAATTTTACAAATGAACTCATTGTTTCCCCAGTCAGAGACAAATCAGCTCTTTTGACAGTACAAACATATTTAGTACATTTTGTTATTTTCAAGTTTTTCTATGTCATCCCCCATAATATAAAATATGTAATATGTCAACTCCCATAATATAAAATGATAATCAGACACTGTAGAATTTAAAATATTGTGCCAGTAATGGATCTCAAATCTGATAGGACTTTGTTTAATATTAGTTTCTCTGCAAATTTGTTTACAAAAAGATGCACAGATGATAATACATTACAAGTAGGTTAACAAGTTACACAAGTGCTGATTATAAAAGGTGCTGTAATGTTATACACCCTTAGTAAATTCCTTAACGGTTAACTATAATAATACATTAACCAAACCATCATTCAATTGCAGTAAGAAAATCTTATGCACTGAGCATGAACTTGCAAGAACTGCAACATCATCAAAGTTAAATTTTCTAAAATCTAGTGAAACTTGCATGTATTACACTTGCTGACAGATATTTCCTACTCTAGGTATACATTCCACCATCAATTCTTTTATCATATCCTGAATTACTTCATGCAGTAATCAGTACCAATCTGTTCACAGTCTGGATCACTACTTTTATCATATTCTGAGTTATTTCATGCAGTAATCAGTACCAATCTGTTCACAGTCTGGATCACTTGTGTATACTAGTCTGCATCAACTTTTGAAGAACAGAATTAGTTTTATTCTGTATCATATCATTGACTAGTAGGTTATTGTACAACTGCAAGCTCTGGGCAGCATTCAGCATCAAGGAAAATATTATTTAGGTGTTTTTCATTTGATCAGCTTACTAAGTATACCTGATGTTCTGAGCTAGTGGGAAGCTGGGGAGTAGTTTTAAAGCAGTTACCAATTTAGTTAACAAAAGTTGAAAAAGTAATTATTACAGCTTTAATACACATGCATAACTGTGACATCTACACATGAATAAATACAATGCCATTAAGTATCTTTCTGATACAAGTGTAAAGATTTTATTATGTTTTAGCAACCACTGTATGGCACCAAAGACCTTATGGCACTTTATGTGCCCCACCAAAAATGTACTTGGACCAGCTGAAATTCACAGGATAAAAAGGAACTTAAATGTATGAAGCACAAATTTATGGAAAATTTTTTTAGTCCTGCTTCATCTTCATTAGTTCAATATTTATGGGAGAAATTTATTAGTCCTGTTTAGTGTTCATTAGTTCAATAATTATGGAGAAATTTATTCATCCTGCATAATCTTCATTAGTTCAATAATTCTGGAGAAATTTATTAGTCCTATACAATCTTCATTAGTTCAATATTTATGGAGAAATTTATTAGTCCTGTATAATCTTCATTAGTTCAATATTTATGGAGAAATTTATTAATCCTGTTTAGTCTTCATTAGTTCAATATTTATGGAGAAATTTATTAGTCCTGTATAATCTTCATTAGTTCAATATTTATGGAGAAATTTATTAATCCTGTATAATCTTCATTAGTTCAATATTTATGGAGAAATTTATTAGTCCTGTATAATCTTCATTAGTTCAATATTTATGGAGAAATTGATTAATCCTGTTTAGTCTTCATTAGTTCAATATTTATGGAGAAATTTATTAGTCCTGTATAATCATTAGTTCAATATTTATGGAGAAATTTATTAGTCCTGTATAATCTTCATTAGTTCAATATTTATGGAGAAATTTATTAGTCCTGTTTAGTCTTCATTAGTTCAATAATTATGGAGAAATGTATTAATCCTGTTTAGTCTTCATTAGTTCAATAATTATGGAGAAATTTATTAGTCCTGTTTAGTCTCTTCATTAGTTCAATATTTATGGAGAAATTTATTAATCCTGTTTAGTCTTCATTAGTTCAATATTTATGGAGAAATTTATTAGTCCTGTTTAGTCTTCATTAGTTCAATAATTATGGAGAAATTTATTAGTCCTGTATAATCTTCATTAGTTCAATATTTATGGAGAAATTTATTAGTCCTGTTTAGTCTTCATTAGTTCAATAATTATGGAGAAATTTATTAATCCTGTTTAGTCTTCATTAGTTCAATAATTATGGAGAAATTTATTAGTCCTGTTTAGTCTTCATTAGTTCAATAATTATGGAGAAATTTATTAGTCCTGTATGACCTTCATCTGTTCATCCTACAAACAAATGCTGAATGGTGATTACCAAACCTTTACTAGCCACCTGACTAATGAAATTATGAAAACTACTCCAGCTGGAAATTTAAAAGCTTAGGCTAGCAGACTAAGGCTATTTTTAAGCTCTTTATTTTATAAAGTACTCAGTTTGCTTCATCCCCTTCAATTAACTCTTTACTTTCTCCAATTATCTGTTGCCCTGCCTACTAAGCCTGATAAGCAGCTTGCCTTCTAGCAGCTGTTTGTAGGCTGAACCCCAGAGCATCATAATGGCTGCCCGAGTGAGAGTTTCTTGAGTTAGTGCACATGCTGTCTACATTTGCTATATCAATCTTGTCCCATGCAAACTATGTAATTTAATGAAATTTTATTTTTTTTTTCAAAAAATGCTTATGAATGTTTTCTGCCAATCGTTTCCACCAACAAGTACATATAATCCACAGAAATCAATGATTATTTTCACAAATTCATAACAAAAAATACACCTCATGATATCTGTTTGTGTTTATAATGTATATTAGACAACTTTTCTCACCACTATTTTGCACAACAATGTGTCCCCTATTTTACTGCAGATTTGGTAATTTTGCATTACACTAAAAACAAGACATATTCCAAGATATGCCTTCATTTCTGCAACTATAGTAGGTGACCACTCAGGATCAGGCTTCTCGCCAATTTGTTTTCCAGTATATCTGTTTGTCTTTTATACCAGTAACTGGAATATTTCTTGGGAAAAAATGTAGAAAGAAATCTGTCTTCCTTGTATTTTCTTCAAAAATAAAAGCTGGTCCTGAAACTGCTGTAAAGTCATCCACATTTACCAGCCTCATGTGTTCCAACCAGATTTGATTGTCTCGTGTTTCATCCTCAGAAACTAGATAAATCTCAAATGTTAGGTGTCAAAACAGGGCTAATAATAATGTCCAATCCTTCATCTTGAATCTGATTACAATCAATATCATTTGCAATGTCATCACTAATCAAATCCTTCAAAACTTTCATCAAAATCATCATTGGAATACATGAATGTTGCCATTTTGTTTTACTTCCACAACTGACCTTGTTTTCAACAGAATTTCCTGCTTATATGCTGTAAAACTACTAATAGAACACCTTCATCATTTTATGTAAGGACTATTTTCATTGGCTAAATATTTTAAAAAAGAACGGATGTTTGCAATTTCATCATATGCAAAGTTTTAATATGAAATGTGGATATTTCTCGGGAGTTTAACAACCATTGGCTGATATGCATGTATGAGCCAGCAGGGACAGTGAGAGTATTATTAGCAGCTTGTATATGCATCTCTGGAGTTACAAGGTTATTTTTAGAGTCACATACATGTGTTAGCAGAAAATAGAGTTAATCACAGTTATAACTGAGTAGATTAATTTAAGGTAGTTTAATTAGATTACACACACAATAACATTTAAAACAGTGTCTGGTTCTTAAGTATGTAGGATTTGTATGTCTTTTAACTTTTTTATTTATTCCACCTCCTTTACTTGATTCAAAAGGCATAATTAACTTGATAATAGGAAAGAAGACTCACTCTTTATTTAGTGCAACAATACAAATGTTTCTGCTAGTCCGATATCAAAACACATCGGCACTTAATTAGGTTCTAAGAGAAATGCTCACAGGCAACTGTTAAGGTACATTGTTGACACATTTTATGTTTAATTACAACAGAATAGATTGCATTTATGATGATTACACTTAATAGGAACTAAAGGATGAAATTAGAACACAAATTTCAATTGACACAAAAAGTTATTAAATTGGTATTTATTTAGGAAAATACTGCCTCCACTTGGCCTAAGTGACATTCTGATTGACCAAAATTTCCTCGAGATTTATTAATTAAAGTGTACTAAGAATGTCGTTTGTAAAGAAAATGTAACAAATTTATGACTTCTTTTTAAAGTTGACATTTCGTAATGTTGATTAAGTTTCCAGGTCTTATGGTCTCTTGTGACAGGTGGTTTCTCATAACAGGTCATAACACTATATAATCAATAAATCCATACATGGAGAATCAGGTCTCCCAAGACAAGACAGGTGGTCTCTCATAGCAGTGGTCTCTCAAGAAAAGGTTTTCTTGTATAAATGCTGTGTATGACAACATTTATTTACTTTGAATGTAAATATGCATGTATTTGAGGGCCACAAGAAGAATTAATTCCATAAAACTGTCACCCTCTTTAAATAGAGTCATTCTCATCATCATCATCATCATAATTATTATTATTATTATTATTAACTGATTAAATATAGTTTAAGTAATACACAGTGCATCCTTCTCTGGCCCTTTGTTGGGCCCCTATTTGTCTACCTGTGTTTCTCTACCAGATGTGATGTCATTGTAGCCAGAATTAAGTTAGTAACTAAATTTAGATATGTTGTCATGTTGAACCAATCAGATGTTTAGTTGGAGAATGTGGTCAGACATTATGTCATTTGTTTTCAGCATTCATACAGCAGCTGTGATACCTGTAGAGATGTGTGGTTTTCAGAGTCAACACTGCATTTAACTAAAAAATCTGCGGAAAGAACCACCTCCCTCCCCTCATTCCACCATGTCATTTATTTGGGGAATTTCTTGTTTGGAATACTGTTCCAGTTCTGTTCTCTGGCACATTGTCAGTATCTGCTGATGTTTGTTATCATGGCAAATCTCAAGATCGGACTTGCCGAGTTTCAGTTTCAATGTCCCCATATACCTCAAATCAGCCCCTTGCGGCTCCACAGTGTTGTTGGACTCTTCACAACATTATAAACTCCCCTGTCTCTCTTCCCAAAGTATTCGTATAGAACAAGGGGCCATTGCCAAGTTTTCATGCATTCACAACTTTGCTTTGAACCCCAATTTGGGTCAGTATTTAAATGTACTCAACTATTATGTCTATATATACTTCATACCCGCTTCCTACAGTGCATGTATGGAGTATCAGCTGATGTTTGTTATCATTGCATCCTCAGGATTAGACTGGTGGAATTTTAGTTATCAGTGTCCCTATATACCTCATATCAGCCCCTTGTGGCTCCACATACAGGTGTCGGACACTTCACAACCCTACAAACTCCAGCAGGTCTCTCTTGCTGAGGTGCCCCCATTATGCCAAAGATTATTTTATATGTACAATAAATTATCTATGGAACAAAGATTATTTTATATGTACAATAAATTGTCTATTGAACCGATGTTTTGTGTGTTATTTATAATTATTATTATTACATAATAATAATAATGACCCTATAATTTTAGTCCTTATAAAAACTTTCTTTTAGATGAAATCTATTACACAAAACTTTACTGTTCTCTAGCTAAAGTTCCAAATTAAAAACAGAACCTTTTTATTCCAAACTCAATTTCATTTTCAAAACTCAATTTCCATGCACAGTCAACTGGCCAATCGTCACATTGTGGGGTACCTAAAGGAAATATTCTTCCTACTGCTGCACTTACCTGACCTGTCTTGTGCAAAGCCTGGCATTGGTGGTAGGGACTGAAGCTAGGATGCAGAGTAGCATGTGCAGACTGCAAGACAGAATCAACCATGCACCACTCACATTCATCCTAATCTTCTTTTTTGTTTCCTGATAGACCAAGAACCTGAAAAAAATATAGAAAGCATTCAAAAATAGCAAATCCACTTTAACAAAATTAAGCATTATATACCTGTAGTGTTTAAATGAATATCTAATGAATTCAGCTGATGTCTAGCTACCATGTAGACTAAGTTGAGACCAAAAACAAACAACACAAATACAGATCAGCTGTTACATAATGCACCACTAGATCTGTAGGTGTTAGCCATAATGGTTCAGTAGTTAGTGTGCTGGTCTCACAATCAAAAGGATGCAGGTTCAAATCCAACCAGTGGACCATCATGCGTCAGATACCTTGGTGTGCCCTTCAGCAAGGTACTTCATTCCAATTTTTAATTATCCTACCAATTACAAATGTTGCTGTGCCTTAAAACACACACAAAAAAATTAATAATAAATAAAAACCAAGACGTCAGAGTACATCTGGATCTTTGCAGGTCTTTAGGAGCAATCAGTATAACAAGCAACATTGTCAATGATTTGCCAGCTCATTGTATATGGTAATATCTGCACTGCTAATATATACTGGTATCCAAAAACACTCACAACTTTGTCTATCTCTGTCCTCTTCCAAGACAGGAATACATTGTTGATCAATATGATGGATACAATGAAAAATCCAACTTCTAGGAAGTAAAAATCAAGAGTAACTTAAATAAGTGGCCTAAGTTAATTATACATAACTTTTCCCTCACTGTGTTGTATGCAAAAACAAAAACAATTCAGGAACAGAACAAAAGAAAAAGTGGCATCAGTATAGTGTATAAATTAATATCTTAAAAGATATCAATGAAGAAAAAGTTAACATTTCTGTCAACATACAAAATTATATATTACCCCATTAAAAGACTGTAAGCAATATAGCAAAACAATCAAAATACAGACAGTACTTAGCTCTCTTTATGGGTTTCAGTTGATATTCCAGTTAGTCTTTTAACCCAATCAATTTTCACAAATTTGGGCACCTCACTATGGTCTTTTGCTCATTAATATTAACCTTTCAATTGGCATTACTCATTAAATGGAAATTTTGTTTACATGGTAGTGTCTCTTATAGTGAATAACTAAAACTTATATATTGATGAGTAGAAAGATTTATAAGTATTCAGCTGGCCTGTTTTTCACAATCCATTATATCAATGATAAACTATGATTAATGTGGCTGTTAGCCATACAGTATACATAGCAACTAAAAGTTCAATTTCAAAATTACTCAAGTGTAATTACCATTTTCAACTGAGCCAATCCCCAGTTAAATGAAACTGTTGCTACTGTGGGAATAAAATTCTCCTTTACTGCCAAAATTAATTACTAATTTCTTCTCCTACCACTGCCAGAATACTCTGTAACATTTTCAACAAACATAAAATGAATATCTCCTGTCAGGCAGGAAACACATGAAAGATTTAACTTTACAGCTAGTAGGAGAGCTCACATGACTTGATGAATTGGATTAAAACTTCATTTTCAAATGCCGCTAAAGTCGCTCTCTTACAGGCCAAATTTCATCAAGGCAGCAAATTCTGCATATAACCAGTGTGAGATGATATTTTTACCAATCTCACTACCTACACTATCCACACAAATAACACCTAACTTTATTTTGCTAATATATTTGCTCCACAAAAGGACTAATTCAATGACTTCGATAGGGACTTGCAAAGTCCTTATGATAAAATAACTGGTCTTGGAATAATCACAGTAGACTTATGTTTCATCCCCAACAAAATTTATTGGATAAAAAAATCGATCTCACAAGCATTTTGTATACCAACTATGGAGATTTTAAAAAATGTTAAATAACAGAAATAATACTGTCAAGATGTCATAACAAGGATAGGTTAAGTATTTTATCTTCAGATCTTCCAAATTGTCCAATCAAATGGAAGACTTGTGAAGATCTGGAAAGTGAAATGCCATCAAAATTGGGAAAAAGTTTATTGGATTAATATTTGTTTGTATATTCTGGATAAAGGATTATGGTATTGCTCATTAAGTAGAAGTCACCAGTAAACCTTCCATTAATTAATTCAATTAATTTTGGTCATCATTCTCTATGTTAATTTTTTTAAAACAATTTTATCAGTAATTATCATCTTATCATTTATTTCATTCTATCTATGTTGTACTGATTAAAAGTTTTGAAAAGTGAAATGCAAATTATCATCATCATCAATCAAACACAATAGAGAAATAATATTGTATAATATTGTTCTTTTATTTTTGTTTAATTACTAATTAAAATATTTTTAATATACTTATCTACTTTTCTCTTCATCTTTATTTTTTTAATAATCGTAATTATATAGATTTATTGAAAATCTGCTGGATATTGTGACATATAAAACACACTGACAAAACAGTTACATGTAATCAATCAAGTATTATACATCTAACAATCACATTTTTCATTTATCCAGGCAGACAGACAGACAGACACACACACACACACAAGCATGCACATTTAAAAAGAAAGTCCATAAAGGAAAAAGTTTCATAACCTAAACTGAGACTCCTAGTGAGTTCAAACTTTTCCCTGAAGACTTAGCTTGAGTCCTGTAATAAAATCATTGAAAATTATTTTTTTTTGGTATCTACAGAATACTAGTTTAAGGTTACTGGAAGGAGATTTTGAAGACATTTTTAACTCACCTCTAAGAGTCTCCAAGATTCTACACCCACTGCTCCTTAAAAGCTTCAAACCAGTTTCCCAAATTAATCAGTTTATAATGCATAATTGAAGAAAGCAGAGACCCAGGTTTTCAGCTCATTACACACAAATGATCAGGGTAGATATTACTGGCTAAAAATCATAAACAGAGCAATCCAGGCTCGTCTTTTCTCTTCTGGTTGTAGAATTATCAGTCACTACAGTTTGCAGTTTGACCTAGTCAATACATTGGTAAAAAAATTGTACTTCATTCTAATCTGCCACAATATAGAAAAAGCTGTATTACTGGTATGCAATGAGCCATGTGCTAGATGAACAAGTCCATGACAAGAATCCTATTATACCTCATCATCTGCTGCACATACATGCATAATTAAAACTATCATTGACTGAAATGCATTCTTCCTGTTTCTGAAAACTGCCTAACTCTGGAGTGGCAAGTCCAATTCACATGAAAGCAGGGTTGAACCGTGTTAAAATTATGTTATCCTGCCTGGTGGAATATAGTCTGAAGCAAATTTCACCAATTTATGTAGATTGGAGTTTGATTCCTAAAATCAATACATGTATTCAAGTTATAGTCTACAGGATCATCACAGACCTCCAGTGAAATAACTGACAAATTATCATCGCTTACCTATACTGATTAGTTATGTTATACATTTGCAGTAATATTAATTGGAAAACAGATTTCATAATTAATGCTATCGTAATGTACAATATTACAAATTGCTTATTTAGCAAATCATGCTTGAAGATATTAAGAAAATGCAGATGAGAGAAGGAAACATCATTTAAGGAGCATTAGGCAAATTTCAAGTTCAAGACAAAGTGTTCAAGCAGCAAATGGAAAAGTTTCAGAAGAATGATAAGGGTTATAACAGTAAGCTCAAGACCAGCCAATGCTGGCATTTTGCCAAGATACAATAAAATCTGAGTAAAATACATGAGATGCCATAAGTAAGAGTTACCATGAATAAACAGCATTTGACCACCACTATGAGGTTTAAATGGGCAATCTATTGCCAATTTTCGTGTGTCACAGACTGCTTCTTTATTTCTCAATCACTTCATATTAAAACTGAAAATCTGGTTCCAGTTGAAAAGTATATATGGAACCTGTGTAAGAATCAGGCTGCAAAAAAATAGCAATTGATTGCCATTGTACAACCTCAACACTACTGCAAGATGATTCAGCACATGAAACAATCAATTTTGTCTCCACATATTTTACTTTATGAACTAAAAATGACAACCTATTTAAGTATATCTTGTTACTTACTGCAACATAAATTAAAATTTGCCAATCCCAAACATACTTTAACCCAGGGGTCGGCAACCTACAGCACACATGCCACAAGGTGACCCTGATATGAAGTTTTTTTGTGGCACACAAAGGGCAGCAAAATTCATGATTTAAATAGTGTTACTTTCTTACTGGTGGCACATCCATTTTGTAAATGATGCAGAAAAAAGTGGTATACTATGTAAAATAGGTTGTCGACCCCCCCCCCCGCTTTAATGGTATCTTACAATGTATAAACAGAGTTTGGCAACATAGATCAAAATGTGCCAGTTCATAAAACATTGGCAGATTAATCAAGGTCTATTCTGTTTATCAGAATATTATTCAATGCCTAAAACCTCTGATCTATTACTGCAATGTATGTGATTGCAAGCCCAGGTTATGATGCCTGCAGCCATGTAGGGCATATTTAATGACTAATTATTTCAAATGAGGTTATATCATTAGATAAATACATGTTTTCATTGTTTAAATTTAAATTATTTCTAAGCACACATGCATGAGGGGATTATGTATTAAACTGCAACAAAGAAAAGAGTCACTTAACTCTATTGTAAACATTATTTTGATTATGGATCTCTATCCAAAATGCAGTGTTAATGGTGTATCCAAAACTGTCTTCTATTCATGAGCTCGATGTTGGTACTAAAATATCTGAAACCAATGAAATAATTTCTATCATATTATATTGAACACCATTTGTTCTGAAAGTGGAGTATCCTTCTTTATACAACTGTTTGAGGCGTTCCTTTATTTTCACTTGAAATTCCCTTTTGATCTTCCCTGTATTTTTTATTTGCTGCAAATGAAATAGGGTGAGTAAATAAATGCAACGCCTGATATAAAGACCTCTTGATTTCAAATATATCTGAGTTTGTATAAGCGTTTTAAAATTTTGGATTTTTCCATTCTAACGTAAACACTTCAATTTTTATTGCAATTCCTCTTTATCTGTGAATGATTTAACCATGAAATACCATTTTTTTTTCTGGCCTTTTGAAAGACCATGCATTTCGTATTCATCTGCTCTGTCCAATGTCTATGTAAAGGTGAGGCTAATAATTTTGAGTTTACACAAACAATCTTGTTCAATGAAGGCTCAAAATCTGAGCAAATCATAAACCTTTGTCTAAAAAAAAGTCCACTGAAAGTCCTGTCACTATTTTGCTTTAGGGCTGCTCTGTTGGAGGGAGTTGGTTATCTTTGTAATCTGAGATTCCCAGTGTCTTTGTAACATCAGGAGTAAGTGATTAATTAGCAGACTTTAGCTCTGGGGATCACTAACTGGGTTGTCCCAAATGAATGTTTTCAGCAAAAGAGCTAGATACTAATGGACCATTTTTCTGAAAACGGTTATTATTTCTTCATCAAAATACTTCGACCAAAGATACTTAATCAGTGCCAGAAAAATGCAAAAACATTTTCAAAAGAGAGTAAAGGTAACATTTATCAATCTTCCCCATGTATAGTAATTCAACATTATATCATATATTGTTTTAACTTGCTATTTTAATTTATATGCATGTACCATAAATTATCTCTCTTCATGTTTACTAAATTTGATTTAAGATAAGTTACTCATTATTTCAAGAGTCAACTTAACATCAAGAAAAACTTATTGATATAAAAATACACAAATTAATGAGCAATAAATAACCATGTTTTCTCTTTAATACAAATCAGATGTCAATAAAACTCACACATGTTGCAAGCTTTAGAAACTCATCTGTATTTAAAAGCAGTAAACATGTTACTGGCTCATTTGACAAAAAGTCATAGCTTATTATGGAGTCAGCTGGAATTCATTATTAATAATCTGTTACAAATATTATAGATCACACTTGATGCATAATAATAACAGAAAATATATGAATTCCTTACTTGACTTTTTTCACCAAATAAGCAAAACCTGCCCTAATGGTCAGCATTATGCAGCAGTCACCTGATCTCAACAGCCATACCCCCTTCTTTGAAATTTCCTCTATAAATGTATTGTATTTCATACGGTCACCTGCTTTCTTTGGTCAACAGCCAAGTGTGTCCTAAAAAGTGTTTATCATACTGCTAAAAGCAGTCACTTGAGTATATTGTCTAACTAAATGATTTTCCAAGTAAGGCATTGTTCAGGTAAAGACATGACATGCATAAATATGCCTTATCCAGAGTGTTTTCACCATACTCAAGGCAACCATAACTTTAAATTGTCCAGTTTCTCCAATGCATTGGTATTTTAAGTATTTGTATAAAGCCACAATATTTCTTAGAAATTTTTTCTTGTAGTAAATTATTATTCTTATGCCCAAATCAAGACATGTTTCCTATTGCACTGTGTTAAAATCAGCAAGAGAAAAAGAAACAATTGGCAGACCAGAAAATAAACAATTCCCTATTTTGTTGTTCAAATCTGCAGTCACAAGTTTCCATACATCTGGAAACTGTTTTCCCACATTTTATGTCCCATCTTATTTCCTTAAACGCAAGTCTTAAGGCATGTAACACTGTTTACTGAATGAAAATATTTATTCTGAATTAGTTCTTTTTGGGGCACAGATTGGTATATATTGTTTTATCCCTTCTCCTAATTTAATCATTGTAATACAACTTTACATATACAGTAAAGAAATGTCAGGTGTGAAATGGCCAAGTGTTTTTGGCAGAAATGGAGATGAAATTTTTTTTGCAGACACAGCATTCACAGTGATTATTCATGTGATGTAAGCTAATTGGTGACACTTATAATTCTTTTTTTTATTTTTATAATAGTACTGTTGTAGTGGGTTTAAAAAATCTGAAATTTATGTGAAGAATGTTTAATCTTATCAGTCTATTTATTGAACACACAGACTCATGAGACTCTCAGAAATGGAATCAACATTTTAATGTGCTAACCAAATCTGGTCTCCTCCTGTTGGTCTTGCTCACCATGTTTCTATTTCTATTCGAGGACTAGCTAGTACTGCATCTTGAGACCATGTGATCTTTACAACAATGTGATTATTTTGTTATACCTATGTATGCTGTTATTTTGTTTTTGTTGCAAAATGTTATAAAATATCTTCAAGATATTAAAAATTACACCACTGATACTTTCTTTGTTATTATAATATCTCAATAAAAAGTTGCAATTAAGTTGCGTCATATCAATATCTGCAACATGACAAAATTTGAAGTGTGACATAACACCTTGCGACTTTGTCTTAGATATCTCTCATAACAGTGATAATTCAAATTGTGACTTTTTGACCTACGACTTTGTCTTAGATATCTCTCATAACAGTAATAATTCAAATTGTGACTTTTTGACCTATGGCTTTGTCTTAGATATCTCTCATAACAATGATAGTTCAAATTGTGACTTCTTGACCTATGACTTTGTCTTAGATATCTCTCATAACAGTGATAATTCAAATTGTGACTTTTTGACCTACGACTTTGTCTTAGATATCTCTCATACCAGTGATAATTCAAATTGTGACTTTTTGACCTATGGCTTTGTCTTAGATATCTCTCATAACAATGACAGTTCAAATTGTGACTTTTGAACCTATGACTTTGTCTTAGATATCTCTCATAACAGTGATAATTCAAATTGTGACTTTTTGACCTACGACTTTGTCTTAGATATCTCTCATAACAGTGATAATTCAAATTGTGACTTTTTGACCTATGACTTTGTGTTAGATATCTCTCATAACAATGATAGTTCAAATTGTGACTTCTTGACCTATGACTTTGTGTTAGATATCTCTCATAACAGTGATAATTCAAATTATAACTTTTTGCCATGTGACTGTCTTAGATTTCTCTCATACCAGAGATAATTCAAATTGTGACTTTTTGACCTGTGACTGTCTTTGATGTCCCTCATAACAGTGATAATTCAAATTATGACTTTTTGACCTATTACTTTGTCATAGATCTTTCATAACAGTGACAATTCAAATTATGACTTTTTGACCTGTGACCTTGTCTTAGATATCTCTCATGATAAATCAAATTATGACTTTTTGACCTGTGACCTTGTCTTAGATATCTCTCATGATAAATCAAATTATGACTTTTTGACCTGTGACCTTGTCTTAGATATCTCTCATGACAAATCAAATTATGACTTTTTGACCAATTACTTTCTGTGACTCTTTTTACTGTGACCTTTTGTCTGTGACTTTCTGTCTTTATTTATGTACAAAGATCAGTATGTTCCATGTAATGTTTCACCATAATAGTAACCAAAAAGGTCAGAAAATTTTACATTATCAGTAGCTGTAATACCAATTTGAGTAGTATGCATATAAATCAAAGTATTTTTGTATCTGAAAGGCACCAATGGTAGTTCATCTGGTAGTGTGTTGTATACATAATGTTGCACATACAATACCCACACCTATTGAGCCAGATCAATAGGCATGGTGTGTCCCTGTCCCAGATCAATTGCCATGGTGTGTCCCTGTCCCAGATCAACTGCCATAGTGTGTCCTTGGGAAAATTTGCATTTAGTTCCCAATTCCTTAGCACAATGAACTCAATAAGGCAACCAAAAAAAAAATGTGTTTTGTCAGCTGACCATCCCTGTTTCTTATTACTGACCCTAAAACTTTTTCCCCCTTGGATACAAAAGTCAAACAAATCACACTAAATGTTTTTTTTTTAAAACCTGCCTACCCTGATTTTAAAACCAGTGCAATAGGTAACAAATGTTTGTTTGCCTAATTTGTTAAGTGTCATTAATTATCAACAAAACAACTATTGGATACAAGTGGTCTCACTAATTTCTTTTCTATGAAAAAAGTTTATTATTAGTATTGTTACTTTTGTGACCAAAAACTGTTATAGTATCATTGCTTTGTCATTGAAAAATCTCAAGTATTTAGCTGCTCCTCTTCCAATATCTTTGTACCTATGAACTGTTTGAAGTACGGCAAATTTTTTCATCTTATTATGTTCAGATTAAAATCAGATCTCCACCTTTCTACATGGAAATCCTACAGACACCGATAAAAGTTCATCTTTTAGTGACCTTTAGAATTCCCATTTGACTTATCTTAGTAGCCTATCTGGTAAAGTGTTCCAAATTTATCATCTGGGAGATTTATCATTAGTACAAATATGTTTCAAATTATGTAAGAGTCAATTTCTAAAGTTTAAAAGCTGTGACCAGATGACCAGATGGTAACCAAACATGACCCCTTACTAGTATCCATCTCCATGTAGGGCTATGAATATCAGATTTTAATCAGACTGCATGCAATATAATACTTTAGGATTGCACAAACTTAATAAAATCATTAAACATTTTCTATGTATGGATTTGTCTTTTGATGGAAAATGCAGATTGGAACACAGCTTCAAACCTAACTACATAATATTGCTCCATAGTTCAATAATCAGTCATAAAAATCTTTATGCTCTGGTAAGAAAATAATGGAATGGGGAATAATCAGACCCTTGCTCCAACAAAACTAATCCGCTACAACTAAGCCAAATTAATTCTTACCTGAAATATCTCAAAACCTAAAATCAATTTTAGAGAGCTGGAAGTTTAATTTATATTTAAGGTAAGAAAATTCTCTATGCAAACTTACTCATCATTGCAAGCCATAGGCAAAATATCCTGGACTGTTTCACTCGTAGCTGCCTACAAAAGGATTTTCTCATCTCTAATGTGTATGGACAAACCTGCTTGACCAGTCTTTCTCTCAGAAAGCTGACCATATATGAACTTTCAAGCTGACAGAATGAGCCAATCAAATTTTGTCTTCCAAAGTCACTTATTGATGGATAAAAAGTGGCACAAATTTTGTTAATATTTAAGAGTTTCTTTCATTGTGTTGTTGAAGAAGAGTGTTTGTTTATGCATATTCATGAGGCAAAAATAAATTTTGTCACAAGCATTTATGGGTGAAAAAAGCATAGCAAGTGTCTGCACATAGCTTGCAACAATAAAATGGGTATACTGTTTTGCCATTTTTTTCTCTTTTTATCCCTGAAAATATTAATAACTGTTACTGGAAAGGAAGCTCTGGTTTTACCAAACTCCCTGCCCCAAACTCCACTGCCTCTATAACAATACATTTTTCACTTTCACATTCAGGGATGTGCAACTTTCATGAATTTTCATTAAATATTATCATTCCTGATTCCTCACAGAGACAATTTTATCATACAGGTCTACAAAATGCCAGACCTGATATAGTTTTAAGGTAAGAAATTCTAATGTACATTTGTTACAAAGGACAAAACTCAACTTACCTATATATTTCCTATATGTATGTGCCGGGCTGCACAGCAACATGAAACTATACTGTAACATGCATTTTTTACTGGAAGCACAGTAAGTTTTACAATGTCTGGCATCATGGAAAATGTGACCATAAGATGAACACTGCAAAGCTGCCAAAATACTGTCAAGTTTGAAGAGGCAACTGAACCAATGAATTTACACACACAAATGCAAACACAGAAGTATTACACACAAAAATAAGGGATGACTGAATCCTTAGTTTGTTTGCAAACTGAGTCTATGGCAAATTCATTGCACATTGTTACACTTCCCAACATTTCAAAAAGAACAATATATGCCCAGCTTTCTTGTTTCTAATTCACAAAAACTCATTGTTTCATTTGCTTGTGAAACTGAATTGCATTCTACCAGACCGTCCATCTGTATGCACTGCAATATGTACATTCCAAAGGAACACTGTCATCAAATTTATAGTTAGATTCAACCTTACAGTCTTCCTTTTCACTCTCAGTAAGAAATGAATTTACCTTTTAACTGTCTCACCAGGTTATGTAACTTCTATCTTTTCTCACGAAGAGTAAGACCGTCAAACAAGCTCTTAGTACATGAGCCTTCTGGTAACCTAGCACTCTTCTCTTGTCAATTTGTAATCCTCTACTATTACTGGCATCTCCCACTGTCTGTGCTTGCCTAGGCTCCACATTCTGAATCAATTTGACATGCGTCACCTTCTCCCATGGGAGAGGCCATTCCTACAAAGTCAATTTGAAAATTATTATATTTTTAAAAAGTTTGGGTTATTTAGGAGTTACATCTAACAATAAAGAATGATAAGTGATTACTGGCTCAGTCAGATCTCTATCATGTGGTTCAGGGGGAGGCTTCTGGGCAAACAACACAAATCAATAATGCCATAGCAGTTATTCCTCATGCTTCCTACATATAACCTGCACAAAGAATGTCACTGGAATAAATTCTGACTGGATAAGTACTACTGCCTGTTTCACTTATTAAATGCATATGTCATGGGTAATGAATTTGATTAAATGGGGGAAATTTTGTGATTAAAAAGGTTAAAATGACATACAAGGTTAAACTGGATATATATATATATATATATATATATATATATATATATATATATATATATATATATATATATA
Organism: Potamilus streckersoni; assembly: GCA_016746295.1. Taxonomy (NCBI): domain Eukaryota; kingdom Metazoa; phylum Mollusca; class Bivalvia; order Unionida; family Unionidae; genus Potamilus; species Potamilus streckersoni. The sequence continues at coordinate 786,763 of JAEAOA010001366.1, forward strand.
TATATATATATATATATATATATATATATATGTGTGTGTGTGTGTGTATGTGTGTGTGTGTTAATATAAAGAAGAGCAAACAATGATAGAGTGACATGTGTCAAGAATACTAATGGTGTATATTGCAGACTAAATAATAACTGACTCTTGTCACTAACCATGTAACAACAGTTAATAGAATCATATTTTTGTTTGAATATTAGGGGACAGCTAATGCATGCCATATTAAAAACAAATATTGTTACACGTTTAGCTATATAGGCTATAAATCCAAAATTATATTCTGTATGCAAGAAAATCACTTCATATTTGATAACTGTTACTGTTGTGGGTTTATTTTCCAGCATATGATTGGTTGTACATTGTGGCCAGTATATGGATTAACAACCCACGAAAAGCTACTGGCAAGCTTTTTCAAATACCGACATTGGCCCAAGAATGAAACACGAACAAAAAGAGGTGTGATGTCAGTGATCTGAAAAGCCATTAATGTGTTAATCGTATCCTTAAAACAAACAAAGAATCTCATTAAAAACATGAGCAGGTTTTCAAAAAAAAAATTATTGCTACAGACTTTAATAGTAAGACACCTTAGTTATTTTGAGCAAGTAAATGTTAATTTCAGTATAAGTTATATTGACAGCAGACAGCAGTAAACATGAAAGTTTCTAACTGAAAGGGTTGCCTCCTTTTTTATAATTCATGACATTTGGTAATTTCCCAACTCAGAGCATAAATATCTTCTGGATTAAAAATGTTTAGAAATATCAAACTGCTTTCAGCAACAACTAATGTTAATCATGTGACCTCTAATGATCATGTGATGCAATGAGACTGCTGTAGATGGGTGACAATTCAAGTCTCTTGTCTTCAATTAGTGTTGGATTTCCAAGGTGATCAAAATATGACAGCAGAGGCCAACACTAAACAGGGTCGAGGGGCTTGAATTACCACCCATCAACACCAATCTCCTTGTATCATGTGATCTTTATAGGTAAAGTGAAAAACGATAGTCACTGATGAAGAGAATGTGATACTGCTGTCAAATTCTGAAAGTATTTATGTTCTGACTATGGGATATTACTAATGATTGTCAAAGCTCCAGTATAAATGATTCATTGTGGGCAATATTTTCTGCAATGTATGATTCATATGACTGATTATGTTCTCCAGTAAACAACTTTTGGTGTGGGTGCAAATTAGATTTTCAACGTAGCTTTAACAATTTTTCAGTCATATTGCTACGATGTCTGCAGTGTGACAGTATATAGTGATATCTAGCACTGGGGCATCATGCAACAAACATGTGGCATGATGTCCCATCCAGTCACATAATCATGAAACCAGGCAAACCAGTCCAAACACTAGCCTCTTAATGCTGAGCGCTAAGTTAGTACCATTTTTTAAAGTCTTTGGTATGACTCAGCCAGGGTTCAAAACCTGCAACCTCCTGCATCTGTGGCAGATGCTCTAGTCACTAGGCCACCGGAGTGGTACCATTGGGGGGGGATAAACTAACAGAAATATAATATTGTATAAATTTTGCCCAAAATGCCTTGCAGAAAATAAACGACAATGACTTGTAAAAATGTCCAATTGGTACAGGAATCTCTCTGTCTCTACCATTGCTTGCTGTAATTGATACTTCAACTTTTATTTACCTGTTACTTTCATCTTGTCAAGGTTAGCAAGTAGATGGGCACCAAAACCCTCAAATTGCTGGTCTGAGGTGAAATCCTCTTGGTAGGGGATATAGGGAGGAAACAAAGCTGCCCCATATGTTGAAATGGTGCTGATGTATCAACTCAAGTTTGTCTTTTTCTTGTTGTATAAATAAAAACCTTGTTTGAAATTATTTGTTTATATAATACAGAATTTTAAATAAAATTAATAATTTTCCAACAACTCTGTTCTCATGGGTTCTATCCATAATAAGGAAAACAAATTATCATTCAGATTCATCAGGTTGCATGCCACTGCTACTGAACCTTTGCAATATGCTCGGTACCATTTTATGGCATAGGCACATGAGGCACGTGCCAAGGGCTCTCCGCAGAAGGGGCCCACATGCAGCCCGAAAACAAAATTTTGGTATCAATTGTGGTAGCAGTTTAGTACTATATTAATAAATTTAACAAAATCATACACATGCACATGGAAATGCAATGCAATACTCTATATCTGAGACTGAGAATGAGGCACAATTTTAGTTACTTTTAAGGTTCGAGTTTGTGCCTAAGGACCCAAAACTTCTTAAAACTGCTCTGAATATGTTCCTAGTTTTTTTAAATGAATTGAATATACCTCCAAATTTCTAAGCCAATGAAATAATCTGTATCAGTGTTAAAAACAGATGCATGAAAGTTGCCAGGTGATATAATAATGAGAAAAAAAGCAAAAATGAAGTTTCACAATAATACACAAAATAAATTCAACAAAAATAATAATAAAGTTAAGAAGTTGTATTGTGGTGACAAAGCCATGGTCAGATTATACTGTAGACCTATTTAAATATAATTTTAATGCACTAAATATGTGCTAAATATGTAGCATATTTTAAATATACCACAGATTCTATCCCAACATATGTGTTGTATTGTATTCATGTCATATTTTATATTCATCATATGCTTGAATATGTTATATATGGTACAAACTGTAAGAAAAATGTTTGATATGTCATGACCACTGGTATCAGTATGCATCAACTTGCCTATTTTATTTTGTTTTAGTAAGCATCCTTTAGCCTATTTTGTGTTTTAGTAAGCATTCACTAGCCTATTTTATAAAGCCTGTTTATATAATTATGTGATAATTTGTTACAAAAACATCAAAATGTCAAGGCATACAATCATGTGCCTTCCTTCCATCTTTATTAGCACATAATCACCACTACTGAACATGATCAATTGAGCATTAACAAAGATGATACCAAATATTTATGGTTTTCCTTTACAAAGACTGACCTTTTCAGGGAGGGAGAGCAGAGATTTTCTTTCTTGCAAGTTTTTTTTTCTTCATTTATTACAAGTATTTTTTTTTTCTTTCGCTAACATGGATAGTTTGCTTTTCGTACACCATGCTTGGAGAGGACTAACTCTCGCAGCGTACCAATTGTCGCTGCAGTGCTTTAAAAGTACCTTAGAAAAGGATATTTAAAATGTATGCATAATAAAACTTGTCCGCTGTTCGCGAGATACTAACCTCGTGACTTTGATAGTTGGTTAATACTAATATAGTACCCCTTGTCCTACCTTGTGGACAGACACAACAAAACAAGTTGAGGCTACGACATAGACATCAGCTATAAAATCCTTCAAGGCAAGATGTTGCAAAAGTTCACTGGCAATTCTTTTTCTAACTGTGCATACATCTGTGAATATTAAAACAGTTTATCGACCCATACCATATCTTCAACGAGTAATTCTGAAATTAACAAGATACTACCGAAATCGTCTGCAACGTTAGATTTGACAGTTTGCGCGTTCTTGACTCCTACTTGCAAGAGCTACCAGGGGAAATAATATAAGTTACAGCAACGTCCACATAAACATCTATTTCATTTGTCTCGGATTAAACGAGGAATCGATAATAAACATACGACTGGCAAATTATATGCTTCTTTTTAGCAGTTTTAACCAACAAGATATATTATTTTCTAACCAACTATAAATAAAAGCTACATAAAATGAAGGAAACTTGAAGATTTTAGCGTTATCAAGTTTATCTCAAAATTATCTTGCACAGCAGTTGGCATGAAAGTCAAACTTAAAATGAAAAAAGAAAAATCTTACTGAAATTAATAGTACCATTTGTTTGTTAATAATGTGGTGTACAACAGTTGGTGATGACAGGGTAGATTGTAGTCAGGTTCAACACGAGCTTCTTAATGTACACGATTTTTTTTTGGTATGAAACCAGTCTACTTTAAGGCTTACATTAAAATCTATACCAAGGTGTTCCCATGAATGAAATGCAAGTCTGACTTGATTATCATTAAATGAATGTCCTTAGCATAGACTATGAATTTATTTTATGTCGGTGAAAAAATGGCCAGGCCCGAGATGTATGCAAGGTTGTTATAACTGCGATAACATCTTGCCTGAAGGATTTCGGTCCATGATTTACTTCTTTCATGAATAATGCTTTTGGGTTCATGAATAATGCTTTTGGGTTAAGCTGAAGTATACTTTTTAACGAAACAAATAATAATATATTAATATTGAAGAAAGTGTTTAGATAGCTTCGTTTCGTTCATGATTATTATCATCCTTTTAACCTTTTTTTATATTCCCTTCTTCCATCGCATTCCAGCCAACGAACATGTAGGTCAACGGAACCTGAAGACATGTCCATTTGCTTGTGTGCGAATTTGAGTTTAGTTGGGAAAAGACATCAAAGTAATGTTTGACTAAAATAATTGTAACTTTAATATGTAGAAAAGCGCCGATATCGGCTGCCAAGTGTGTTCGATATTCCTGACAAGTTAACTTGTCGCTCCGATGTCAAATGACATCAGAACACGGTTTACAGCGCCGTTATCTGGACAGTAAGACCTAGACGCCAAAACATAAATATCAGCATCAAAGTCTTACATGTAGGACTACCACCAGGGGTTCCATCCCATCCGCATTGGTCGCATATTTACGCACACCATCTCCATCCCAACGATATTTCAGGATCTGCCCCTAGCTAGGATTTAAAATTAAGTTAGTTTAAGACTGGTTTTCAGCCTTCCTCCGCCCCTACATAAATCACCAATTTTTTTTTTTTTATTTTTTTTTTCCAGGGAAGATAGTTTTCCTCAATATGTTCCAGTCCAGTTGTATTAAGTCGATGGCGATATGACAAGTTCCTGGTGTAACATTTTCCGACACATAAATTGGTAGAGGCCATTGTTTGCAAGATCTGGACCCGCTGTCAAATATATTTTCCAACCAAAGTACGCAATCCACTCGATACTATGTCTCGAAATTCATTTTTTTAAAACAAACTGTGTAATGGCCTAAAAAGAAGTTTAAATTCTATGTTTCCTTAATACTCTCTAAATTTCAAACATTTAAAGTTTTATTTTATTTACAAATAAAATGTATTGCCAGCGTTACAGTCGCACAAGATGTCACCGAACTGCAACGACGGATGGTAAAAGATATATTACTTTTGAAAAGTACTGGTGAATAAATCAAATAAATTTGAAAAATGCGCAAAGTATCACTTATTCATTCACACAGTGTCTAATTAAATATAAATTATTCGTTCACACAACATGCAATTAAGTATTAATTCACACAGTGTCCAATTAAGTATTAATTCACACAGAGTCCAATTAAATATTAATACACACAGTGTCCAATCTAAACGTGCAAGCATTAGATCTTCTGCTATGACAGTTAATTCGTTGTGAATAATTTAAGAACTTTTCTGCCTGTTTTACACAACACCTTATGTTAATTTTCATCCAGGTAACTTGAGCAACAATTTTTTTTTTTTACCAGTAACGTGACCATTTATATCATAACCTGGAATTCATACATAGCATGGTTCGAAATCTTACAAATATTTCACATATGGAGCTTGCTTCTCTCCTTGACCCTATAGGCATCACTTTGAGGTTCGTCCCTTCCATTTTGTCTTTGCCCCCTCCCCCGAATAATTCCTGAAGTATTACTCATGCCATTTATACGGTGAAAGATTATGTTCCATATGTACGAGTCTTCCCCCATCCAACACGCGCGCGCACACACACACAAACACACACACACACACAAGTGGATAAAATTCGCTGTATACAAAATGTAGACAACCCACCAATCCACTCCAATTTAACTACACATATTGATGGAGGTCATTAGTTGGTTACAATTAGTTACAAAAATAACCCTGTTCTACACACACACACACACACACACACACACACACACACACACACACATATATATATATATATATATATATATATATATATATATATATACAAACACGGAAATGAGATGACTGATGTTTCTTTTTCGTCCTTGTTATGTATATTCAATTTGTATTGTTTGTGTGACCTTTGTCCATAATTGTGAATAGTTTTAGTGTATCCCACAAATATAAATTTCGATACCGTTCCTCGAATTGGATATTCACAAATATCCCTGTTCTGCACACACACACACACACACACACACACACACACACACACACACACACACACACACACACACGGAAAAGAGATGACTGATGTTTCTCTTTCGTCCTTGTTGTGATGCTCATTCAATTTGTATTGTGTATTTGACCTTTGTCCATGATTGAGAATAGTTTTAGTGTGTACCTATTTTTTTGTCATATTTCTGAGTTTACACGTGCTGTTTACTGATATCAGCGCTCATGACCTAGCCTTGATTAGAAGGTTATAGAAGCAATCTAGTTTACAGTTGATGTAATTTTCCATTGAGATGATTTGGAAGATTTTTTTTTTTCTTCAGAAAATGCTGCTGCAACATTTGTCACGTGGGTGTGAATTTGAAAAGCTTTTATCAATAAATTCTTCATTCACGGCTTTACTAACATTATATTGGTATTATTGTGAATACATTTACATTCTACATTCTACATACATTCTGGATCTGGATTACATTACTGTGAATACATTAAAAGACGTTCTGGATTACATTATTGTGAATACATTAAAAGACGTTTTGGTTTACATTATTGTAAATACATTAAAAGACGTTCTGGATTACATTATTGCGAATACATTAAAAGACGTTCTGGATTACATTATTGCGAATACATTAAAAGACGTTCTGGATTACATTATTGTGAATACATTAAAAGACGTTCTGGATTACATTATTGTAAATACATTAAAAGACGTTCTGGATTACATTATTGCGAATACATTAAAAGACATTCTGGATTACATTATTGTGAATACATTAAAAGACGTTCTGGATTACATTATTGTGAATACATTAAAAGACGTTCTGGATTACATTATTGTGAATACATTAAAAGACATTCTGGATTGCATTATTGTGACACACCAGGACATCCAGGACTATTGGGATTCATTCGAAACATTATGTACGTAAAGGCTTGTAATGTAACGTTAACGTTAAGGATTGTTTTGGATTATATTCACAATACTGCAAGTTCTTCTTAAATTTTAATTTTATGAGTTTGTTTTTGTTTTCCTCTTTTCTTTTACTAAGTTGAAGACCATAAAGTCGTAACACTTGTCAACACAATCAATATTTGTCACTGCAAAGCATTGTTTTTAATTGTTTTGGTTTTTTTTGTTAACCCTATTTATGTCGTGCTACGATTCTTCGATTCTTCTTTCGATTTCTGCATAGCATATTGCATAGAAACTGAAATAACAGTTTTCAAAGCTAAACCCAAAAAAATCTCTCCCTTTCCACCAGCTTTAATATGTCTCTTTTATGCTGAAAAACTGCACGAAGAAGAATAAATTTTAATCAAAGCAAAACATTTAGTTACGGACACAGACTTGTAGTTGATTTTTAATGTTGATTTCGGTAAGCGCTGATGAAAATGTAGCACTTGTGTCACTTAAAGAAATCAAAGAGACTTGGATCATAATGAATAACAAACGGCATATCCCATTAATATCAGTCTGTACGACTGTACCTTGAATAACATCAATATCAGTCTGCACGACTGTACCTTGAATAACATTAATATCAGTCTGTACGACTGTACCTTGAATAACATTAATATCAGTCTGCACGACTGTACCTTGAATAACATTAATATCAGTTTGTACGACTGTACCTTCTTAATTATCAAGAAATATCACCTATCAAGTTATGAAGAACAAAGGGATGACAATGTTGCGTCTTGGCATGCAGTCATTTGCCAGCACGATTTAATAAGCAAAAGAAGAGTTATAAATTGTACACACGTCTATCAAATCATTCCGTTCGGACTCTTTTGTCAGACATTTAGTAAATTTGCTTGCGATTAAATTTAATGAACGTCGTCTCCGTCTCTCATATTGAAATAAATCGAAAATTTGATTGGCATACTGGGCCTTCACCATCCCCGTAATCTCGTTTTTAAAATACACTGGAGAACCTGGCTTTCGACGATATGCCGCTGGAAAAAAAAAACGCGATCGTAAGAATTCTAGAGAAAAGTCCTACACAAGGAGGGTGCACACTGTAAAGCGATATATATATATATATATATATATATATATATATATATATATATATATATATATATATATATATATATATATATATATATATATATAAGCAACAGTGGTAAAATGGACGTATTTGGGTGAGAGAACCTATAAACATGATTATGTCAACATTTTGACATTGTTAAATAACGACGAAGTCTGCATTACCAGCCAGTGCAGCAGAGCTGGGGTGGGGTCGAGGGCCAGCCTTATGAATTAATGACAGGTAAAGGTTCTCCATTTACGGGTAGAAATGTGACCCAAATTGAACCAAATAAAGTTCTTTTCGGGCGACAAAATAACATAATTCGCCTTCTGTAACGCAGAATCAATCCATCTCTCCTTCACTGACACGCAAAATCCTTCTTATTTTTCGCTATAAAATCTATAAAATTCGACGTTTGGGATATGAAATAATGGTATATAACTTGTCGACTCTGGAAACATTTGTGAGTAAAAATAAGCTATAGCAGGTGTCTGTGGACAGAGCTTTTGTGTATAGTCTCTCAAGTCTACGTCAGTACGGAACCTTTTTACTTGCTGAGCAACAGACATTTTTTACATATCCATCTTAGGCCCGCTACCGTGATCAGTTACTTAATAATATGTCATATTTTATAACAAAAAAAAAACAATTATAACATTTTGCAGGCTTATAACTTTAACTTTAAAAAAAAACTACAAACGTCAAGACATTTAAAGTGGTACTTATTGAGCTGTTCTAGGTCATAGTTAGGCCTACTATGTACTCCTATACTCTAGTCCTGCTTTTGATAAGAATACGTACATGTTGTCCCACATTATGTAATATAAAGGAAGGTCACACACTAGGCCTGAACTAATGGTCTGTCCCACCGTATCTAGAGAAAAAAGAATGCCCACATTGTACCCCATTATGTAACGTCGATTAACAACTTACAATATGCCTGAACTAATACCCGTTTATTTGATTAATGGTTTCGATTATTATTATTATTATTATTATTATTATTATTATTATTATTATTATTATTATTATTATTATTATTATTATTATTATTTGTTTTGCGGTCGACCGGTACATCGCTTAGGGTCTTGGCGAACCACTGAATGATCTTTCCTATTGTTGATTGTACCACTTGCTAACTCAGAGGATCTCCGAAATGAAGCTCACTCACCACCAGTGATCCGCATAAAACAGTTTGAGAACCATCTGAATTAGAATATCCTCATCACTTACTAAATCATGCAATATCATGCAACTATTCACACTTAGCCTGAATCCACAGGTCCTCCACTTGTCACACAGTAAGTACCATTATAAAATTAGTCACAGTAAGCCTCAACCCACAGATCATCCACTTGTCACACTGTAAGTACCATTATAAAATTAGTCACAGTAAGCCTCAACCCACAGATCCTCCACTTGTCACATAGTAAGTACCACTATATAATTACTCACAGTAAGCATGAACTCATAGATCTTCAACGTGATAAACACTACTACCATGGTATAATTAGTCATACTAGACCTGAATATCCCCCTCAATCTGTATATTGGTAGCAAGAACACCCGGATGCTGCTCTACATTGTGTAACATGTAATTATTCACACAAGACCTGAACTAATACCCTCCAATTGTCACATTTCGTACCATTATATGATTACTCACAATAGGTATTAACTAAAAGCCCTTCACTTGTCACACATAGTGTACCTTTATATAATTAACCACACTAAGGCTTTAAAAAAAATAGCCATCCAACTGTCACACATAACGCACCATTATATAATTAACCAAACTATGCCTTTAACAAATAGCCATCCAATTGTCACACACAAAGTACCATTATATAATTAACCACACTATGCCTTTTAAAAAAATAGCCATCCAGTTGCCACACATAACGCACCGTTATATAATTAACCACACTATGCCTTTAACAAATAGCCCTCTACCTGTAGTACGAATGCCCGCTTGTTGCCCCACATTGTGTAACGTGTAATTATTCACACAAAACCTGAACTGACCGACCCTTTCATCGGGTCTATGTAACAAGAATATCCCGGTTGTCCCAAATTAAGTGACTATGGATTTGCACTAATAACTCTCATCGGCCACACATTATAAAAAATTCTACAAACTGCTCATGAAAATCCTCAACACCAGTTCTGTTTTGATGTAGGTAATACGATGGGAATATGGAATGCTTACTTGCACTATGTGTAAACTAATTGCCCTTTTAAAAGCCCAGCATAATATACCATTATGTAACAACACTAGGCCTGAACTAATAGCCATTCCAATTAATCCACATTATATATATACAATTATGTTATTACTAATATTAGATCTGAACTAATAACCATTCAAATTACTCCACATTATATACCATTAAGTAAGTGCTCTCACCAGGCTTGAACATCCACATCATGTAGTATTTAGCTCTGTTTGGCTAAGGTAGTACTCCCAAGTTTAACTGACTGGACGGAAACGTATATCATTGTGAACAAAGTTAGCTACAGTGCTCTAAAAAGTCGGCTGAAACTCCAAAATCCCCATGTCTGCACTTATATTTGTCCAAGTTTCTGAAATATATATGATTTAAAACAAAGTTGATTTTTCTTTTCAAGTATCATATATGATATGTGGTTTGCACCAAACTGTACAGGCGTTACTTAAAATACTTTGTAATTTAGCTGGCAGTTTACACTGTGAAAAAATCCTGAAACTTTTATACCTTACTAGGTGCTGTTTATTCACTTACCTTCTAATATAGTCTTTGAGTCATGCAAAACTAGATTTTTGAAGAAAACATAGCGCTACAGCCAGTTGGGTACATGACATCGACCATGTGGTATCCAGTATCTAATTGATACATAGCAGTGCTGCGTGTTTCCCATCATCCTTCTTTCATGGTGTTCACGTGATGCTTTAAAATGTAACTGCATGGAAGAAAAGCTCACCCGGCATTGATTATTTTAGATTTGTGACGCATCAGTTGTTTACGTGACAATAGACACTTACTGCAAAGAGAATTCTAATCCACGCTTTAGAAAACAATTTCAGGATCGAGTCATGTCTTTAATCATGAGGCATGATGTACCACCCAGTCACAATATCCTATCACCAGGCCGATCAGTCCTAACAATAACCTCTTAATGCTGAGCGCCAAGCGAGGCAGTTGTTAGTACCATTTTTGTAACAATTTGGTATGTGACGGCCGGGGTTCGAACCCACTACCTCCCGCATCTGAGGCGAATGCTCTAACCACTATACCACAGGAGCGGTCCTAAATTTGTTGTAATGACTACTTTGTTTCTTTGAACATGTTAATAAATTTGTTACAGAAAGATAAACAAAATTACACTCTGTAAAATGATCTGCAGATATAAGTCCAACACGCCAGAAAATGGCTGATCTATGGCTGTTGTGTTAACATAGGTAACTAACAGTGAAGTGAAAATGCCAAAAGAAAGAGAAACCACTTTGCTACTAAACAAAGAGCATTCTGTAAAATGTGAGCACTCTTGTGTACTAATTAATATTGAGAATTAATATAGAGTTCGAGCTGCTGTGAAGATGCTGCTCGACAACGAGTGGAAAATATTTCTGTTTTTTTTTGCCAGGTGTTTGTCAAGACGAGTCCTACATTTTTTTAAATTGTTTTTAATTTTTATTTTTGGACGACTGATCAAATTTCGACTCTGCTAGAACTTGCTAAACAAGCACGCGTCAAGTATAAAAAGACTTATCAGGGATGATTTTAACAATGAAATTTAAAAACGCGCAATGAAATACGAGTTTACTTTTCTGAATCCATCGCAAAAGAACATAAAAAAGTCTGAATCGGAGAAAGCGAACAGAGATCATAAATCGTTTGACGAACTCGGACTGTCCATAGAGTTTAATACGTATTCTCTTTTGACGCAACTGGCCAGGTCATCCAGGTACCTGTCTTTGACTGCCAGTATCAATGAATGTTTTCATGCAACAGGCATTGTCTTCCAGGTACCTGTCTTTGACTGCCAGTATTAATGGATGTTTTCATGCAACAGGCATTGTCTTCCAGGTACCTGTCTTTGACTGCCAGTATCAATGCATGTTTTCATGCAACAGGCCAGGTCATCCAGGTACCTGTCTTTGACTGCCAGTATCAATGTATGTTTTCATGCAACAGGCATTGTCTTCCAGGTACCTGTCTTTGACTGTGAGTATCAATGAATGTTTTCATGCAACAGGCATGGTTATCCAGGTACCTGTCTTTGACTGCCAGTATCAATGTATGTTTTCATGCAACAGGCATTGTCTTCCAGGTACCTGTCTTTGACTGCCAGTATTAATGGATGTTTTCATGCAACAGGCATTGTCTTCCAGGTACCTGTCTTTGACTGCCAGTATCAATGGATGTTTCCATGCAACAGGCATTGTCTTCCAGGTACCTGTCTTTGACTGCCAGTATCAATGCATGTTTTCATGCAACAGGCATTGTCTTCCAGGTACCTGTCTTTGACTGCCAGTATTAATGTATGTTTTCATGCAACAGGCATTGTCTTCCAGGTACCTGTCTTTGACTGTGAGTATCAATGTATGTTTCCATGCAACAGGCATTGTCTTCCAGGTACCTGTCTTTGACTGCCAGTATTAATGTATGTTTTCATGCAACAGGCATTGTCTTCCAGGTACCTGTCTTTGACTGTGAGTATCAATGGATGTTTCCATGCAACAGGCATTGTCTTCCAGGTACCTGTCTTTGACTGCCAGTATCAATGTATGTTTCCATGCAACAGGCATTGTCTTCCAGGTACCTGTCTTTGACTGCCAGTATTAATGTATGTTTTCATGCAACAGGCATTGTCTTCCAGGTACCTGTCTTTGACTGTGAGTATCAATGGATGTTTCCATGCAACAGGCATTGTCTTCCAGGTACCTGTCTTTGACTGCCAGTATCAATGTATGTTTTCATGCAACAGGCATTGTCTTCCAGGTACCTGTCTTTGACTGCCAGTATTAATGTATGTTTTCATGCAACAGGCATTGTCTTCCAGGTACCTGTCTTTGACTGCCAGTATCAATGTATGTTTTCATGCAACAGGCATTGTCTCCCAGGTACCTGTCTTTGACTGCCAGTATCAATGTATGTTTTCATGCAACAGACATTGTCTTCCAGGTACCTGTCTTTGACTGCCAGTATCAATGTATGTTTTCATGCAACAGGCATTGTCTTCCAGGTACCTGTCTTTGACTGCCAGTATTAATGGATGTTTTTATGCAACAGGCATGGTCGTTGAGGTACATGTGCCTGATTCTGCCAGTATCACTGGATTTTTGTATGCCTTCATTGTTTTGCCAACCGTCAGCGCACTGGTGCCCAAAATATTCCATCTTTTTCAGGCGATGCATCCTTTGCATCGACAGGAATTATTCCAAAGGAAGAGCGGGGATGGGGGCAAAGACAAAATGGAAGGGACAAACGTTTAAAGTGATGCCCAAGGGGTTCAGAGAAGAAGCAAGCTCCCAAAGTCTTATTTGAGATACATAATTTTTATTGTGATGTTTAGCTTGTTTTTTTTTTATAAATAAAAATCTTATTTCATAAACTTGCTGCAGGAGTACAGGAGACAACCTGCCACGTTCTATGTCCGTGAACAAACTAACTTGCTGCAGGAGTACAGGAGACAACCTGCCACGTTCTATGTCCGTGAACAAACTAACTTGCTGCAGGAGTACAGGAGACAACCTGCCACGTACTCTATAGTCTATAGGATTGTGATTGAACTCCAAGTGACTTTTGACTGAATCCCATTAGCAAAGATTCGCTGAAGGGCAGACAGATTAAAATGTGCTATAGAAGGAAAAGAAATGCGCCAACGCCAACCTATCAGTGAGTTGGAAAAGACCGGACGCAGCTAGATGATGCTGGCATGCCGCATTTCGAGTTTTACCATTTACTGGATTGTATGATGAAATTTGTTTTATCGGTATAACATAACTGATAATTGAATTTCACAATGCTATTTTCAATTTCATTTTGTTCATGTAACTGATTAAAATTTTTATATTTTACATAAGGGTCTTATGCTCTTCTATAACTCTACTTATACCATCCTTTAATTTCATATTTATTTTATTGTTAACTTGATCCGGACCGGGCAATAACAACGTGGTTGATCATCTCCTAGGTAATAACGATAACCAAAGTACGATAAGAGTGGTATATATATATATATATATATATATATATATATATATATATATATATATATATATATATATATATATATATATAGAGAGAGAGAGAGAGAGAGAGAGAGAGAGAGAGAGAGAGAGAGAGAGAGAGAGAGAGAGAGAGAGAGAGAGAGAGAGGAGTAACTTCCTTTTCTTTACGTAGGATGTGGTAGTGCACCGCTCATAAACTGCCAAGAAAAGTCGCAGATAAAAATCAGTCAGCGAATAATATGTGTCAATATTGTCAACATTTGTTGCAATACCAGAAGACAAATACAAATTATTGTTTGATAATATGTCATTTTTTTGTAATTAGGTTCTCGCTATTATCGTCCAAGAGATTTAACAGGTACCAGTCTTTGACTGCCAGTATCAATCGGTTAGCTTCCAATCTCATAAAGTCAAAATATTCGCACTGATTGGTTTTCTTAAGGGTTGAAAACTCTGCCGTATTAGCACAGATCCATATGTAGACTGAACATGCATTTCTCTGAGAGGGACGATTTTGAGGAAATGAGAAAGGCAAATAGCTCTAATAATGAAACCAGACACGGGGTCGAGAATAACTTTGTAAACACTGCCCCGTTAATTGATTTTATTATGAATAATTCCGTGGGTTCCAAATGTTTTTGCCACCATTGACGATGGGTATGATGCTTCAGGGATCCCTAATTAAACGATCAGTGTTTGGACATTAATGGCAAATGTTTGCAATATAAATATGATAGCAGTTTGAAATGAAACTGAATAAATTCAAAGTGATGCGAAGGCATAATCGGTTTCGATTATATGCACTTGCACTACGCGCGGCTATTCTCTCTCTCTCTCTCTCTCTCTCTCTCTCTCTCTCTCTCTCTCTCTCTCTCTCTCTCTCTCTCTCTCTCTCTCTCTCTCTCTCTCTCTCTCTCTCTCTCATTAAGCATATCCAATAGAGTTAATATTTGCTAATTAGAAGGGTGATACAAAAACCCAGATCTTCTTTTCCTACTTTTTGCGAACCGTGTGTAAAAAGAAGCTGTAGATTTTAATTGCAGCATGATAGACTTCTCGTTTATGGCAAATATATCGTGAAGTTTTGAATTTCTTTTCCGAGTTATTGAAAACTAGACAGTGTCCAATTCTTATTAAAGAGAGAGAGAGAGAGAGAGAGAGAGAGAGAGAGAGAGAGAGAGAGAGAGAGAGAGAGAGAGAGAGAGAGAGAGAGAGAGAGAGAGAGAGAGGGGCATTAAGTGAACCAGATATTCCAATCTAAAATATTAAAAAAGTTAAATAACTTTAAACCACACTAAATTTTTGAGGTGGTGGGTGAATATTCACATTAACTTTAACTTCCGAAAAAATGTCTTAAGGTGTAATAATTTTGGATGTTACACGTAGCGACTTTAATCGTTTTTGTCACCACTCTGCGCCAAAGCAGCTAAATGAACGACTCTGCAATCTGGCGATTTACTATCCGGTTTTAGATATTGTCCCTACGTCAACCACATCGAAATCACGTCTGTACGTTACGATTAATGAAATACACCTGACAACTTTTATGACTTATATTTACGATTTCCTGAGGTCATTATATTATATATTTTGACTGTTATTTAGAAGCCAAGTTAAATTATTGGGGGAAAATGCGTTAACACGATTTTGCAATACGTAAAATTGACAGTGCTTATTAGAGCACTTCCATTGTCAATCTCGGTGGTGACTAATTTTATACGTCGTTAAGTTGTTCAATTTCGGAGGTGCATAGTTTTGCACGTTAAGATTTTCGATTTTGGAGGCAGGTAAATCTTTGCATATGGTTTTTAATCCCATAATTATTAACTATAAATGACTTGTTTCGAAAAACACCGAAACTTGTGAAGTTTGATTTATCACTTAATTGTATGGGCTCCACACATAAGGGAAACAACCTCCTCGCCCCCCCCCCCCGCCTCTAAACATCTTTCGGCCAACATCCTTAAAACGCAATAAATGACCATTACATATTCGCCCTCTCCCCTCCTCGAAAATAGTTCTGCGGGTACTTCTGCTTAATAGTGCTGTTCAACGGCACTTTAGATTTTTGTTGGCCTAACCATATGGCTTATGGTAAGGTCAGTTGTGTTGTTGCCAACCCTTTTCAAATCACAGGCACCAATTTCAAACAAACTTTGCAAAGAGTATTGTGGCATACATAAAGCAATGGCCGTCTGCCGGTAAATATAGACGCCATTACAAGAAATAGAAAAACCTTTTAACAATCTTCTAAAATACCCTGAATAGAACTTTACAGGATATTACAGAAATTTTAAAATCTCTACAAATCCGCCAACTGCAAAAATGGTAGCCGTTACCAAAAATAGAAGAAAAAACAAACTTCAAAACACTTCGCAAAAACTGATGAACATAAAGTTTGACTCTGATTGTTAGACCTACCAATGTGGTGTAACGAATGATGTCAGTCGGCTCTTAAAGGACACCACCATTACTATAAATAGAACAAAACCCACAAAAACATACTTCTCAAAAACCGCTACAAAGAATTTGATCAAATTGAAAGGAGTAACACCTTTGCAAAGAGATCTTTCAAACTGTGTAAATGATCCGCCTTTAAATGTGATTACTCTCCCAAACACACACACACACACACACACACACACACACACACACACACACACACACACACACACACACATACCAAACAAATACAACACCGAAAATCAACAAGAAGGAAAAGGTCTTTTAAACAAGCCGATGAAAAGAATTTTATCCAAATTTGAAAGAAAGCGCTCCCCTATGTAGGGCTTTCAAGTATGTACAATTCATCCCAAATTGTCATGAAATGTGGACGTAGATACTTAAAATAGAAAAGTTTTAAAATGCCAGCAAATATCTTACTACACAAACTGCAATCGGCGTTTGATTTTTGCGGCCTCTCAGATCCTCTTTGACTTCTTGATAACATGCCATTAATTCAATCTCAGACATGAAATAAAATGATCATATTTTATTTTATATGCTCGAACATGGATCTAATCATGCGCAAGCCGTTACTTCTATACATGAAACTTCGTTATTTGCAACATATTCGACTTAACGCTCTTTTCACCTTCGATAGTAAAGAACGTTGAACACTGTCTCCCGTTCCCTTAAAATGCACACAATACTTTTAGCGCGCGCGTGTGTGTACAGACACGAAATGGGAGAAGAGAGAGATTTGCGTTGTAAAATGACTAACGGGTATAACTATGATGTTTGTTAACTGTTTAGGTTTGAAAAGCATAATGTAATTCCCATGTATTGAGAAAACAAACAATAAAAGGAACTTAATCATTGTAATGTTAACCTATGGAGATTTTATGTTACATTACCTCGAATATATTACAGCTTCCAGCCTTTACTTCTGGAAAATAATATATTTGTTATCCTATCTCAAATCTATTGTAGCTTCCAGCCTTTACTTCTGGGAAATAATATTTTGCTTTCCTTTTATGAAGGAGATTAAATTTTCTTTGAGAAGCCATTGCTTAATAACATAGCTCATTAATAAATACATGAAGTCTTATTGCAACTTTTTAATATCCACTTGCAATGGCTTCTGGTACCGTACATAGTCATGTAATCATCCAATAGCTTCTTTTACCGTACATAGTCATGTAATCATCGAATGGCTTCTTGTACCGTACATAGTCATGTAATCATCGAATGGCTTCTTGTACCGTACATAGTCATGTAATCATCCAATGGCTTCTTGTACCGTACATAGTCAATGTCTTGGTATCACGGCCTTGCATATTGTAGCTGGGGATAATTTTAAATGACCCGCCAGGGCTCGAGCAATTTTGTGGGCATTTATGTAAAAAAAAGTAAATGGCCTACTTCCATTTCATGCTGTGGCCCTCGGCTTGAAGAAAACTTTTTCAGTATCCCATGGTGCATAAAAGACTGGATGAGAGAGAGAGAGAGAGAGAGAGAGAGAGAGAGAGAGAGAGAGAGAGAGAGAGAGAGAGAGAGAGAGAGAGAGAGAGAGAGAGAGAGAGAGAGAGAGAGAGAGAACTACGTTGAGATGTTTTGGTATCACGATCATACATGTTGTAGCTACATACATAGAGATATTTTGGTGTCAGGATCTTACATGTTGTAGCTAAGTAGAGATGTTTTGATATCACGATCTTACATGTTGCAGCTATGTAAAGATGTTTTGGTATCACGGCCTTACATATTGTAGCTACGTAGAGATGTTTTGAGATCACGGTCTTACATGTTGGAGCTACGTAAAGATGTTTTGGTATCACGGCCTTACATATTGTAGCTACGTAGAGATGTTTTGGTATCACGATTTTATATGTTGTAGCTATGTAGAGATGTTTTGAGATCACGGTCTTACATGTTGTAGCTACGTAAAGATTTTTGGTATCACGGCCTTACATATTGTAGCTACGTAGAGATGTTTTGGTATCACGATCTTATATGTTGTAGCTACGTAAAGATGTTTTGGTATCACGGCCTTACATATTGTAGCTCGGGCTAATTTTAAATGACCCGCCAGAGCTCGAGTAATTTTGTGGGCATTTATGTAAAAAAAAAAGTAAATGGCCTACTTCCATTTCATGCTGCGGCCCTCGGCTTCAAGAAAACTTTTTCAGTAGCCCATGGTGTATAAAAGGCTGGACAGCAGAGAGGGCCGGGGGGTTTATTCCAAAGGGAGAATAAAAGTACAACTATTAATATTTGTGGCGGGGCCATGTGAAATGTTTAAAACTTAAGAAGGTTTCCTCATCCTCTGACGTTTGGGAACCATGTCGTAGATGAAGTAATTTATTATAATCGTGTGTGTGTGTGTGTGTGTGTGTGTGTGTGTGTGTGTGTGTGTGTACTGTATCAATATCGTTGATATACATAATCCCAAGGGGGCCCGCACATACGGACAAGGGCAAGATATCACCTCTAAGTATGTTTTGGCTTAGATCCTAATCCGGATTAAAGATGTAACGAATGTTACACTTACTATTTCTGAGAAAATAAATCTTATTTCTATAATTTCATGCAGGTACATCTCAATGAAAGCTCTTTAAAGTTTGCTAAGCCGGCTAATAAGCAGGATATCCTATGCCAACACCAAATGGTGTCGGCGAATTCCAACTTTTCGATAGGTAATGGACTCTGACCCTACACCTCAACATAAATGTCCAAATATCAAAAATGGGGTGGCAAGGGCCAGAGGAAACTCACACTAGCCTATAAAACTAGGCCGATAAATCAACCTTCTCCAATGATAATATTGATTTTCGGTTTAATGGCTGATATCACCTATTTATTAAAACATGCAAAAATTTCGCTGCACACATCGGTGTACATTTTATTGTATTTCTTACGGCTGTGTAGTTACCGTCGGCTGAGGGGTTCGTTTGGTGACATATACATTTCCGGTGCAGATTCTGTGTTTGGTGACTTGTAAATCTACGTGGAACAGCATAACCATCTGTCCTGTGGCCATTTTAAAATTCGCGCTAGACATGGCTGTTACCAATTACAAGTATGTCTAAAGTGTATGCAGGTCTGTTCTGGAAAAATTTGCATGCAGCAAAAACTTGCATATTTTAATTAACAGGTGATGTCAGACTCGTAATATCGTCCATCAGTATCAACACTGAATCAACCCTATTAGCTGATTACTACATGTTTGCCCCATCCAACGAAAGTAATTTTAAAAGCACCTCTTCATAACCATAGGCATATAACCTCAGTAATATAGCATTTAAATAATACAAATAACACACACACACACACACACACACACACACACACCACCACCACCACCACCACGATGAGGTATGCCCTGAAGATGTACCCAAATGTTGGATATAGCTGCGTGGAATCAAGTGCTGTTGTTATTGTAGGGTTTAAAGCCATTTTTTCAGCACAGGATACACGGAAGCCAGCATAAATCTTGGAGGAAGAACCCAGGAAAACTTCGGAAAGAACCACCAACCCACGAGAAGCTATTGGTAAGCTTTCTCGCGTACCCACATTGACCGAGCCCGAGACTCGAATCCACGCATAGAGAGGTGAGAAGGTGAGAGGTTAGACGACTCAGCGACTCAGGGCCCATGGAATCAAGTGCAGTTTTACACGTTATAGAATATCACATATATTAATGCTTATTAGTGAGATTAGCAAGTGATACATTTAAATGGTATTTACAAAAGATTACATACGGTAATTTTTTTAGTGGAATAACTTTAATGAGTACTTATTAAAGAATACATACGGTAATGCTTTTTAGAGGGATTTTACTTCGCTAGGCTAAAATTGATGAAATTCATTACAGCGATAGCAGATTAATATGATATATTAGACACAGACCGGATAACGAAAACTGATCAGTCAACAAAAGGATCGTGTGTCCTATTACAGTTATTAATCATCCGGGGATTTGTCCGTATTCTCTAATATGGTCTGAGTGTAGGATATCATAGGTTGGGGAGTTTTATAAAAATAAAAAAAAGAAATGAGCACGAGCTTGAAGCGCGAGTGTTTATTTTTCATTTCGTATCACACAGCTCAAGGTTCTGTACCAATCAGACTTATGCATTTGTTTTGTTGCGTATAGGTTGTCCTATAATGCTACCATGAGACGTTTGTCACTAAAAGTTAAATAATTTTCATAAAGCATAAGTGATGTTGATGTCTTATTCTTAGTACTGCTATACGATTTTCTGACAAAAACATTCAACAATTTTCAAAAACCATGAATGATGCTAATGTCCGCTTATAAATGCTACAATGAGATTTTTCTGATGTCTGCTTCTTAGTGCTACCATATTTTTCTGACTAAAAAAGAAATAATTTTCATAAAGCAATGGTGATGTTGACCAAAACATTCAATATTTTTTTTATAAAACACTAGCGAGGCTAATGTTCGCTTCTAAATGCTACAATCAGACTTTTCTGATGCCTGCTTCTTAGTGTTACCGTGATATTTTTTTCTGACCGAAACGTTCAATAATTTTCATAAAGCATGAGTGAGCTTATACATGCTTTGCGGTGCTGATGATTTCTTCTTGGTACTACTTTTATATATATTTAATTTGTACTATGTAATCGACCTTTGTCCATAATTAAGGGCAGGAGTTTGGGCCCATCTGACAAATGTCTTTTTTGTAAACAACATATTACATAGTTCATTTTTGTCCATGACTGTAGATTGAATTTTAAGATTATCATTATTTTTGTAGGTAAATATGCTTACTTGAATTTTGGTCTTCGGACATTGGTTTTTCCCAATGGAATTCATATTTTTTCCCAGGTTCTTACTCAAATTTTAGTAATAGACCTGATCATGTTGACAATCTAGAATGTTCTAGAAATAAACTTTTGATTATCATCTCATGTTATACATTAAGGATGTCTATATTAGAATTATCCATTCCTATCTTAACATCTGAGGTTGAATCAATCTTTTAGTTTTGTTCAAATTTAATTTGAGAGGATCTGTTTACTGAAATTATTCTTTGGAATTAGAAAGTGCTTATTAATACCTTAGAAGAGTGCTTTTGGTATTAATGTGAATTAATTTAGAGATATTTTGGGTTATGTCATTGTGATACATCCAGACTGTTACCACACCAACACTATTCCAGGCTATTTGTACATCAGCACATTAAGATTGGGATTCATTCGGAAGTCCACTGTGACTCATTTGAAACAAGTGAACTTTTGGACATATGATATAACTTTCAGGACTAATTGGGATTTAATTTAAAATATTGCAAGTTCTTAGTTTATGACCATAACATCATAAAACTACAACGAGACTTTCCAGGTCCAAACATCCAATAATGTTATTAAAGCATGAGTGAGATGGATATATACTTCTTAGTGCTGCTACCAATGGACTTTTCTGAGCCAAATAAAACAATAAAGGCTTTAATTTTGATAAGAGTTATTTTCCAAAGACATTCTCATTTTAAGTGATCGCCAATAGGAAGTGACTCCCACTTCAGTGACATATTTAGCGACACACATCAACAAATAATTTCCTTTTCAGGTCTATATTCTGCAACATAGATTATATTCAGCAACATACATTAGCAAATGACATCCGGTTCCGGTCTGTATTCAGCAAAAACAAACATCAAAGTTACACTGGTTAATAATCCCAGAATGTTTCAGAGACGCTTTAATCTTTGTTCTTAACTTTTTAATTAAGGGAAAGTCTATGAAATAGCGTTTTGTAAAATCTAATTTAAAAAAATTATACTATCAACACCCTTCCCTTTGTTGAAGCCGGCAAAGTTCCTTGTCAGTAATGGAGATGTGATGATTTATGATCAATGCTATCTAACATGGATGCAGTGCTGAATTTAGGACAAATGAGGCCCAGTGCTAGTTAAGTTATGAGGCCCCTTACTTGGGCCCTGAAAGAGGTAGGCCCGGTAGGCTGACAGAAGTAGTCAGGTATGTGTACTCAGGAAATTTAAGAGTAACTAAAATAGCCACAGACTTTTGAAAAATTCTTTGTGAATTTTTTTTTTGGCCAAGAAGATGCACACACCCCGTTTAACAGGGGTCCTGTATTTTAAGCACACCCAAGCGCAATGGTAAATCTGCATGGATGTTGCATAGTTCATCAAGATATATACATTTACTTAAAAAGAGAAAACAATTGAAGTATACCCACTAAACTGATTCATCCTTATGTCCAAAGGGATTCATCATGATGTTAAAATGAATTCATTCTTAAAACAAGACCGATTCATCCTTAAGTCAAAATGGATTCATCTTGAAGCCGAAGTAGATTCATCCTCAAATAAAAACGGATTCATCCTCAAGTCAAAACGGATTCATCCTCAAGTAAAAACGGATTCATCCTCAAGTAAAAACGGATTCATCCTTAAGTCAAAACGGATTCATCCTTAAGTCAAAACTGACACATGCTTAACTCAAAACAGATTCATCCTGAAGTCAAAGCGTCAAAACCGGATTTATCCGTAAGTCAATCCTTTTAAATGAGACAAATATAAGAAAAAATATTTTTTTTCACATTTAAATCATGCATTATAGCTTACATCTGTAAGTGTAAGTAGGTTACGTGGTAATTGTTTTAAAAAGACAATTATCAACATATTAACTGATTAAGCTGAGAAAGTTACAATGTATGCTTACAAGAGTGTGGTAATACGATAAATATAAGTGAATTAGATTTCCGTAAAAATATCTAATTGTCAAGCAAGATATGTGATCAGCACAATACTATTATATAATTTTGATAACGAATCTAAAATTGTCAGATTTTTAAAATCATATCAAGCCATTAAGAATATAATATTGGTTAAGACTGTAATCTACAATTTTCAAATGAGAGAGTAGCAACAGCAATAGTAGTAGTAGATGCTTCTGAAGGCACCTCTCTCAAATACTGCATGGAATCAACTGAGGGTAGAGAGTGAAAAATGTAATGAAAAACGGCTCGCTATATTCATTAAATCAGGTGACAATTTAAAATGCGTAGTTAATAAGCCCTTCATTATATCACGTGACAATTTATGTGTAGTTACAAAGCCATTCATTAAATCACGTGACAATTTTTTTTTGCGTGAAACTAAGTCATTCATTTTCTACTTTTAATGAGACCGCTGTGTCCAGATTTGACACTGATGATCAGAGCGGAGTGATTGGGATGAAATACTGGTTATTGCCTTCCGATTACCTTCTGATGCTGAAAGTGTTTCTGCTATAGTTGGCTGATGACGTATGGTTAGTGCATGCTTGATCGTTGTGATGCATGCGTCATGTGAAATCTTTTTGTTGTTGTTGTTGTTGTTGTTGTTGTTGGGCTTAACGCCATTTTTCAGCACACGATAGGCTATTCATGGCGGCCAGTATTAATGGTGGAGGAAGAAACCGGGAAATCACCGGAAAGAACCACCGACCAACGAGAAGCTACTGGCAAGCTTTCTCACATATCCACATTAGCCGAATCATAGACTCGAACTCACGCAGACAGAGGTGAGATGGCAGTTATCCGTAACGGACAGCGCTTTAGACCACTCGGCCACTCGGGGAAATCTTTTTGTATCAGTTCATCTAAGTACAATATCGGGTACAATATTAGTACAAATATACCAGTTCAAAGTATTTAAAAAAAGGTTCCCATATAGATCTATTTGCAAGTGTGGTAACATTATATAAATTGCACTGATATCTAATTAATTTCGAAACTCTTTTGGATAAAAAAAAAACATGCCATCTCTCACAACTCTGAACATAAAATATTTTGGCATTGATATATAGATGGGAAAGTTGGAACAAACAAGTGCAATAGTAGATGAGTCTAGACGTTTTTGAAAGTTGGGTGCTGTATATAGAACGAAAAAGACGGATTTTCATTAAAAAAAAATAGAACCACCTATATTAACTGAAAAGGACCAGTACAATTTGAACGCGAGCATGTCTCAATTAAGACAATAATATCGATAATTAATCTAAGTGCACCATTATCCGAAACACATCTTAGTATTAAAATTAAGAACGATAATATCGCTTATATGGCACCACAAAACGCGCGCGCGCGCGCACACACACACACACACACACACACACAGACACACACATACACACACATAGTATAGAGAGACAGAGTAGCCTTTAACGGGGCCATTTTAAATAGGGTCAAAAGATTATAGGTGGCGCTTTACGGTTTCGTATTTTATATAGGGTTAGATATTTAAAGACAGAATTTCCTCACTGGTATAAAGTGTATACAACGTGACCTTACTTCAATTAAGAAAATTGAAAAATGCTAAGTTTGGTCATTTTCACTTCCTGGACATCAGAGGTAAATTGTTGAAAAGGAGCTCATAACTTTCTAACCTTTGATACATTTGGTAATTATTCATTGCACTTTCAGAAGCTGATATTGTCTAGTCTGGCAAAATTCGTTTTTCATATTTTTAATAACTGCTAAAGATAGCGTGTTTTTAGACTAATTCAGGTTGAGCTTCAGACCATATGAGATCAGTCATTTTGGTTATCTGTGTGCTTAGACATTGTAAAATTTCCACAAGTACAATATCCAATGAAATTTCAACCACAGTACACAATTCTTTATATTGTGCATGTTGCAAATGTAAACAATTTATTCTTAAATCTGTCACTATCTCAGAAGTTGATAATAGCTGTAGAGCTCCTTCATAGCAGGGCCGGAAGGGAGGAAGTCTAGGGTTTCTGGACACCAACCCACCCACCAGCTAAAATAAGTACAAACACACACACACGCTCGTACAGTCAAATTTCACTTGAAATTGGACCATCTTTTCATTATTTGGGTATTATGCACACTTTGCAAATATACAAGTAGACTTTCGCTTTGATGTCCGTTCCAGGAAAGTTAGAGCCCTTTTGAAATTCTATACCCACCAGCTCCAAACACCAAACCCGATCCGTATGTGTGTATATGTGTGTGCATGTGTGTATACGTGTATGTATGTATGTATGTATGTATGTATGTATGTATGTATGTATGTATGTATGTATGTATGTATGTATGTATGTATGTATGTATGTATGTATGTATGTATGTATGTATGTATGTATGTATTTATTTGTGTATGTATTTATTTGTGTATGTATTTTTGTATGTGGTTATGTATGTGTGTGCATGTGTATGTTAAATAGAGATAAACAAAGAAATAGAGAGCTATTAATAATAATAATAATAATAATAATAATAATAATAATAATAATATTATTATTATTATTATTATTATTATTATTATTATTATTATTATTATTATTATTATTATTATTATTATTGCACATTGTATATGACATGCTGACATAAATGACACTATGGACCCAAACAGGAGTCTTGTGTTATATAAATTCAAATCATGTCATAGATTTTGAAGACACACGGATAGTAGATTACTGGTTTGTGTTAGTGAATAACTTGCTAGCAGATAATAGATGACTTGGTATTGGATAGTTAATTGGTATTGTATAGTAGGCAACTGGGTATTAGTAGATAACTGGTATGTGGATAGCAGATTACTGGGTGCTGAACTGTACATCAGTAAGTGTTGGATAGTAGACAACTTTGTATTCATAGTAATTAAGTTAACTGGCAAATATATAGATATGTGTGTTGGATGGCAGATACCGAGTTGGCAGATGTTCATTTAGAAAACAGACAAACTCCAGTATTCTGTCAGGCACATCTCACAATCTACACTGTTAAAAATAGAAAGACTCAAAATTTGTGATAAACCTATAACATCACACAATGTTTTAGTTTGAGTGTCAACACGGTTACAATGTAGCTACGAACTAAGATAGCATCTATGTTAAATTCGCGTTAAATGCCACAACCGTTTGACCCTAATTAATGCAGGGCTCCCGTTAGGAGCTATTTCGTCACCCTATACTACTTACAAAACTTAACAGCTCGCGATCAAATGGGCAGGTTCAAATCCTTCCGTCAGATGAACTAGGATCGGCCATGCGGTGTATTCTAGATCAAGGTTCTTTACCCTTATTGCTTCTACACTAAATAATTTATTTGTGTTGATGTGCCGTAAAATAAAAAATAAAAAACAACTCCTACAAATCCATAATGCTAAATTGCTTTAAATACCTATTGTAGTCTTGACTTTGACATTGACCATGACCATTTCAAGTCAGCAATTCGCAATGTAAGAAATGTAAGCACGGTGCAAATTAAAAGCTTTGAAAATTTTATTCCAGATAGCGAAAAAAAAAAATCACTCACTAAGTATCTTCTCATCTTCTCCTAACTTTTGTAAATGTTTAAAGTTAATGATACTTAAGCAATTGAATAGGAAATATTGAAGAAAGAGTAATTAAAGTACAGATCTATGGAGGGAAAAGACCTTTCAACATTTACTCGAATGTGCCATCAAGAGACTACTTGTGTCGATTTCATCAGCATTAATTCATTACAAAATGAGCAAGTACCACACTGTCAGCCATCAAATAATTCGTTATTTACTTAAAGCCATTTATCAAGATCGTTCTGGTGCTGACAATGGCTATCCGTACTTAAAACAAGCAACAGTTTAGTTGATATTTATTTTGCTAATCTGAACGCACTAATGCCTTTGTGCCAATAATTGGGGGAAAAAACATTAAAAATATTGCTGAATTCACAATTGCTTGCACACATGACGCCATGTATCATCAATGCGTTCATTAAAGTCGTCAATTGGTTAAGGTGATTTTCTCTTAGCCGAAACTATCATCAGAGTCTTTGTTGAGCTGGAGTTAATTAGAAACTCTTCTTTACATATACATGTACGAATGTTTGCATCAAGTAACCAAGATGCTTTAGTTCTGCTCGTTTTGAAGCGCATTTTCAGATGGCACATTCGAGACCTCTCTATTTGCATTGCGGCGCAAGTTATATTCGGCACTTTTCCTTTTAGTGTCCAAATTATCATAGTCCCATAAAAATGTAACACCTCACACGGACTAGGAAAACATAACAAAGAACAATTAAAAGGGTTACTGTGATACGATATGCAACATTTTGCAAGTATATCAATGTATATATCGCCAAGATAACAATGGTAATATTGAAAATAACCAACAGAGAAAGCTAGTGAAATATTGAAATTAACTGAAATTAATAGAATGTTTGTTATATTTTCCAATCCAAATTAAATATTTGTCTTTTCTTCCACGATTATAATTGAAGAGGAATGCTTCGCTGGTGTATAGGCCAACAACCCAACACATAAAAATTATCAAAAAAAAACAAAAACCTTTCTTTCTATGGATGTTAACATAAGTGACAAAGTCGAAAGCGCAACACCAAGAATCGTGACCCTGCATGAAACAGAGTTAAGAAAACGGCGCTGCATGTAAACACGAAAAGATCGAAAATATTCAACAAACATACAAAATACTCATAAGCCAGCTGTGATTTAAAATGTGAACACAGTTGTTTCATTTCATATACCAAAGTGTATGTGGTCCCATTGACCTGCTTTTATTAGTTGGTAGTACTCTCCCAGGTCAACATACCATTTAGCGATAATTATATATGGCTGGTTAGCGGTCATTTGAAATTTTGCACATGCAATATAATGATGTCCGATGTACAGGGACAAAGACAATTAAGAATATCAATCAATAGATAGAGGGCTGGGAGCGAATCGGCAACTCAAGAACACAAGAGACGAATAAGAGTCTGCACATTCGGTAATTCAAAGTTTTTTTTCGTCCCATACCAATGATTCATACCAAAATTTCAACATAATGGAATGAGAGGGATCATCCTGTCTTTTACTGGGGACATTCTATCACACAGATTACAGGAAGAATTGCTTCATGGTAAAACAACAACGATGTTATTTCAGGTGTACTCCAAGGTACCGTACCTGGGATCCTTACTTTTCTCTGTATAAATAAATTACTTGTGAAAGCGTGTCCAATCACATGCTATCAGCTTTGCTAAGGACTGACCATTATGCCTTAAAGTGCCACACCAGTGCAAATAACAATAATAAAATAGAATATTATTTGAATAGAAAAAATCTGGAAGCGGTATAAAAATACCCGATGAAAAAATTCGCCGTAATTACTGAGAAATCCGCTCAGGTGTGTTTTCGAAATTAATGCACATCTGACCGATTTAATCGCTCGGTAATTTCCGGAGTGTGAAGATCGTCTGACATCACATTATGAACACATGTTAACTTCCGTTTCTGTCAATACATAAACAAAGAACGTGTTGAGTTTCATATTAGTTTGTTTGAAAAGTTTTATCATCATAATCATGCTAAGAGGGGATCGTGGTGGTACAAGCAAGGGCAGCCTGGTTGGGTGTGTTGAAATAATAATTTGAAAATTAAGATGAATTAAAATATTCTTTATGCATTAGATCAAATTAGGAAATCGAAAGTTTAGTGGATTGTGCTAGTAGTGGCCCAGTGTGATTTATCGTTATTTTATATGAAATCAATAAAGTTAAATGATTTCTAATATAATCTGCACACACACAGACACGCATATATACATACATATATATATGCAATAAACTGACGACGAACAGTACGAAACTAGTAACTAACTAGCCTAATCGCTTTCGACTCACTCTTAATGAGTCTTTTTCAAAGGCAAATACAAAACATATATACGACAAACAAATAAACACAAAAACGTTGTGTTTGTAAACCTCTACATGGCTGTCTTCACAAGTGCTAAAAATATAAATACAACCAGCTTGTATAGACTAGTTGGGGAAACTGAAAACGTTGTATAATTCCCTAAAAGTCTACAAGCCAAAGCGACATCTATTTTTACTTTTTGTACATATGTAACGCAGATTATATCCCGGATATTTGATTCTATACCGGTTTTATTCTTATAGTAAAAATTGAAGGATAATAAGAAGATTTAGAAAATGTTAAATTCTACTAGTGCATAGTTTTCATTTTCTAGTCTTCTTGGTTTAGACCGCTTGGTTTCAATGTTCTAAGGTGGCGTATCCAGTATGATTCCTTTTCCTTCCTGGTTTCGGTACTCCAGCTGTGGTTGTTAGCAATAGCGATAATTATTATATCACTGAAAGTGTGGCCAGGGGAGGAGAAGTGTTCTGCGACCGGGCTTCTGTACAGCTTTTTTGTCATCCAATCAGATCTATGAAGGTTTATCCTTTTGTGTAGCTTTTCAGTTTCTCCGACGTACGTATGTTTTGTATTTGCCTTTGAAAAAGACTCATTAAGAGTCGAAAGCGCTTAGGCTAGTTAGTTACTAGTTTCGTACTGTTCGTCGTCAGTTTATTGCATCTATTTTAATTAATCCCTGACACACGTGATCCCTTGGTGGATCCAGTACACGCTTGAAAGGGTTGTTATTCGCCATATGATTTGTATTCTTTATATATATATATATATATATATATATATATATATATATATATATATATATATATATATATATATATATATATATATATATATATATATATATATATATATATAACCATTTTATTTTCAAATATGGCAAATTAAATAAAACAATATGTGTATGTGTGGCACTTTAAAGTTCATCAACCTAAGATTGTATGTCACTCCAGAAAGGACATTGTCTACCAACATTTTTTTTAATCCATTGCCTTACTCTAGGGAGAGTTATTAATGCCAGAGATCTAAGAGTTACCACATTTAGATATCATCAAAGGCGAAAGACTCCATCGCTTTCCTGAATGGAAAACCAGCATGCGTCTATTATGGGCTCAAGCTGACAAAAACTTGTTATTCCAGTCCTGATATATAACATGCATCAACAGTCTGGGACACTCTTACACATCAAAACATTGAGTCTATCATGAAAATACAGAGAAGGGCCGACATGTTCTTTACCAAAACCTGCAGCGCGACAAACATGCTATAGAGTTTTCCAAGGGAAATGTTGCACACCCGTCGGAAACGATGCAAAGTTACGGTACTCCACCAGTTTAGCACCTAGAAGCTATACCTAATAAACCAGCACTTCATTTCTTCTGGGCGCCAAACAAAAATACACAAAGTCAAGTTCCACCAACCACGCATTTCAGTATTAACTTTTTCCCATGTGCAACAAAATTGTGGAGCACGTGACCCCAGTTTCTAATGCAGCTTAAGCCGTTCCTCAAAAACCTCGTCAACTGTTTCAAAATGCAAACAATATGCAATATTCAAAATCCACATTTAAAATGTATAAAATCAGCCTTTAACTGTGTAAAATGAGCCTCCGGTATGTCACATGTCTCAACTATAACGTAGAGCGATTATACACATTTATGAGAAGGCACTCAGTGATGATGAAGACGACCCTGACGATGATGATGATGATGAACCCAGTTGTATGTCATTGAGCTTATTATACGATATCACGAGATATTACGAGATCTCGTGCAATGCTCAAATCACACGGTAGCCCTACAACACTAATTTTAAAATTCATCCAAATAAAACAAAAACGAATTCATTTTCGAAAATGAGTCTTCAGCATTTTGTCTTAGTAGGTAACAAATAAGATATTCATCACAAAAAGTGAACAGCCATCCCTTGGTAATTTATTGTTATTTATGGGGCATTCGGTACAACCACGAAATAGAGAAACATAAATATGTTAAGTCTGCACAGGAATATTGCTGTGTACAGAGACGTCTGCAGAATTAATTTAGGCGTGGGAGAGAAAAAATGTAGTGGTCAGCTATTACGTTTCACGGATGTAGGCCAAAACATATTTAGAGGTAAAATCCGGGTTGGGAAATGACATTCCCGCCCCCGCCCCCTTGCTTGCGGGCGTCCATGTTGTGCACTTAGATTTTTTTGCAGTGCGCTTAATAAATTGATCAAGCTATATTGAAATCTCCAACATAACGCCACAACTTGTTATTTTGATAGCAGTTGATTTTAATCAGACCGCGAACTCTATTCAGGGTCGAATTAAGACTTTTCAGGGTTCAAAGCACTGAATATATTATCGTACCGCCTGCCTCTACAAAATGTAAAACTCACCCCCATCCCCAACCCTCAACAATGTTAAAAGTTAAAAAAGGTGTAAAAATACCAGTGTTGCCATAATTCTAAATCAAAATCCTCGTACAGTCATATAAAAATTCTTCTGGTTTCCAGTTGGGCTGGTA
Source organism: Potamilus streckersoni (assembly GCA_016746295.1). Taxonomy (NCBI): domain Eukaryota; kingdom Metazoa; phylum Mollusca; class Bivalvia; order Unionida; family Unionidae; genus Potamilus; species Potamilus streckersoni. The sequence goes on from JAEAOA010001366.1 coordinate 818,801, forward strand.
CCCTAAGCACGTGCTTAGTGTGCTTTATGGGTACTCCGGCACTGGATATACTACCTTATTCAAGTGAAGTTTGAGATATGTGTCGATTTATAAATAAATCACAAGAAAAGTGCGAAATATTTTTGTCTTGTGGTCACTAGTGGAATTGTTCCGGTAATAGGCGTAAAATTTAAACACGTGACTTTACACGAACACCTCTGATTATTCTTTGCGCTGATCAAGACTGATTTCTCACGTTGAGAATATATGGTGTGCATATTGTACGTCTCAGCCGTATGTTACAGGGTATCCGGTACGATCACTCAGGTACCACATTTCCAGCTATATTTTTTCTTCCAATTTTTGGCTCTAACCCATATTGTCTAACCATTATAAGATAATAATTATTGATGTTAACATGACGTGTTTTTTAAGATACATCAATATTCAAGAACGTATGTTCAATCAGAAATCTGTAAACATTCACCATCCTATTCATAATATAGTGCGTCTCTCCACTTCCTCGTAAGTCCTGACGTGATCTCGTCCATCATTGGAAATCTTTGAAACAAATGGCGCTGCCTAAGTTATACTCTCTCTCTCTCTCTCTCTCTCTCTCTCTCTCTCTCTCTCTCTCTCTCTCTCTCTCTCTCTCTCTCTCTCTCTCTCTCTCTCTCTCTAAAACAGGCACGTAACTATCTACACGCAGGTAAATAGCTGTGTACGAAACTTTAAACCAAACAAATATTATATTCATGGTTTGTTAGTACTTCAATGATTTTCAATTGTTCAAAATTTTCTCTGGAAAGGCCCACACCCCAAACCCTCACCAGCAGGAGGAGATAACCCTCCCCTCCCTCCACCTCTCGTCCCATAACGACGAAAGGAATGTCTTTGTTATTTTTTACTTAAAAATGAAAAATAAAAATGGTCAAGTTGCGAGCTTGTAATATAAAAGAGAAATAAAAACGTAATATCTTTCCCAACTGAAAAAAATGAACATAAATATGTCAATGATATGAATAATTGTGTATAGATAGCTAAAATTCCGCCAGGATTCAAAACGATTCAGCATGTTCAAGTGAGGCAACACTATCAAACGTTACTAAGAGTTGAAAGTTATAAATGGTCAATATAAATGACAATTCCTCAAGGAATGAAACGACAACTATAATATTAGATGTCCAAAAATATGGTATGCAGACAGAAATGATCTATTCTCAGATGGATTGGCAGAAAAAATAGAAGAAGCATGATTTGAATAAAATGGAAATGTATCACACTGAATTATGGAAGAGAATAAACCAGTACTCTTTCTATGTCTACCAAGTTGCTGGAAGTAGAATCGATTTCCATGCGCGCTTTGGGAATACTTACGTAAAACAGCAAAACATTAGCTTTACTTATTAACTTACAAGTTTCAAGATAAAAAAAAGTCTATCTTAAAATATTATTTTTTTATAAAGTACACTTTTTTGAAAAATACTCTTTTTTGGAAAAAAAGGGGGGGGGACAAAGCTTGGTTGCTTCCTTTTTGACACAGATGTGGAAATTAATCTACCTTATACTTCCATTGTATCTTCCTGCTCTGGATGTGGAAATTAATCTACCTTATACTTCCATTGTATCTTCCTGCTCTGACAGAAATTACCAATGTTGCTCCGATTTTGTAAATTTAATTTAAAAATCATTTAATATAAACAGAACAAATCGTTGTTATTCAGGATGACATTAAACGGTGCTGGTATCAGGACTTTTGTTAACTGACCTCCATAATATCAACGGCATCATCAATCGTTTAACAACAAAGTCTACCGGAAAGTTGACCAATCCAATTTCAAGCTGACCATATAAAGTTGACTAATCCAATTTCAAACCTGGCGTAAATCATTATTTAATAACGTTTTGACTTTTAAAGATTGCACAAAAGTTTTGTACAGTTGACTATATACCTATATATTACGTTAATGACGTATATAATTTTACGTTAATGACCTTCATAATTTTACGTTAATGACGTATATAATTTTGAATTTTAATCATCGTTCTGTTCTTACAAAATCTTCACAGTATATCTAACTGATAGGTTCTTGGTCAGTCGATAATATTTTATTTTACGAAAGGGAAAAATTAAAAATTTTAAAATATAGTTTTAAAATATAGTTTCAGTATTCCATAGGCATAAGATTTCCTGCATTTCATAGAAATATGTTAACGTGAACAGGGGGATAGCTGGAGACTTGGTTACAGACAGTCTGTTAACGTGAAAGTAAGACATAAATGGGGGACAGCTGGAGACTTGGTTACAGAAAGTCTGTTAACGTGAAAGTAAGACATAAATGGGGGACAGCTGGAGACTTGGTTACAGAAAGTCTGTTAACGTGAACAGGGGGACAGCTGGAGACTTGGTTACAGAAAGTCTGTTAACGTGAAAGTAAGACATAAATGGGGTACAGCTGGAGACTTGTTAACAGAAAGTTTTTTTTAACGTGAACAGGAATACATACATGTGGGACAGCTGGAGACTTGGTTACAGAAAGTCTGTTAACGTGAACAGGGGGACAGCTGGAGACTTGGTTACAGAAAGTCTGTTAACGTGAACAGGGGGACAGCTGGAGACTTGGTTACAGAAAGTCTGTTAACGTGAACAGGGGGACAGCTGGAGACTTGGTTACAGAAAGTCTGTTAACGTGAAAATAAGACATAAATGGGGGACAGCTGGAGACTTGGTTACAGAAAGTCTGTTAACGTGAAAGTAAGACATAAATGGGGGACAGCTGGAGACTTGGTTACAGAAAGTCTGTTAACGTGAAAGTAAGACATAAATGGGGTACAGCTGGAGACTTGTTAACAGAAAGTTTTTTTTAACGTGAACAGGAATACATACATGTGGGACAGCTGGAGACTTGGTTACAGAAAGTCTGTTAACGTGAACAGGGGGACAGCTGGAGACTTGGTTACAGAAAGTCTGTTAACGTGAACAGGGGGACAGCTGGAGACTTGGTTACAGAAAGTCTGTTAACGTGAAAGTAAGACATAAATGGGGTACAGCTGGAGACTTGTTAACAGAAAGTTTTTTTTTAACGTGAACAGGAATACATACACGTGGGACAGCTGGAGACTTGGTTACAGAAAGTCTGTTAACGTGAACAGGGGGACAGCTGGAGACTTGGTTACAGAAAGTCTGTTAACGTGAACAGGGGGACAGCTGAAGACTTGGTTACAGAAAGTCTGTTAACGTGAAAGTAAGACATAAATGGGGGACAGTTGGAGACTTGGTTACAGAAAGTCTGTTAACGTGAACAGGGGGACAGCTGGAGACTTGGTTACAGAAAGTCTGTTAACGTGAAAGTAAGACATAAATGGGGTACAGCTGGAGACTTGTTAACAGAAAGGTTTTTTAACGTGAACAGGAATACATACATGTGGGACAGCTGGAGACTTGGTTACAGAAAGTCTGTTAACGTGAAAGTAAGACATAAATGGGGGACAGCTGGAGACTTGGTTACAGAAAGTCTGTTAACGTGAAAGTAAGACATAAATGGGGGACAGCTGGAGACTTGGTTACAGAAAGTCTGTTAACGTGAAAGTAAGACATAAATGGGGTACAGCTGGAGGCTTGGTTACAGAAAGTCTGTTAACGTGAAAGTAAGACAAATGGGGTACAGCTGGAGACTTGGTTACAGAAAGTCTGTTAACGTGAAAGTAAGACATAAATGGGGTACAGCTGGAGACTTGTTAACAGAAAGTTTTTTTTAACGTGAACAGGAATACATACATGTGGGACAGCTGGAGACTTGGTTACAGGAAGTCTGTTAACGTGAAAGTAAGACATAAATGGGTTACAGCTGGAGACTTGTTAACAGAAAGTTTTTTTTAACGTGAACAGGAATACATACATGTGGGACAGCTGGAGACTTGGTTATAAAGGATCTATTACCGTGAACAGGAAGACATAAACAATGTACAGCTGAAGACTTTTCAATATAGCGTTTATTAATGTGAACAAGAAGACATAAATTGGGACAGCTGGATACTTGTATTACGACTGTATACAGACAAAACGCTTAAACACGCATATTGTCACTACAGATACATGACAAGTCTCAAATATCCAACATCGTAAAAGATCTAGCATGATTTAACATATCTAATGAGGATTAAATTTTTTCTTCTAAGATACCACCCGACTAACCTACCCCAAAACTTGTAAACATATTTATTAATAATTACATTATTAGTAACTGTCAACATTTACGTAAGCGTTTATTGAGAGACCATGTGCAGGTTTACGTTCTAAGATATAATAGAATATATGCACGTCTCAACTAAAGATAATCACAACTATTTACAGCTATGAATACAAATTTTAAAATCTATAGATGTACAGAACACTTGGCTATAGAGTATATTTTAATATAAAGAGAATAAATTAATAGTGTTCAGCTGGTACTTAGTTATGGAGGGTCTGTTAATTTGAACATGAAGAATTAAATGTGTTTCAGCTGGAGATTTCGTTATAGGGGTCTGTTAATTTGAACCGGAACGAGCAGGAAAATCACTGGAATGATAATGTATGAAGAGATAGCCTCTATAAGCACTGATTTTTTTATCTTCAAATTAATACATGATATTTATGATATTTTCCACGTAAAGCACTAAATGCTGAAAATGTTCTGCCACAAACATCATCTACCTGGAAGCTATTACAAACGTCGTCTATCTGTGATATATTACAAACGCCACTACATGGGAGATATCACAAACGTCATCTACCTGGAAGCTATTACAAACGTCGTGTATCTGTGATATATTACAAACGCCACTACATGGGAGATATCACAAACGTCATCTACCTGGGAGATATTTCCCACGCATGCACAGCTATCATAATTTGTTATTGAATTTGTTTATTCCGTCTCATATGGTCTACATTTATTTATTTGTTATTTTTTATAAATTTATTTATTTAATTAGTTACCATGTTGTTTATTTATGAATAATTTAAAACGAACACCAGTATCAAATTTAGTGCCTTTGCAAGCAAACAGTTCTGCGTATATTTTAACATATTTGTATCCATATGAAATTCTTAAAATGATATTGCTTTGGGAATTCAAGGTTTACATGAATACACCATTTTATTCTTAGTTTTGACAGTAATCCCAATAAGTGCTCTTACTGTGAAATATGAGGCTTTCTTTAGGACGGCGACTGAATATCTAGAGACAAAATGTGAGAGGCGGTGTCACTTCCGGAAACAAGTTGACGCTAAAAGGCATTAGGCAGGCAATATCCGTTATTGATCCAATCGGTCCTGATGGAAATGGATAGAGGTAATCCGATAGTGGGAATTACACTCTATTGGTTTGATTAGAAAGAGCACTTCCCGCATACTTTAAAAAACTCAGACATACAGCTCAGATTGCAGAACTCTGGACAAGAAAACTACAGGAAAACTACAGTAAAGTTTATATTCTTAATTTTAATAAACATTAAAAGGAAACTTACGTATGTCATAGCAGTGGTCAGATTTAACTCATTAAATATATAGAAAACCATTCAAAGCCTGGTGAGGGCAGCAAATTTATATTATGTGACGTCATGTACATATTGGCCGACTCCGCGGGACTTCATTGACGTTTCCTGCAATACGGAGCATGCGCATTTTAACGAAACGATTTGATCAGTAAGGAATAACGGATTTTACTCCCTTTTTCTTTTTTCCTGTAATAAGTGACTAGATTATCTCAGGAAAGAGAAGGATTCATAAAAGGTTGTAAAATTTGTATTTGTTGCCAAATTCTAATACTCAAAAATGTCGGAATGTTCGTTATATCCAAATACGTTTCAATTAAGAACAGCAATCAGTCATCCTTTTCTTTGATCATTTTATTTTGAGTCAGTTTTAAAAGTTTTACAAGAAATATTCAGAAGTGATTTTGTACCCAACTTTGCGACAATCTGTAAGTGTGATTTTGTTCCGCACATTGCGACAATAATTGTATTTTGTACCACACTTTGCGACAATTTATAAGTGTGATTTTGTACCAAACATTGCGACAATCATACGACATGTGATAATACAAAGTGTTACGATTTATGGTTCTGAAAAAAAAAATCAGCGACCGGCGGAGCACTTAGTACAGATTGTATTTTCCAAAAAGTTAGTTTTTTCTTCAAAGAAAGCAGAACAGTTTACTGTAAGCATTATTCCATATGTATCTGCGTATTGATATAGTCATCATCAATTCAATGTTTTATTACGACACACTCGATCAATATAAACACTATCATGACGTTCCGGGCACATCTGAATTAATACGATCCAATTATAATACGTACACTCATAAAAAACACTTATAATAGAGCTCTCCCAGAAAAGTCTTTATCATTAGCTACGATGTCGTAGCCTCAACTTGTTTTGTTAGTATTAGTAATATTTATCAATATGCTGTTTGATGCATTCATCAAGATCATGTAAATAGTTTTCGTTATTAAGTCTCATTCTGGTGTTGCAAGTAGGTATTGTACGATGTCACAATGCAACATGAAATAAATAGTTCCAAACCTGGCAATAACATTAACAAGTAATTTCGAATCTTATATATTGCTCTGAGATTGAACATACATATTGACGTGATGGATATGTAACAGAGACATTGACATGATGAATATGTAACAAAGACATTTACATGATAAATATGTAACAAAGACATTGACATGAAGGATATGTAACAGAGACATTGACATGATGAATATGTAACAGAGACATTGACATGATGGGTATGTAACAGAGACATTGACATTATAAATATGTAACAAAGACATTGACATGAAGGATATGTAACAGAAACAAGTCGGATGGAATCTACAGGATGAAAGTTTCATGATAACAGTATAGAAACAAAGAGCGCGCACAAACACACATACATACACACACGCACATGAATATATAACATAACTATAACATAAACACCAGGTCGAGGACTTACACTGTAGGACTAGATTAGGCCATATAAACAGTATAATACATACAAAAGTACAAGTCTGCCACGTAAGCAGTAAAAATATATACAAGATTGCAGGTAATGTTTCACTTTTGTCATGGAAAGAGAATGATAATAAAATGCTACGATTGGGTATGAAAACAGTTGTAAGGTCACGGTTTTGTTATGGAAACAGTATAGTACATTGTTACGATTTGGTCATGGAAACAGTATAATACATACAAAAGTACAAGTCTGCCACCTAAGCAGGTGCCACTACGGTGCCTCATACTATGACATGAGGACAAAGATTAGAAAGAGTACTTCCCGCATACTTTGAAAACCTCAGACATACAGCTCAGATTGCAGAACTCTGGACAAGAAAACTACAGGAAAAGTACAGTAAAGTTTATATTCTTAATTGTTAATTTGTCATGGAAACAATATAGTGCATACAATGTTACGTGTAGGTCATGGAAACAGTACAATACATACAATGTTACGTTTGATTCATGGAAACAGTACAATACATACAATGTTACGTTTGATTCATGGAAACAGTACAATACATACAATGTTACGTTTGATTCATGGAAACAGTACAATACATACAATGTTTGTTTGATTCATGGAAACAGTACAATACATACAATGTTACGTTTGATTCATGGAAACAGTACAATACATACAATGTTATGTTTGGGTCATGAAAACAGTAGCGTGTTCCACTCCTGTTATGAAAATAAAGTGACTTATTACATGATAGGGCTAGATAATTGTGGCAATTCTGTAGCCACAGCTTGATAAATTTGCTGTAGGACTAAGTAGATTTTGCGATTTGAGTAGCCCATGGCCAGAAAATTTCGATAGCAATCGGAAATTTTTTTTTGTGGGAAGGTCTGTTGAAGTTTCGACACAAGCAGTAAACATTTTAATTTTCTAGTCCTTCTGGTTATGAACAAATTTTCGTCAAATTCAAAATCTTTATCGATAGTCAATGTCTGTACATTTTTATAATAATTAGTTGCGTGGTTAGCTGTAGACTACGATATCTGCAGTACCAGTCTCTCTAACTTGGACGAACAAACATCCAAGCATAGACGAAAAATTCCTGAAATTTATAACACTATGAAGAAAAAGCAAAACAATAACTGTATTTCACCCAGATTTTAAATAATTCACAAATGTCCTATGATATTTTATTATCTGAAGTGTTGTTTTAATATAGACTTTTATCATTTCAAGTGGTTAAAATAGCAAGTTATCGCTTATGCACTTTACACGTTCTGAATTTGTTAGTTATATCAGAAAAGTCTGTAGTTTTATTAAAAAAAACAAAAAAACGACAAAATTTTTGACTGCATGAAATCACCTTAACGGTATTATAAAATTGTATAATACCGTTAAGGTGATTTCATGATGTCAGAAATTTCGTCGTGCTTTATTGATAAAACTGCCGACTCCTATGGTTATATGGTCGAGCGAAGAGAATTAAACTAGTGAACTCGATGGAAACCAGCGACTTTGAATGGGTACACAGAATGCCTGAATTAATGATTTATCCCAGAACCAGAAATGTGAAAGGTTACTGTTGTCGTAACCATGTTCTTGATCAAAAACATTAAACATGTTCATGTGAAAAGACAAGAATACCAAAAGTTTAACTCGCCCATAAATGGAACCAAGAGTGGTTTGAAGTGCTTAAATGAGTAATGGTTTAAACTGACACTTTATGCGTATGTGAATAGAGCCATTCAGTAAAAGTTTAAAATTTTAGGTGCACGTGACTGAACTCATTCAGTAAAGGTTTAAATTTTTAGGTGCATGTGAATGAAGACATTCAGTTAAGTGAATATTCGAGGGAAACAACGAGAAAATACTCACAGGTTTGTCTGCTTCTTACTGATGACACCGACACCAAAAAATGTTTTTGAAACAAAACTTTTGTGATCTTCTCTTTTCCAGATCCGAAATTGGGTATTGAGTGTATGACTTAAGTCACGCAAATATATTTTACGATTCCGTGTTTGGTATGAAAATGCCTCACTCAATGATAAGGTGCCATCCGTCAATATTACACACACGGAGCAAATCCTATTACAGGGCAGTCTACTTCTCAGGACTAATATGCAGTTTCTTGGCATTAAGTACCTAAATTGATTCTAGGCAAAATCAGCATTCAATATTTTCAACAATTCAATCATCTTTGAGTTGCTCGCCCTTTACTCAACAAGTCTTCTAATGATTATTATTGTTATTATCCTGGTTGCTCACGCATCTCAGAATTTCTGCGCGCGCATTGTCCTCATGTCATAGTATGAGGCACCGTAGTGGACGAAAGTCGGTCCAGATATAAAGCTAAGTTAAAAGTTTCATGTCATATGTCGAGAATTCCTAATTCACGTGTTGAATCAGTTTGATTTACCACGTGAATTAGGGATTCTCGACATATGACATCGAAATTTCAATCACCCTTGTTTAATTCAAACGACACAATCTAAAATAAAACCTCGATATTGGAAATAAAATCGAGACTTAAGGAATTTGATCCAACACGTGAAATTGGAAATCTTCACATCTGACATTAAAAACACAATTACTACAAACCGCTCCAGTCTCCTAGTGGTTGCGGGAGGTAGTGGGTTCGATCCCCGGTCGAGTCATACCAACAGACTTACGAAAATTGCACTAATCGCTTGGCGCTCAGCATTAAGAGGTTAGTGTTAGGACTGGTCGGTCTGTTGTCAGGATAATGTGACTGGGTGATGATATCATGATACATGTCTGCGGCATGAAGCCCTAGTGCTAGACAACACTATAAACTGCCACACTGCAGACATCGTAGCGATATGAGTGAAAACTTGTTAAAAATCATAATCACATCACATTACATTACAATTACTACGTTCTTAATGGACCAGCTTTTGTCCGCTACGACGCCTCATACCTATCCTTGCTCGCAGCATTTAATTATTTGTGTTTCGTACACAAGCTAATGTTTTTCTATTGATTGGCGACAAACGATTATCCCTGACTGGTTCCTGTATATTATAGCATCAGTTTTCAATATCCGGTCCAGTGGATGTTGATATTGACTGAAGGTTCGTGATCGCAGTGGTGAAGCAGACGACGTTTTCCTTTTGTAGTTCGGTGTTATCTGTTGGCTGCATTTTGCCTGCCCGTAAAATAAAAAATAAAAATGTAAGTGTTCATCAGCAGAAAAATAATTACGAACTCAGGCATATACATATTAGTAAAACCTTATCATGCACATCTTTAAAAAAAAGTTTTAAAATTTTGTATTTTGTACAGTGTGTCGTAGAATTCAAAAGTTGGTCCATTATAAACGTCTTAGTTGATATTTAAACAATGTATGCCACAGGGGCTCCCACAGGATTATTTCGGGGAAGGGGCAAAATGTAATCGTCTGCTATTACGTTTTACGGACGTAAACCAAAATATGCTTAGAGGTGAAATGAGGGAGGCAAGTTCCTCATCCCATCCCTCGCCCCCATTTGCTAACACCTATGATATACCGAGAATTACAATTTCGTTTGTATCAAAAGTTCCATTTCCTATGACGAGGTTCAGATTTTTTTATCTGTTAAATTATGTAGCTTCGTTTTAAAGTTTCATTGTATTCATCAGAATTATAGTTTATATGTTAGAATATGGAGTGAGCGATTGAAAGTACACCCTCTTTAGATGACGTAGAAGTATCTATAATTTTCATATGGTACTCAGTATACCCTCTAATGATGACGTACATGTACCTATACCCTTAATGTGGTACTCAGTACACCCTCTAATGATGACTTACAAGTACCTATACCCTTAATGTGGTACTCAGTACACCCTCTAATGATGACTTACAAGTACCTATATCCTTAATGTGGTACTCAGTACACCCTCTAATGATGACTTACAAGTACCTATACCCTTAATGTGGTACTCAGTACACCCTCTAATGATGACGTATACCTATACTTTTCACGTGATACTCAATGCACCCTCTAATGATGACTTACAAGTACCCATATCCTTAATGTGGTACTCAGTACACCCTCTAATGATGACTTACAAGTACCTATACCCTTAATGTGGTACTCAGTACACCCTCTAATGATGACTTACAAGTACATATACCCTTAATGTGGTACTCAGTACAACCTCTAATGATGACTTACAAGTACCTATACCCTTAATGTGGTACTCAGTACACCCTCTAATGATGACGTATACCTATACTTTTCACGTGATACTCAATGCACCCTCTAATGATGACTTACAAGTACCCATATCCTTAATGTGGTACTCAGTACACCCTCTAATGATGACTTACAAGTACCTATACCCTTAATGTGGTACTCAGTACACCCTCTAATGATGACTTACAAGTACCCATATCCTTAATGTGGTACTCAGTACACCCTCTAATGATGACTTGCAAGTACCTATACCCTTAATGTGGTACTCATTACACCCTCTAATGATGACCTGCAAGTACCTATACCCTTAATGTGGTACTCAGTACACCCTCTAATGATGACCTGCAGGTACCTATACCCTTAATGTAGTACTCAATACACCCTCTAATGATGACGTACATGTACCTATACTTTTCACGTGGTACTCAATGCACCCTCTAATGATGACTTACAAGTACCCATATCCTTAATGTAGTACTCAGTACACCCTCTAATGATGACGTATAAGTACTTATACCCTTAATGAGGTAATCAGTTTTCTTTCTAATGATGATGTACAAGTACCTATACTTTTCACGAGGTACTCAATACATCCTCTAATGATGACCTGCAAGTACCAATATCCTTAATGTTGTACTCAGTACACTCTCTAATGATGATGTGCAAGTACCTATACCCTAAATGAGGTAGTCAGTACACATTCTAATGATGACGTACAGGTACCTATATTTCTCACGTGGTACTCAATACACCGTCTAATGATGACGTACAGTACCTATACTTCTCACGTGGTATTCAATACACCCTCTAATGATGACATACAGGTACCTATGCCGAGGTTTATCCCTTCACCTCAAACGTATTGAAAGTTACAGACCAGAAGCGATTTTTTTTTTACTGTCGAAATGTCAAACCATTTGTGAACATATAGTTTAGTTTTTAATTAACACCTTAAATACGTTTTGGCGAAGCTGAAGTTAATCACCAGTAATAGCAGTGACCTCTGTGGTTTGAATAGATGACCACCATGTCGTGGAGGCATCTTTGCACGTATCCTCATGTACTTTATTTATATGGATTGTTTAAAAAAAGATCAAATTAAAGAAATTATGTTAAATAAACAAAGTAACTCAGAATTATCCCACTCTTTTATCTCACAATTAACATAACTTGATATTATAGATAATGTCGTTGATACTTTGGGTATAACAGTTCTCAACCTTGAAAATGTTACTTTTCATCTCGTATGTATCATGACACGTGTCATGACGTGGTGACATGTTTCATGACGTAACATGACGTATGTATCATGATCTGAAGAAAAACATGAATGCCTAACTTATCTGAAGACAGTTTAATCCAGACACACAGAGAATGAACAATTTCCACCTTACAATTTAAGCAAAATGCCTTCAACATTTATTGCGTTATTCCACACATCAGAATGTACTCTATAAGATCACTTACCCGGTAGAGGAATATATACATACAGATAGACAGACAAAGTGTACATCGTGTCCTTGTCATTCTCGTATCTGTACAATTTCTCTGTGTATGTAGATCCTAATCAACTGAAGGTGAAAATAAAGATAATAAAAATTGATTACGTGTATCATCATTACTCTAAAGTTTGCTTGTTAACAAACGATGTATTGGGCACAGATTGTAGCAATACATTTAAAATATATACACTAGTCTGTCCATGAATATTTTTATTGTGGAGCCATGTCATTATAATATAGAAATTTTAATTATGGAGAGCATTCAATTTTATTGCCAGTCAAGAGACATATAATGAACTGCACGAGTATAGAATTTTTTTTTTTAAATTGGGGGGTGGGTGGAGAATAAAAAGGACGGGTTCTTGATGGATACGGACTAAACATAATCCATTATTATGACATAAATGTAAATTTGTCCTTCGGTATTGCTATAATGAAATACAGCGTAAAAAAATCAATTGATGTTAATCTTCGGTGGCGTCGATATTTTTGCACCTGCCAAATTGATAAGCATGTTGCCAGAGCTGTTAAATTGAATATATGGAGTCAAGTGTGTCTAGGATGGAGGTCCCAAAAATGTCCTCCATAAAATATAGGTAACAATTTCAAACACGATGAAATTGAATTACAGCTCGCGGCCTTTCGTATGATCCGTCTTATTACTTAATCAATCATCAAGTCTCAGTGGAGACTTGTAGTCGTGGAGCATAAAGATGGTCAAGACAATCTGGGAGTCATTGGCATCGATAATAACATGTCACACGGAAAGGAGAGGTTTGTTGTCCATTACGTTGCATGCAGCACTCACTTTGTACAGGCCGTTACTGTTGTTCAATTCCCCAGAATAATAGGGAATTTTGTAATAATGCCGGACCTGTCTATAGAGAATGACTTTGAGTATCTTAAGGCGTTACAATATTTCTCCTTTGCTATTTTCGTTTATGTTTCATCGTCGATCAAAAGCTCTATTGTATTTCCTCATATATGTGTACCAAATGTAAATTTATATGAAACGAACATGGAACAGAGGTAGCTATGCAGCTGAAAGTCATATTCGTAATTGAGGATTCAATACAAGGACAGCCCTTTTCTGCTTAAACTATGTGTCTTTTGGAAAGGTTCTTTGTTTCCATTTCATCTTCATGACATGGTTAATAATGTGTCGTAACCATCACCATCATTGTCATCGTCTTTGTCATCACCATAGTCATTGTCATCAATTCTAACAATAATAATTTAAGCAGCAGCGGTAGTGGTCACCCTCATTAGCACAAAACTAACATGAATACACATAACCGTCTTCGCTGAAAGATTATATGCTTATTTTCATAAATGTATTTGATGTTTGATTATATATACGAACAGCAAGCAAGTCTAAATTGAATAGGAGATAAAACAATTATTTTTATAGTAACAGTCACGAACATATGAAATGCTGAACGAACTAAATTACTTATATTTGTGTAATGGATCGATGGATAACAATAAAGTTAAGACCTGAAGAAAAACGAAACATCTTCCCTAGTCAAGGTTTCAATGTGATAGCCGTGTAGATATTGTTGTCATATCGGAGCCTTGGCATGCGAAGATGAGATAGCTCTGTATATATTGTTATGATATTAGAACCTTGGTTAGAGAAGATGATAAAGAACGTGCTAAATGTTCTGCATTTTGTCGTTACAAGATTAAAATAAGGATTTTTTTTAAAGTAAAATGTTGAGAATAAATTAATGGACAAAATTTTAATAATTACTGGACTGACGAAATCGCCAATGAAAATGTTGGAGGCATTGGTAATTGATAACACCACACAAAAAAAATGACAAAATCCTCATATTTCCTTATGCTCCTAAAATTGCATTCATATATGACTTCATCAACGTCTCCCACAGGTTTACAGATTTATGAATTTAGAAGAAAATATAAAGGGAGAGACGGACGGTTAGAGTGACGCCTACTGCTATAACATTAAATACTCTTTCACGACAGGTATTCATACCGTCCTGTGTGAAACGTCCGTCTTGAGTATAAAGTCTGTCTTGAGTGTAACGTCTTTCTTGAGTACAACGTCCGTCTTGAATATAAATTTCGTCTTGAGTATAACGTCCGTCTTGAGTACAACGTCCGTCTTGAGTATAACTTCCGTCTTGAGTACAACGTCCGTCTTGAGTATAACGTCCGTCTTGAATATAAATTTCGTCTTGAGTATAACGTCCGTCTTGAGTACAACGTCCGTCTTGAGTATAACGTCCGTCTTGAGTACAACGTCCGTCTTGAGTACAACGTCCGTCTTGAGTATAACGTCAGTCTTGAGTACAACGTCCGTCTTGAGTATAACGCCCGTCTTGAGTATAACGACCGTTTTGGTTGTATCTGAAACTATGCCACACTAGATACCCATCTAGGTGTTTGCTGAAGAGCGTATGTTTGCTGTTGCATGGAAATTTATCGATCTATGGACACATGAATATTTGCTTGCTGTTGCATGGAAATTTATCGATCTTTGGATAAATGAATCTGTGTTTGCTGTTGCATTATTTTAATTAAGTCCATCGCCTGAATTTAATTAGATACACCAGGCTTCGCCTAGCTTCTATCCATTACGGGGATTCATCGAGAGAATTACTCACATGACTTCAATATATTACTTTCATTACGGACTATACCAATTTAATTTTGATTGTTCTTTTAAATCACATCGATTAGCTTGAAGGTAGTCAGTCATGTGGCTCACTTCTTGTATTGAATATATATATATATATATATATATATATATATATATATATATATATATATATATATATATATATATATATATATATATATATATATATATACATACATACATACATACATACATACATACATACATACATACATACATACATACATACACACACACACACACACACATACATACATACATACATACATACATACATACATACATACATACATACATACATACATACATACATACATACATACACATACACACACATACATACATACATACATACATACATACATACATACATACATACATACATACATACATACATACATACATACATACATACACATACATAGATACATACATAGATGCATACATAGATACATACATAGATACATACATACATACATACATACATACATACATACATACATACATACATACATACATACATACACATACACACACATACATACATACATACATACATACATACATACATACATACATACATACATACATACATACATACATACATACATACATACATACATACATACATACATACATACATACATACATACATATGATGCTGATGTCGAATTTTGTAGCTGACATAGAAAGAAGAAAATGCTTAAATAATTTTAAAAAGAAACACATACAATCAATGTTATTATTTCTAGCTGCGTGTACATTAGGATATTGGTGGCATGCACATATCTGCGAAAGACACGTCATAAAAATTCTGTTTTCAAGTCTCGGAAAATGTGCAAATTGGCTTGTCACATTGCTGCAAGAGACATTGGTGTTTAATCGATTGTTAGCGATACCAGTTTGTGGGCTATTCGTTTTTTACGCAAAAAATGACAACTCTGAAACGTTTGAAATCTTTTGCAAATTTTGTCTTAAACATTCTGTCGAGGAATATTGATTTTCACAACATTTGAACAAGTGATAAGAATGAGGTGTTGCTCCAGCAGTGGAAATCATCCACGAAGTCGTATGAAATCCAAATCTAGGAAACCATGAAGAAGAAAAAAAGTAAGCTGCAATATTTCTTTTTTTTTAACGTTTGGATTCTTGTCTCCAGGACCCCGTCTGTAAGATATACTTGAATTGCGTTAAACTCTTTATGCATATTCCCAAATGACCTTGTTTTCAATAATGAGTATGTCGCTGGTATCAAATTCGGAATTCCTTCAGAAACTTATGACTAAATAAATCTGGATCAGTTCCTTATGAAGTTCTATTTTCTTTTCTATTCCTCTTATTTTATCCTCTTTTCGACCAATGACTTATGTATGTATGTATGTATGTATGTATGTATGTATGTATGTATGTATGTATGTATGTATGTATGTATGTATGTATGTATGTATGTATGTATGTATGTATGTATGTATGCATGCATGCATGCATGCATGCATGCATGCATGCATGCATGCATGCATGCATGCATGCATGCATGCATGCATGCATGCATGGATGTATGTATGTATGTATGTATGTATGTATGTATGTATGTATGTATGTATGTATGTATGTATGTATGTATGTAGTATGTGTATGATTGAAAATTTGTCATCTTTTGTATATCAGGTTAAAAACCAAAGCTCTTGATAATTGTGACGTGTATATGAATGTTACCAAAATTCCTGCATATTAAAAATTGTTTGGTAATAATTTAGACTGTTTTTGTATTTGTAAGTTATTTGATTTAATATATGTTTAATAGTTATAAGGTGTTCGGTATATATTTGGACTGTTTTATATTTGGAAATTGTTTGGTGCTAATGTGGACTTCCGTATATTTGGAAATTGATATTAATTTAGTCTGTTTTTATATTTGTAATTTTCTTTTATGTGGACAGTTTTATTATATTAGCACATCGGTTGATGCTACTGTGGACTGTTTTGTATTTGTGAATTTTTTATTTTAATGTTGACTTGTTTGTAATTGTAAATTCTTTGATATGGTAGAATCGGGTCACAATTAATACTTCCAATTTCAATACCCACGAATGTAGTTCTAGTCTATTTTTGAAAAGTTTTTCTTCTCTCATTTTGGTGGTGATAGAAGAGTTATATTTATGCATTTTTGGTTGGGATTTAAAGGTAATTGTTTATTCTTGAGAATATGAGCTTATAGTGTGGTTGTCTGTGTGTATTTCGGTTACAATGTACAGTGTCCTTAGTGATGACCCGGAAGTGAAATCTGTATTCCATTGCTTGTTGCTTTCTTTACAGTCCATCTCAAAAGAACGCCGGTGAACCTTTGATAAGAACTTCGCCTTTAAGTCATCTTTTAAGGTATTTTAGATTAGCATATGACTTGTATTGATTTTCACAGAGTTAAAAGTTCAGTACTGAGAAACAATTGTAGTGAATATATAGTAAAATTAATCGTATTATTTGTCCGTATTAATGTGGACTGGTTTATAGTTTTAAATTGTTTGGCATTAATGTTTAGTGGTATATAATGTTTAATTGTTTTGTATTAATGTGAACTGGTTTATAGTTGTAAATTGTTTGGAATTAATGTAGACTGGTTTATATTTTAAAATTGTTAGATATTAATTTGTACAGTTTTATATTTGTAAATTGTTTGGTATTAATGTAGACTGGTTTATATTTTACAAATGTGAGATATTAATTTGGACAGTTTTATATTTGTAAATTGTTTGGTATTATAGTTTGTTCTGCACAGCATCGTGACTGATAGATATACTCCATTTACACAGTGAATTTTCTGGTCAACATCATTAAATAAAAATTAAATAATTCTTTTTGCGCATGAAATTTTTCAACTCTATTGGGATCGACATACAGCGTAACAGATTAAATTAAACAGATGCTGAATCAGGGTGGTCTGTTTACATCAAATTCTTCGATTCCGCTATTCATGAGGATGGGTTCATTTGTTTATTAAGGAGCGATAAGCTGTTCTATTCGATTATATTGAGTCATTTTGTAATTGTCTCCCTTGTAACATCATATTTGCCGATCCATCTCTATGCATGTACATAAACTTAAATTATGTCAGACGATACTCTTCCTGCAAGTCTGTTTATTTGTACTGATATAAAGATTATATTCTTTATCAGATAAATCAAAACATAATTAGACGATAAATACATATGTTGAAAATTTGATCATATTTTAAAAAATATTTCTTTAAGGACATTTTTTGTGTCAAAGCTGCATTTACAAGCAGTGACCTTTTTTCGAGCCCATACGTTACCACGAGATCACTCACATAATTATTTAAAGAGTATAGTAATTAAGTTTTATGAAAATCTATTACATAATTTATTCTAATTGGTAGCATGATAATGAAAAATATTCTTTGAAACAAATAAGTATAACCTTTGACATGACACCAGTTGTCATGTTTACAATTGCATTCTACTCCTTTGTATGTTCGTGATAAAAAAAAAACAGTTAAGTTTATAACTATGATTACCGTTAGTCCGAGTTTCCTCTGACCCTTGACACCTCATTTTTTGATATTAGTTTTTTATGTTGGGGTGTAGGGTTAGAGTCCATTCCCTATCAAAAACTTGGAATTTGCCGACACCATTTGGTGTCGGCATAGGGTACTCGCCAACTGTCAGGTCTAGCAAACTTAAATGACCTTACATTGACCCATACTTACATTAAATCGATAGGAAAATCATTTGTCTTCTCCGAAATTACAAGCATAAGACCGCGATTGTGTTTAATCCGTTGTCGGACGAGATGAAACTACAGCGTTGATGAATTTTGACCTCGTTCGTAACATTTGCATTGCTAGTCACATGACTAACCAAATCACCCTGCCGATACACAATATCAAAAATGGGGTGTCACGGGTCAGAGGAAACTTGCACTAGATTACCGTGAGACTGTCGACAACTTTTAAAGGGTCACCAAAATATGTTTCTTTTATTTTCAGCTCATGCATATTTTATGTTTAAGTAAGCATTTCTTCGATATCTATAAAATGAAGGTTCCATTGACCCTGTTATAGCACATTTTTATTGACATGATAATTAGCAGTAATTATTTGCCAAATGCGTCATGATAAGACATGATATGGCATCTTCGCTAGCCAAGGTTCCGATGTCTTATTCCTATTGTCGCAGATAGAGTTAGAATTATCGGAATCTTGACTAGTGAAGATGTGTTTATGAATGTGGACGATTAGTTATTTGTTAACACTATACTATAGTGCATATAGCCAAAAAGTCATGCACTAAGGAGCGTTCAACCCCCCCCCCAGAAACAATAACCAGTTACATCCTTCAGAACCGGAAGGTCATCCTGTAGGTATTTAAACTTGCAACACTTACTTTATAACATGTAATACCCTGGTTACTGTTTTGTGAACTTTTCATAAGTTTTGTATTCATATTTTTATTAGAACATAATTGAATGCTGGGATGTGTAGGTATATGTTATGAATAGATATGTTGCTATCATAACATTTTTCTCATTACCTGCTATGAAAATAAAATACCAGTAACTTTGAGAGATGTCTTTACACAAGATTAGAGAAAGAGAGAAGAAGAATGTTCGGGCTTTCTTAAAAATGAAGGTGTCACTCACAACCCTGTAGATACAGCTACATTTGTTATTTTTGGGGAACTTGGTAATGCGATAGATTTGACAGGATCGCTGTAAGGAAAGAGAAGAGTCTCTCTGATTCTCGAACAAACGGACTGATTCTTACTTGAGGTTTCTGTCTTTTTATATACGTTCGTTCACCTCAAATAAGAACAAACTTATCTTTTTTTCCCAGAAGAAATGCGTGAATCATAGATTTGCAGACATTTGGGTACAAGCGAATTGTATAATTGCTTATCATTAGCTTTACATCAAGCCTAAAATTTGTTGACGTTAACATTTAAATACAGGCGAATGTATTTGGTCACACAAGTGTCATCTTTACCAAAACAGCATACATCTGTTGCACAAAAAGAAACCAAGTTTTAATATCACTATAGCTTAGTGGAGAATCGCCTCTTTATAATGTAATAAATAATTACTTTCAATACGATTTAGAGAATATTTAGAGAAAAGTTGAAGCTTTACACTTTTACTAAAAATGTATGTCCTAATATATATATATATATATATATATATATATATATATATATATATATATATATATATTTATATATATATATATATATATATATATATATATATATATATATATACATTGGTAACAGTCTGGAGAAATTTTGAAGGAAAAGTTCTGTAACCAGTCTGGGTTAAATTTGCTGCATTTTCAATCTGCCTCAGGTCAGTCGTTGTAAAAAGCAAAATTATATTATTGTTTTTAAAGACTATTGGATTTTCAATTCCTAGTGATGACTTCGTTTCCTCATTTTATATGGAATCAATCGTAAGTCACAACCTTAACCAATCAGTCGATCTATCGATAGATCGACCGATCGAGAGTACTCGCTGATTGAACTAGTCTACTACAACCCTTCTGCCATATTGTTTTATTTAATAGGAATTCCTTATACATTTATAAGAGCAAGATTTACTCCCTTTTGCGTTTACTGTATGAAACGAATAACTGAATTTAAAAGCACACGAGTTTTCCAAAAATCGTCATGCCAAATTTTGGATTGAATATTGTAATATTGCGCGACAGTACTCTTTACTTATACAATCTATTTCCTCGTTCACACGAGCTTGTATAAGTGCTATACTGGATAGTAAATGACATGTCTTTAATTGTAATTACGCGAGATGGTAATTAAATATTCTTTGTTCCATTTCTATAGATTTAGATGCATGTGGACGAGAGATGGATAGTAAAGTAATTCATTAGTCCGTACGAATGTGCAAGTTCATGTTTTCCTTGTCCGTTTTGTTTGTTTGTCTAGATAGTCTCGGAGTTTTATAACTATTTTAGTCTAGACCAACATTTTGGAAATTTTTTGTGCTTATTTTTAAGTCTCTTAAATATTCTATGTTAATTTAGTAGTGTTAGTATAACCGTAGCCTTCAAATCTGTTACAGACTCAAAATTGTAGTATTGCTTTTAGTCTCATTTATTTTAATCTAATATTTAGACTTTTATTCGTTGCTTCTTCTAAATCTCGTGATAGTTAGGGGCTAATATTCATTACTTTACCATTAACGTTGCATCCTACTTCTGTAGGTGTTACTCAGTAGGTGTGGGTAATGGTCAGCAAATTGCGAAATAACTAGTAAGCGTGGGCGTTGGTTGATAAGTGTGAATGATGGTCAGTAAAATGTGTATTGGTCAGTTCAACTGGTGTATTAGTTTGTACGTGTGCAGTTGGGTCATCTTGTGACTGATTGAAAGAACTATTCGTAGTAGCTGCGGGTGCAGGTCAGTGATAAGACGTATTGTATTGTAGGTGAGTACTGTTATTAGATATATGAGTGCTGGGCAGTCAAAACAACGTGTTGGTGAGTCAGTGTATGTGTTGGTCAGTACAAGAGGCATGCTATTTATTAGGTATGGGTTTTGATCTGTAGTAAATGAATGCGTGCTGATCAGTCCAAAGTCATATCGGTTAGTCAGTGTTGTGTGTTGGTCAATTTAGACGGCGTCTTACTTTAAAGGTTTGAGTGTTGTTTAGTAGATGATTGGATGATGGTCAGTCAAAGTGTTTATTGGTTAGTAAGTGTAGGTTTCAATCAGTAGTTGGCTGGGATCTTGTCAGTGAAACGGCGTGTAGGTCAAGAGATGTAGATTTTACATTACGTTTTAACATTACATTTCCCTATAGAGACCGTCAGTTTTTTCTTGACGCGATACAGTCCCACAATGTCAAACATATGTTCCATTTTCAACATTACCATTCCCGTCAGATGCTTTTGCAGTCCATAAAGTCAAACCTCTGGACTAATGTTAAATTTGTGTTAAGGTCATAGGATCATCCTTTTTAATGGTGGCGCAATGTTAATACACATTGACCCCATAGGGTAACTTTTCAGAGTCTATGGATGTTAAAGCTATTAGTATGACTTAATAACAACCATGGGTCAGAGGGTAATGCAAACTAATTGTTATTTACATCCATTTTTTTTATGCCGATAAGGCCGAACAATCACAGTGGTATTACTCCATAGAAGGGAGTTAAACTGCTAAGACGTATGAAATTTTTCGCGATGGATATTATATAGACCAGCTACGACGTGTTCCGAATATTTGATTACTATGTAGATGACACGCGATATTATACGATCTCGAGAAAATTCTACATGACTTTGGGACAGAAACGCAAAATACCTAAAATCACAAAATGTAACGGAGGGTAAAATAATATGAAATCACAAAAAGCTATCAGTGAGTGAATCTTGATGGAAATGTGTTTATTCGGACTGAAGTCATGAAAATGTGTTTATTCGGACTGACGTCATGAAAATGTAATTTGTTGTATCTTGTGCTCATCCTTTGTTTATATAATGCAGTGTTCCTGAACTAAATATAAAATAATTTGTTTTTGATATTTTCTTTTGAGTTAAAACTAATAGTGCAAATCAAATAGATAGCTGTGCATAAGTCCAATCGTCAAGAAAGTTTTCTATTTTTTACATCATTGGTCCAGTCGAGTAAGTTTATATATTTCCACCCAACTCTTCTGGCCCGGCTCTAGGCAGCAAGCGATGAGCGCGGGGCCCCAAGCAAAAAAAAAAAAATGCTTTGCGGAGTTGATTTCCGTTAACAGCGAGGGGACCCTGAAAACGCAAGACCCAAGGCGTTCGCCTCATTCGCTTTGCTGAAAGGCCGGGCCTGCAACTCCAGTTTTGTAGGGGCCGATGGGACGGTACTCACAACACTGCATTCCTCAGATTGATACTAACTATTGAAACTTGTCTTGATTTAAAAAATCGTCAAATATTCCGTATGAAAATCGCACGCGGAACCACTCATTGGTTGAATTTGTCCAATATATTGTTTTAAAAATCGCCCTCGAAATAACTGACTTCTTTGTCCAAATATTCTGTATGAAAATGGTACCTGATATAACTTATTTATCCCATTGTCTTCTATAATGTAAAAAAAAGATAGCACCGGAAGTGACTTGCTGATCCCATTGTTCAATATAATGTAAGAAGACAGCGCCGGAAGTGATTTACTCGACTGGACCTATGTAATGTAGGCAATTGGCATCTGAAATGAATGCTGGTCCTATTGTCCAATTCAGTGCAAGAAAATGGCACAAGAAATAGCACCTAATGACACATGAAGAGTGGATATTTCAAGCTGAGAGAGAGAGAGAGAGAGAGAGAGAGAGAGAGAGAGAGAGAGAGAGAGAGAGAGAGAGAGAGAGAGAGAGAGAGAGAGAGAGAGAGAGATTAAACATATATCAGACACTCTTTTCAGCTGATGTTAATCACAATGTGAATTAAAGCAGTGTTACGAAGACATCACAGAGTAGCTGACATCAAACCAAGGAATATGACATGCAGGTAATTATTATCATTAATACAGTAGCTGACATGAATGTAAATATAATAAATACAGTAGTTGACCTCAAAGTAAATATATGACAGATACTGTAGCTGATATGAAGGTAAGTACTGTGACAGATACAGTAACGGAAATGAAGGTAAGTATTTAAATAGATACAGGACCTGACATAAAGGTAAGTTTTATGACAAATACATTATCAGACATGAAGGTAAGTTTTATTACAGATACAGTATCAGACATGAAGGTAAGTATTATGACAAACACAGTATCAGACATGAAGGTAAGTATTGTGACAGATACAGTATCTGATTATAAGGTAAGTATTGTGACAGATGCAGTATCAGACATGAAGGTAAGTATTGTGACAGATACAGTATCAGACATGAAGGTAAGTATTATGACAAACACAGTATCAGACATGAAGGTAAGTACTGTGACAGATACAGTATCAGACATGAAGGTAAGTATTATTACAGATACAGCAGCTGCCGTGAAGGTTTAGTACTGTGACAGGTACATCAGCAGACATGAACTTAAGTATTATGACATATACAGTATCAGACATAAAGGTAAGTATTATGACAAACACAGTATCAGACATGAAGGTAAGTACTGTGACAGATACAGTATCAGACATGAAGGTAAGTATTATTACAGATACAGCAGCTGCCGTGAAGGTTTAGTACTGTGACAGGTACATCAGCAGACATGAAGGTAAGTATTATGACATATACAGTATCAGACATAAAGGTAAGTATTGTGACAGATACAGTATCTGATTATAAGGTAAGTATTGTGACAGATGCAGTATCAGACATGAAGGTAAGTATTGTGACAGATACAGTATCAGATATGAAGGTAAGTATTGTGACAGATACAGTATCAGACATGAAGGTAAGTATTGTGACAGATAAAGTATCAGACATGAAGGTAAGTATTGTGACAGATACAATATCTGATAATAAGGTAAGCATTGTGACAGACACAGTATCAGACATGAAGGTAACTATATTGTGACAGATACAGTATCATACATGAAGGTATGTATTTTGCCAGATACAGTATCAGACATGAAGGTAAGTATTATGACAGATACAGTATCAGACATTAAGGTAAGTATTGTGACAGATACAGTATCAGACATGAAGGTAAGCATTGTGACATATACAGTATGTGATTATAAGTAAGATAAAACTTATTTATGCAGAGCAATTTGTTTTGTCCATTTATATGACTGACTGCACAGACATCAGAGGTATAGATTATTTCTAATAGCAAACAGAACTAATATCGTTCAAGACATCACGTGACTGATCATAAGTATACTTTCCACTGTATTCATCGTTTATTTTTAAAAACAATCTTGCTTCTACCGAGTTTAGTTTTCAGAGGTCGTAATTTAGTATGCTGATTTTATTGGTCGAATTCGAACCACATCTGGAACACTTACTGATTATCGTTATATTTTAATGCCATTTGCTGGAAAGAATGCGGCGTTGAAAGAAAGGGAATATTAACAATTGACCTTCTCACCTTTAAATGTAGCGGCGCTTTGCCTACTATGACATGAATTAAAATTTTAAAAAAGCAACTTGCTCTGCTCAAATGTTTTGGGCAAATTTAAATATGCAATGTTCAATCTATTCATTATGAAACTAGGCGCAATGGTTCCCGCCCCCCCTCCCCAGCCTACAAAAACACAACAAAAAACGACAAAAGAGCCTACCATGACAACCAATGGAAGTTTCTCTCCTTTTATAACAGCAAATTTGTAAATAAATATTAACAATTATAAAACAAGTACCAAAGAATATGAAGGATTCACAAGTCCGTGCTGAACCTCAAATCAAGATATTCTCCGGAATATGATTCATTTATTCAATGGAAATGTTTACTTTAGTTCACAAATAAACATATTTGTAGAGAGAATTTTATCCACAGCATGGGATTTTACTGCTTCAACGCACTTCTCACAGCAACTTATATCACATGGACGTCTGCGCACTGGTAGAAATGAGCAGGAGCCTGTGGGTTGTTAGGGTTGTAGGTAACCTGAAGAATGAAGTTTCCCTTCGTCAACGGGATCGTAACTGTTCTTTCGTACAGCGTCAAGGATGGTTCCCCATTGTCCATCACTGTGGCAAGAGTCGTCAATTGGCCCCCCTCCGAGCCAAAGGATATAACGAAATTCCCCGGTGTGGCCTTGGTCCAGTGGTCAAGGTTCTTCTGGAAAACAACAGTGAAACTTTGTCCGCCTGTTAGTGTAACGCCAGCTGTATCCTTACTTCTCCCTCCACACGGAGCAGTCAGAAGAAGGCAATCGGCAGCTCCGGCTTTGTTGATTCCCGTTTCGCTTCCTCTTTGCATCGGGTTGATGAGACATAAATGAGCGCTGCAGGCTGCTACAAGGCAAAACAGAGCGACAGTATGAAACAATGACATGGCGGAGCTGGGGCCGGCCTGTGTTTAGCAAGGACCAAAGATTCGCTGTTGTCTTGGCTAGGAATAGATAGTACCTTTTATACTCATCCAGTTGGAGATAAAGACCGTACAGTTTGATGTGAAAGTACATACGAAATTTCCTACTTAATATGAAAAGAGTCAAAAATAAAATGTGTTTCATAGATTGCAGATACCGCAGGAAGTACTCTTTGTTTTAAATAAAGCAGACGTAGAAAAACAATAAATTTCTCTGTGATAGATTTCTGACAGATCAACTTCGACGTTCTAAAGTCTAGGTTCACAGATGAGTTGCACTCGCATCATATTGGTCGCGTGGACAGGCACACTATCTTGAAGTATGTAACTGACACCAAACCTTACATGTTCTGATTTTCGACTCAAGCTACTGTAAACTTGGTTAAATGGTCTTAAATCAGTACAATATTTCCTTGGCATTAACCACTGATTGTGACATATGCCAAAATGAATACTTCTTGAGACACATGCTAAAAAAATATATACTGCGTGAGCAACATGCTGAAATGTATATTTCTTGAGACAAGTTCTTAAAATATATACTGCTTTAGAGACATGGTGAAATGTATATTGCTTGAGACTCATGCTGAAATGTGTACTGCTTCAGACACGTGCTTAAAATATATACTGCTAGAGAGACGTGCTGAAATGTATATTGCTTGAGACACGTGATGTTCTGTTCATGCTTTTTATCAATGTTATGATAAAAAAACATTAATATTGAGACTGAAAAAGAGTATATTTTTCAGCTTACATGCTAGCTTTCTCTCTTCGCATGAGGTTACATATAGGCTGTATCTACTTGTTAGAGGTTACATAATGACTATTCTCCTTGCTCGAGGTTACATACTTGCTTTATATACTTACTTGAGGAAGCTAGCAGTGTCTGGATCAGATGTCATGTTCCATACATCTAGATTGTATGTTTTCTTTAAATGTTTAAGCCTTTCCTTACACAATGTACATTCATCTCCAATAGTTGTTTGTAAACGTATATTTACTCTGCAATGACACAATTTGGTTTCATCATCAGATGCATGCATTTTACCCAATGTGCATAGTTTATTCTTTGTAGTTATATTAATGACCTTCTTCTCAGGAATATTTCAACTTGAATGTGTGTTGAGTAACACTGACTATCAGTTATTTCATATCATATAATTAAACTCCTTGATAACTTTAGTGTTTTCAGCCATGTCTCTCATGTCGGTACATTCAGTTTTATTTTTGCAAAAGTATTGGAACTTTTATGCAGCCTTTGTTGACGGAACAGGGACATTCGCACTTAAAAGAATAGTTCTCAACCCTTCGTTTCCAATAGAAGAATGTGGACATCCTATCTGTATCGCATTATTTAAACATGCTGTTTTTTTCCCCACAACCTCTCATCGGCATTTCTTCATGCAGTTGAACATACTTGATGCATGTTGAAGACATTGCTTTCTCTTGCCTCACCAGACCTCTTTTCTCTTTATATTGCAAGAACATGATAGAAAACCTTGACAGTCAGGCTGGTCCTCTCGGAGCACAATATTCCACATCTCGGCATTTTTTCTTGTGTATACTTAGAAGAATGTATTGTCTTCACCAGATTTGTTGGTGTGAATAGATGAAAACAAGCTTCATGACAGATTTCACTGCAATTGAGTGATTGCAATGTATGCTTTTATTCTATTTATTTTCCTAAATAATTTATGCTGTATGTATTAGACAACTTTAATATGTGTGTGTGATTTCGATTTTTAACGTCGCTTTAACAATTTTAAACAATTTTAAATAATCTATGCTTTATGTATTAGACAACTTTAATATGTGTGTGTGTGTGTGATTTCGATTTTTAATGTCGTTTTAACAATTTTTCAGTCATATCTGCAGTGTGAAATTTTGTAGTGATGCCTAGCATCGAGGCACCATGCCGCAGACATGTGGCATGATGTCCCACCCAGCCACATTTTCCTGACACCAGGCCGACCAGTCCTAACACTCTTAATGCTAAGCGATAAGCGAGAGGCAGCTGTTAGTAACATTGTTGTAAGTCTTTGGTATGACACTACCGGGGTGAACTTTAATATGCAATTCAGTTCTATTATTTAAGTTTACCAAGTCGTTTTTGCAGCGATAAATTATACCAGTGAGAGAATATTGCATAAAAAAATAGACTTACACTGGCATCGCAAAGTTCTCAACATATTTCTCTACATCCAGCTTATTTCTTGGCTTGGGCCGCAGCATGGTCTACACATGGGCTTTCGGTCTCCAGCAGCAATGTTAGCATTGTAGGAACTTTGCTTTTTCAAATCTATCTCTTGTTTTCCTTATTTTTCCTTATGTTAACAGACCTCACGAGGCTTTGTCTTTTGGGTTGATTCATATTTGTTCCCTTTGTTGTTGGCAACACTACCAGGCTTGAAGAAATCACTGTCTATTCTTTGCTTCCTTACCCATAGTTTTATGCTAAAAAGAAGCACTCAGTTATTTAAATCTTCAGTATAATAAAACTTATGGAACTTTTCATTGTCTTTTATACCTTTTTGTTTAAATTTGCGGGTGATAAATCAATTGTTTTGATAGTTTAATTAGTTTGGGAAAGTCAGCGCCTCTTGGTGCTTAAGGATGCACTGTATCTTATTTCTGTGAGAATCAGGAAGAAAATAAATGCAATTTTGAAATTTAAAACATTTAAAACTTGTCTTATAGCCAGTGTGAGATGAAAATACAATGCGTCATGTAATTTGATTCCCTGTGATGTTATACTTGCCGATGTCAGCATGTTTGTGTTTCTTTTGTGTAGCATGTTTGCCATAGAAAGATAACATCAAGATACAAAGGCAGAAAACAATGTTTCAATGACAAGAAAAACCACTAATACATGCAATACAATAAAGCAACATGGAATGCGGATGCAATTTAACTATATACAGTTGTATCACATGAAATGCTATGGTACAATTATCTTCTGCACAAGCATGACCAATTATTTCTTTCAATTATGTTTCAGTATCAATTAATAAAATACATGTCTTTCTAAAAAAAAAAATAGATCTGGTTATAGGACACACGGTACTAATTATAAAGAAGAATTGTGAACCAGTCTAGAAATGGGTGATAATTGAGTATATACGGATTTGGTGGTTCATAATTGGCTAATAATGAAAAGTAAAATGTTTAGCAAAAATATCTTTTGAGAGCTTATCCTATCTGTAATGTACAAAAAAAATAGAGGCAAAATTTTATCGATGCAATTTTAATATTTTTTTTACAGACTTGACTTAGGAGTACTTAAAAATGAAAGTAGCACCTGATTCATTTGGTACAAAATCAATAGCATGTGTTTTATGCACATGTAGATAGAAAAAATACCACGGATAATATGGTGTTCTCCACATAGAAGCTTACACCAAGGACTGTTGTGCATGGAGAAATATAGGTCTGATCATTAGCACCCAAAAATATTCTTGAATTTTGAATATGATAGTGTTTTCATGAGTTTACTATAGGAGTTGAATTAGTACCTAGAGTCCTACAAGCCGCGTGAGAAAAGTCGAATCGAGCGGAGGGTTGCGGTCACACTTGTTTGTACTCCTTGTGTTGATTTATACTACCGATATGGTGACTTCATGTTGTCTTCGAACTTTATTGATAAAACGTCAGACTCCTTGCAGTGTCTATATTGCCAGTAAATCAATTAGTCTGTACATTATGGCTATAGTGAGAAAATTTGGATTATGTTGACAATAACAGCATAGAGTGTGCATACTGTAAAACGTGCGGTGTTTTCTTTTAGGTACTCTACGGCACAGCAACACACGAAGGTCATCGTGCCAAAGATTAAAGTGCCTTGCCCAGAGAAACGCCATGGTAGCTGACCCAAGTTTAATGTCATAATTATTGACCTAATAAAACCTCGAGGGGGAATAGCCTGGTTTTAGAATATGCTGATATATGTAGGCGTGTATATATATATATATATATATATATATATATATATATATATATATATATATATATATATATATATATATATATATATATATATATATATATATATATATATATATATATATATATATGTGTGTGTGTGTGTGTGTGTGTGTGTGTGTGTGTGTGTGTGTGAAAAAGCTTGCCAGTAGCTTCTCGTGGGTCGGTGGTTCTTTCCGGTGATTTCCCGGTTTCTTCCTCCACCATTAATACTGGCCGCCATGATTAGCCTATCATGTGCTGAAAAATGGCGTTAAGATCAACAACAACAACAAAAAGAGTTTATGCCGGTAGAACTCCTTCCTAGCTCCGACACTATCTATTTTGTTAATGAGCTTTGATGTACATCAGTTTTGTTGGCATCGTATTTATATATTGATTACTGTCGAAGTTATCGATATGTCTTTATGCAGTGGCTTAATTCATCTCGTTGAATGTCTTTTTTAAGTGTAAAAGTAGAAATATCGTTTCCTAATGTAATCAAACCTTAATGTTTCATTGTGGTTACTAAATTTAAATGTTGTATGACATCATTTCGAATTTTAATGAAGTATTTGCACACTAACTCTTTGATATTTATGTTTTATTTCTTTAAAAATGTTACCCTTTAATAGTTATGCCACCGTACAAATGTTAGAAATTTTTGTTCAGGCATGTAAACGTACCGTGTAAATGGTCATGCGATGTTCTTTTCACGCCGCAAAGCATTGAAAAACAATATTGTATATTTTTTAAATTATTTTATTGTGATAAAGTTGCAAGAATGCGGATATACGTCAATACATTGAGTTCGACAATAAACCAGGTTTTGTCTACGTCTGCAGTTATAAATTCTTTGAAGAATTTCTACATTTTAAATAAATGTTTGTATGATTATGTACGTTTACATCATTTTAAAAATAATAAATGTTATAGTTTGTACTTTTCTTCTTGCATTAATTTTACTTGGCATTCACAAATTTGTATATCGTGGCGTTAAATTACAGCTAAAGTCGGTGCTCAATCGTATTAGTGCCAAATATTAATATCAAACTAGAAGACTCCTAAGGTCAACACATAATATCAGCTAGCAGACTCATAATGTCAACTCGTCATGTCAGCTAGCAGACTCGTAATGTCAACTCGTAATGTCAGCTAGCAGACGCGTAATGTCAACTCATAATGTCAGCTAGTTGACTCGTAATGTCAACTCGTAATGTCAGCTATTATTATTATTATTATTATTATTATTATTATTATTATTATTGTTATTGTTATTATTATTATTATTATTATTATTATTATTATTATTATTATTATTATTATTATTATTATTATTATTATTATTATTATTATTGAAACAGGTCCAAGTTTCCCATTTAAAGTGTTTACGGAGAATTCCAGTCCTGTACATTGAGTGTAAAAGTACTGCCATTACGAAAGGTATCGTGACTTGATCGACCATGCCAGTTTATATTTGAAATTCTGTCTAAACTTGTCACACGGCCGTTATCTCTTTCTTATCTATGGGAGAAGATATGAAAGCGCGTGCATGTATAGAATTTTGAATACTTATTTTAAATAATTATTGTAAGAAACATGGTATCTTTGATAATAATAGGGAGAAATAAAAGCGATTAAGCCAAAAATACAGACGAACAGTAACTACTGTAGAGAAGTCAATATGTATGCCGCTCAGCTCCTTTTATGTGTTATTCAGGATCAATTTGTAATGTGTGTGTTTGTGTATGTGTGTGTAATATTATATATATATATATATATATATATATATATATATATATATATATATATATATATATATATATATATATATATATACCACACTGATATGATTGTCTTCATTTCTTTGATAAGTTAAGAAAAAATCATATACTGTGTTTCGTTCTCCGAATCGCATGTAAATTTTGGCAATCAGAGTTAACACAGCAGAAGGCAATAAACGCTTCTCACTTATCTTGTTTACCAGGGGCAAACATTTGTTTAATAGTTTTATGACATCACACATATAAACTAGTGTGAACTTAGGAAACGAGGTCTCACCAAGTTCCAGGCAACAAAATATTATTTCGGAGAGGGATTTCCCATTTAAATCCACAGGACTAGGTATTCCTGAGCTAAATAAACCGATCTTTCCCATTGGGTAGATATATTCAGGCGTTATTAATGTGACATTACTAACATAAAGTTATGATGGAATAGGGTTTTAAAAAAGGACTTATCCAAACCACGTTATTAGCACAGATCTCATCCATTGTGGCCGGGTGTTCCTACAACTAAGAAAATTTCATAAAATCTGTTGTAATAAGTTATCTTAGCTTTTGATGAAGTGTATTTCGTTTTTAGTGGCTGACCTGTCAGTTGCAAGGTTGAAAGCTAAAGTTGTAAATAAAAAGTACATTTAGTTTGCATTGAAAATTATTTCTATGCTCAAAATGAAAATACATTTAGTTCGCATTAAAATCGGTCTCTATGCAGAAAAGGAAACACATTTATTATGCATTGAAATCGGTCTATATGTAGAAAAGAAAACACATTTAGTATGCATTGAAATCGGTCTATATGCAGAAAAGGAAATACAATTAGTTTGCACTGAAATCGGTCTATATGCAGAAAAGGAAACACAATTAGTATGCATTGAAATCGGTCTCTGTGCAGAAAAGGAAACATAATTAGTATGCATTGAAATCGGTCTATATGCAGAAAAGGAAACACAATTAGTATGCGTTGAAATCGGTCTATATGCAGAAAAGGAAACACAATTAGTATGCATTGAAATCGGTCTCTGTGCAGAAAAGGAAACATAATTAGTATGCATTGAAATCGGTCTATATGCAGAAAAGGAAACACAATTATTATGCATTGAAATCGGTCTATATGCAGAAAAGGAAACACATTTAGTATGCGTTGAAATCGGTCTATATGCAGAAAAGGAAACACATTTAGTATGCGTTGAAATAGGTCTATATGTAGATAAGGAAACACATTTAGTATGCACTGAAATCAGTCTATATGCAGATACTGTGAATAAATTTAGTGTGTATTGAAATGTGTCACTATGTCCAAAATAAAAATACATTTAGTTTGCATTGAAATCTGTCTCAATGCTCAAAATGGAAATCATTCAATTTTGCATTGAAATCTGTCTCAATGCTCAACATGGAAATGCATTTAATTTTGCATTGAAATCTATCTCAATGCTCAAAATGGAAATCATTCAATTTTGCATTGAAATCTGTCTCAATGCTCAACATGGAAATGCATTTAATTTTGCACTGAAATCTGTCTCAATGCTCAACATGGAAATGCATTTAATTTTGCATTGAAATCTGTCTTTATGCTCTAAATGGTAATTGCTCAATACTAATTTTTTTCTGTGTACATATAAAATTTACAACGTGTTTGTTATCCAAGGTAAATGGTCCTCAAAAACAATAGACTTTTAAGGTTTGAAAATTCTGAGTCGTTCTCAGTTTCGCAGCTAACAACATCCAACTGTTGTAAAACTGCTCTTGCATGCAAAGCTTACTGGGCAATTAACCGTACACTACAGTAGTAAATCATCTTGCTTATATGGCAATCCACCGTACCCAAAGGTAGTAACTAATCTCTCGTACCTGACTTACTAAACAATCAACGGTACCCAATAGTAATAACTCATATTTCATACCTGGCTTCTTGGCAATTAACTGTACCCAACATTAATAAATCTCTCTTGTATCTTGCTTACTAGGCAATCAAATGTATCCAAAAGCAGTAACTGATCACTCTCGAATCTTGCTTACTAAGCAGCTAACTATACTACACTGTAATTAAACATATCTTGATTATATGGCTTACAAGGCAATCAACCGTGTCCAAATGTAGTAAACAATCTCTTACTTGCTTACAAGGCAATCAACCGTGTCCAAATGTAGTAAACAATCTCTTACTTGCTTACTAGGTAATTAGCCGTATCCAAATGTAGTAAATCACATCCTACTTGCTTACTAGGTAATCAACCGTCTCCAAATGTAGTAAGCCATCTCTAGAGTCTACCATAGTCATCGTAATATACGGGAAATGTTTACTTAACTGTTTCCAGCAGTGTTGCATGTTGTGGCATTTAAATAGGACTTTTACATTATATGTATAGTTAGGAAACATTTTTACCCCTGGTAAGCTGGTAGGTGTTTAAACCGATCACTAACTAAAAATAAAGTGGTTTGAATGAATATGCTTTAATCAGGGTGTCTCACATTATTAATCATATCATCGGTCACCTCTATATACAGGTTATACTCAACCCTTCCATTTCTCCGATTTCTCTGGACTTTATTCTAAGACCTTATATCTACATAACAAAGTCCCAAAACTGAGTTCAAAACATATTAATCGAGACTGGAATTTAATTAGAGAAGTCATGCACATAATATGGTCGTTTTATTTGGGGGACACATAACCCTTGCAGACAGGAATCCCCACTTTTCTGATTCAGTTCGACAAATGTCTTCAGTACTAATCTAGAAGTCCAAACAGATTCCAGATCATAGAGTCCTAAATACGGACCCCATATCAAGATATTTTAAGAAAAGAACGTATAGTACATTGTACAGTCCTCATCCAACTCCACCCTCAGGTAGACTATACAAGATAATATCTTAATTAAAAAAAAAAACAATATTTCGTTTAAGCAAGATACTAGTTCGTTCAAATAAGACATGAACTTTTGTTGGCACTTTCCAGTCACCATATTAGAGTGCTTGTTTATAAAAATGAGATGTGACACTGAACCTACTATCTACTAACAGACTGGGAAACTTTGAGTGGGATGTCAGTAACTGTGTAAGATACGATATAACAGGCTGGGAAACTTTGAATGGGATGCCAGTAACTGGGCATGATAAAATATTACCACTAGGGAAACTCTGAGTGGGATACCAGTAGCATGGGCAAGATACGATGTAACAGACTGGGAAACTTTGAGTGGAATGCCAGTAACAGTGCAAGATACGATATAACAAACTGGGAAACTTTTAATGGGATGCCAGTAACTGGGCATGATAAAATATTACCACCAGGGAAACTCTGAGTGGGATACCAGTAGCATGGGCAAGATACGATGTAACAGACTGGGAAACTTTGAGTGGAATGCCAGTAACAGTGCAAGATACGATATAACAAACTGGGAAACTTTGAATGGGATGCCAGTAACTGGGCATGATAAAATATTACCAACAGGGAAACTTTGAGTTGGATACCAGTAGCATGGGCAAGATACGATGTAACAGAGTGGGAAACTTTGAGTGGGATGCCAGTAACTGTGCAAGATACGATATAACAGACTGGTCATGATACGATATACCAGACTAGGCAACTTTGAGTGGGATGCCAGTAACTGGTCATGATACGATATAACAGATTGGAAAACACTGAATGGGATGCCATTAACTGGGCATGGCTAGAGTCACAATGTCTAGGATACTATTTTCAGTCTTTGCTTCTATTAAGATTTTTTTTATAGATATGGTACATATGATTATGAATTATAATGTTCGCTTACAAAGCATATTAATTATATTTATCTCTAAAGTCCATGTACTGTCAAACTAGCAGCCAATTTTGGAAACCAATTTTAACACGTGTAACATATTTTCGAGATAACGGTTCTTTAGGTAAAACGTCTTTGAAAGTCTGTCATAAAGTTTTCAGAGTGTACTGTTTAGCTTATCTGCTACACATATTATACTCTTATGCTATTACTATTTGTAATTTATGTAAAATACCTACAAAATCATGACGAGAAAAGTCCATGTTTGTTCTTGTATCACGATGTCCGCCATTTTGGATTAACATGAGAGTTTCGTATTTAGAGATTCTATACTTTCACATGTGCATTTACTCTTTCTAATTATAATAAAGTACTGATAAGAAAGTGATTTGCATATTTTAGTGATAGCATCGTTTCAATACCGTTGTATCTATGTATGCAATTCGTGTTTCGATGTGACAATAGCGGTCGTCTGCATCAAGTGCAGAATCCGCGTCTACATGAATCGATTCAATTATTCAAGACTTAAGTTATCATCATAAAGTTTAATTTCATATAAGCTTAAGCCTTCACAAATTTTTATTTGTTTCATAGATAAGCCCTATAGTATTCAAATACTTATTGTTATGTAATTTTTGTATTTGTAATATGACATTGTATAACATTTTATGACATTGTATAACATTCAAAACTGCATTGTTTACCATGCAATGCATGGCACTACAAACAAGACTGATTATTTAAATGGGTTGCCGTGCATGCAGTGATTAGTTGTATTGTCTCACGTGGTGCCTGGGGAAGCTTATAAACAGGAGAGTGCTGTCTGTGTTGGTCAGACAACTGACGAGTACAGTTGGTGCCAGAATTCAGAGTGACAGAGAAAAGCATGCTGCCGAGTATGTACATTTTGGATCTTTATAAATATCACATTACAATATTAAATAAACAAGAATTATTGGATAATTTCCAACAGAAATAGATTGTAACTGTTCTTTCCAAATACAGTTGACAGCCTTTCTCCCAACCTCCAGTTTGTTATATTAAAATTACAAAGTCTGTTTGTACACAATAACTACAGCTCTTATTTATTTATTTGTTTATTT
Organism: Potamilus streckersoni; assembly: GCA_016746295.1. Lineage (NCBI taxonomy): Eukaryota > Metazoa > Mollusca > Bivalvia > Unionida > Unionidae > Potamilus > Potamilus streckersoni. The sequence continues at coordinate 855,748 of JAEAOA010001366.1, forward strand.
ACTCTTTTATTTATTTATTTTCACAATTCATCAACCATTGGCAAAATTGTTCTCGATTTTATGTTGATGATATAACCCCTCTTCCATCGCCTCAACCCCAAACTTTTGACCTTTTCTAACACATCACTCTCTATTCTTATGTACTAATATATGTAGCACCCTTAAGGACCAAAAAGGGCCTAACAATACAATATTACCACCAGGGAAACTTTGAATGGGATCCAGTAACTGGGTATGATACAATATTGCCACCAGGGAAACTTTATAGTGGGATGCCATTACTGGCAAGATACATTATAACATCCAGGGAAACTCTGAGTGGAATTCCAATAACAGGGCAAGATACGATATAACAGGCAGGAAAACTCTGAATGGGATTCCAATAACAGGGCAAGATACGATATAACAGGCAGGGAAACTCTGAGTGGGATGCTAATAACTGGGCAAGATACGATATAACAGGCAGGGAAACTCTGAGTGGAATTCCAATAACTGGGCAAGATACGATATAACAGGCAGGGAAACTCTGAGTGGGATTCCAATAACTGGGCAAGATACGATATAACAGGCAGGGAAACTCTGAGTGGGATGCTAATAACTGGGCAAGATACGATATAACAGGCAGGGCAACTCTGAATGTGATTCCAATAACTGGTCAAGATACGATATAACAGGCAGAGAAACTCTGAGTGGGATGCTCATAACTGGGCAAGATACGATAAAACAAGCAGGAAAACACTGAGTGGGATGCTAATAACTGGGCAAGATACGATATAACAGGCAGGGAAACTCTGAATGTGATTCCAATAACTGGGCAAGATACGATATAACAGGCAGGGAAACTCTGAGTGGGATGCTAATAACCGGGCAAGATACGATATAACAGGCAGGGAAACTCTGAGTGGGATGCTAATAACTGGGCAAGATACGATATAACAGGCAGGGAAACTCTGAGTGGGATGCTAATAACTGGGCAAGATACGATATAACAGGCAGGGAAACTCTGAGTGGGATTCCAATAACTGGGCAAGATACGATATAACAGGCAGGGAAACTGAGTGGGATTCCAATAACTGGTCAAGATACGATATAACAGGCAGGGAAACTCTGAGTGGGATGCTAATAACTGGGCAAGATACGATATAACAGGCAGGGAAACTCTGAGTGGAATTCCAATAACTGGGCAAGATACGATATAACAGGCAGGGAAACTCTGAGTGGGATTCCAATAACTGGACAAGATACGATATAACAGGCAGGGAAACTCTGAGTGGGATGCTAATAACTGGGCAAGATATTTAGTAGCGATGGCCAGCAAGCATAAAGCAAACACACTGACCCACCAAAGAAGAAAATATTTTTTGGACAAGAGAATTTACATAAAATTCAAACAAAGAATAATTTCTTTCCTTACAATCTTAGGACGAGTCTCGTCCCGGATATATATATATATATATATATATATATATATATATATATATATATATATATATATATATATATATATATATATATATATATATATATATATATACACGCCCACACAGGTTAAATATGAGAGAGAGAGAGAGAGAGAGAGAGAGAGAGAGAGAGAGAGAGAGAGAGAGAGAGAGAGAGAGAGAGAGAGAGAGAGAGAGAATCATACATAAGACATAGCCTGGCTATAATACTTATGATACCAAACTGAAGTACAATTTGTTTCATTTAATACTGCCTGTTTTATTAATCGAAGAAATCCAAAGTGATGAATGTATAACTGTAATTTTACATTTAAATATGTCACCTTGCATACAGTAAATGTGGCAATGTTGTAATTTTACACCTTTTTATTTGTCACTTGCACACAGTAAATTAAGTAATGTTGTATGATACGCACAATAAGTATACTGCACTTTAGGGTTTTAAATATGTTTCATCCTATTTACTTCAGGAATGCAAGTAATAACACCTTCTTTTCGTGTTGAAGAAAGCTTCCGACGTGGGTATTCATTGTATGTTGTTGTCTTGTGTGTGTGTAATATACAATAGTTTTTTTGCGTGCAAAATAATACTATTTTATGATATCTAGTATGAAACACAGGTATTGGCTTCTAATAACAAGAAAAACAAAGCAACACTTCAGAACCAACGGAAGCTTGTTTCGTTCTTTTTACACAGAAATTTTGAAGTTGAACACTTAACAAATACATGAACATGCACTAAAGAATATAAATGGTGTACAATTGAATAATTAACAAATACAAGGACAAGTCTTTAAGAATATAAAGTAACCACAGAATTAGCATTGAATCTGATACCAAGCCGCAAGGACAAGTCCTTAAGAATATAAAGTAACCACAGAATTAGCATTGAATCTGATACCAAGCCGTCCTTAGGACTGTGTTCCAATTGATCACGAAGAAAGCTTACTTTAGTTCACACATGAATAAGTTCGTAGAGAGAATTTCGTCCTGTTGTTGAGTGGCGTTTTGCTTATTCAATGCGCTACACGAGACTCATTAAATTACATGCACGTCGGCACACTGGTAGAAATGCGCGGGGGCCTGGGGATTGTTTGGGTTGTACGTCACTTGAAGGATGAAATTTCCCTTCATCATCGGGATTGTTACTTCCTGCTGGTACAACGTCAATGATGGCTCCCCATTATCTGGCAATGTGGCAAGTGTCGTCAATTGGCCCCCCTCCATGCCGAAGGAGATCACAAAGTTCCCTGGTGTGGCCTTGGTCCAATGGTCAAGGTTCTTCTGGAAAACTACGGTGTAACTTTGTCCTCCTGTCAATGTTATACCAGTCCCCTTCACTCTTCCTCCACATGGAGCAGTCATAAGAAGGCAATCGGAGGCTCCGGCTTTGTTGATTCCAGATTCGCTTCCTCTTTGCATCGGATTGAGGAGACATAGATGGGCGCTGCAGGCAGACACAAGGCAGATCAGAGCGATAGTATGAAACAATGACATGGCGGAGCGAAGGTTTGTGTTTAGCAAGGACGAGATTCTTTTGTGTCTTTGTGAAGAACAGATAGTTCCTTTTATACTCATCCAGTTAGAGATAATGACCGTATAGATCAATGCGAAGGTACTTGCGACTTGCCCTCTGTAATATCAAAAGAAGCATACAAAATAAGTTTAAAAGATGTCCGTTACCACAGTTTGCAATCATGTTTTGAAGTACAGCAGTCCAGAAAGAAACCAATAGTCCTCTCCATGCGAGAGAGGGTCAATCGGCATCGTTTCTATGTTCACGGATGGGTTGTACTTACATCATCTGGTCGCGTGGACTGGAACATGACTGTTTCGAAACCTTGCATGTCCTGATTTTCGACTCGATCTATTAAAAGTCTGGTTAAATGTCTTACATTAGTACAAGATACATGCTGAGTTGTATACTGCTTGCTCTTTCCCTCAGTTCTCTTCAAATTGTTTTTAAACATGCATTCATACCTGCTGATAGATAAATAAGACAACTAAACACAACATGCAAAGTTTCTATTATGAAGTTTGAATCTCGCTAGCTATGTTTATCTTCTACGTGTGAGCGGAATTACTTTTTCCGAATATGTGCAGGTGAATCAATTCAGTGAATTATATACACCTATTACGTGTATCGTTTTCTCATAACGTATTTATAGCATGTATGTAACTATATGACACGTACGACAAGGATAATCGTGATGATGATGCTGACGACGAAAATGATGATTATGTAAATGAATAAAGTTATCAAGATATTTTGATTTGATTTTTAACCAAAAGGCAAAAGCAAATGTGCAAAAGGTAAATTACAAATAAATAAATAAGAATCACTGAACCTCTTGTATATATTTAATTTCAAAGGCTAATGCTGACCTTATATTTGCGGAAAAATGATTTATGCAATGAATGAGAGAGAGAGAGAGAGAGAGAGAGAGAGAGAGAGAGAGAGAGAGAGAGAGAGAGAGAGAGAGAGAGAGAGAGAGAGAGGTGTACGTGTGCATATGTATGTATTGATAGAAAAAGTTACAAAAACAGGATTTTGACGCTGACAGATAGAAAAAGTTACAAAAACAGGATTTTGACGCTGACAATGCAATTATTATATATTTTTTTTAGATAAATGTTGATTATATACTTTTTGTTTTTGTTAATAAGGGTGTTTTAATTAATTCAGAAAAGATTTAACGAGTTCAAATATTCTTGCAGTCGGACAGTGCTTTAACGAAACAAGTAAACATAGCGTTTCCCTAAGAAATTTAAAAATGAAAAAAAGTTGTTTCGTCCTAAATAAAAAATGTAATTTATTTTACTGCACCAATGTTCTATAATAATAAACTTTTGCTATTATGTATACCCTATGTGATGATGTGGGTTAGAGAAAGGATCCTGTTAGCCTTGGTTGTAACTAAAACATAATATTTTTTGTTTAGTGGCTACTGTACTCAGACTATGACCAGCTTCAACCATACTCTTACAACCAACTAGTTGATCACGTAAGACTATGACGAACCCCAAGCAGTCTTTTCTAATTAAAACGAATTTAGTCTTTACACAGTAAATGTCTTTTCTGCACTTTCTGTCTGTTTCTCGTTTTATTTCTCATTGAAGTTTATTTCACTTGCATGATTTATAAGATGGAATAATGCATATGTCTTACCAATATATATATATATATATATATATATATATATATATATATATATATATATATATATATATATATATATATATATATATATATATATATATATATATATATATATATTGAGAAGACAAAGGTTACGATTTTAAACAAAAGAGTTAGAAAAAAAAAACGTTTCATATAAGAATGTAAGTGTATTTCTAGACAGTGTAGATAATTTTAATTATTCAGGACTTGTTTTTGCAAACAGAGATACGATTATTACCATACTGTTTATATGAGGACTTGGACCTATCTAGTATTAGCCTAATAACGTTTGGTATTACCCTAATTAAGACTGGTATATTACCCTAATTAAGTCTGGCATTACCCTAATTAAGACTGATATATTACCCTACTTAGGTCAGGTATATTAGCCTAATTAGGTCTGGTATTACCTTTGTCTGGTATTACCTTAATTAGGTCTGGCATTACCCTAATTAGGTCTGGTATTACCTTTGTCTGGCATTATCCTAATTAGGTCTGGCATTACCCTAATTAGGTCTGGCATTACCTTTGTCTGGTATTATCCTAATTAGTTCTGGTATATTAGCCTAATTAAGTCTGGCATTACCCAAATTAGGTCTGACATTACCTTTGTCTTGTATTATCCTAATTAGATCTGGCATTACCCTAATTTGGTCTGGTATTACCTTTGATCTCTATTAATATCAGAAACCAAGCTTGTACAAACTATTTCACTTACTCAAAAATATCGACTTGACAACTGTGTATAATACATTACAACTTTGATTGCCTCTCTCTCTCTCTCTCTCTCTCTCTCTCTCTCTCTCTCTCTCTCTCTCTCTCTCTCTCTCTCTCTCTCCAAGGATTTATGTGCACACAGGTTTTTTTTGTCAGCATTCATTTATTTATTAATTCATTTATGCAGCAGTGTATTGTATATGAACTAATTGAATTATGTAGTATACGTCAAATCAATAAAATTCTGTTCTGTTCTACATATTAGAACCAACGTGTAATTTTACGCATTTTTGCTATTCTCTGCTCTTTAAATTATAATTAATTTGGAGAATGTAGAAATATATTAACAGTAAGAGCATAGGGTTTGTATGTTGTGAGAAGTTTGGTTGGTTGTTTTTTGTTTGGTTTGTGTTGGTCTTTACGACACTGCAAAACACAGAAGTCAGTCACATCGTGTGTTGGTCTTTACGGCACTGTGTTTCACATCGTGTATTGGTCTTTACGGCACAACAAGTCACGAAAGTCATTGTCACATCGTGCCAAAGATTAAACTGACTAGAACTTAATGTCATAGATACTGACCTATTTAAACCCGAGAGAGAATAGCTTTGTATTTAGCAAATGTTAGCATACCCATTATTACACAAATACTTTTGCCGGTAGAATTCTTTCCTTGCTCCTAAACATTCTCAACGTCTATTTTCGTAAAGGGATTTTATTTACAGATCTTGTGTTAGTTTCGTACTGTAAACACAAGAGCTGGGTAAAACAAAAAAAAAATTATGTAGCGCGATATACCGAGGTATTTTTGAACCATGGGATACCAAAATTATATTTGGGGTATACCACGGTATTTCTGAACCATGGGATACCAAAAATTATATTTGGGGTATACCACGGTATTTATGAACCATGGGATACCAAACTTATATCAGGGTATGCCACGGTATGTTTGAACCACGGTATACCAAAATTATATTATTTATATTAGGGGCCAACCAATTCAATGTTTTGGGGATGAGGCCTGACTATTTTTGTTGAGTTTCTGTCTGAATATTGTATGCATGACATTACTTTGAAGAAAAAAATATTGATTATCTTGAGATAAAAGAAAGAAAATATTTCAGTTCAAAGATAAAGAAAGTTCCTCCACTACAAAACAGAATTGGCCAACACCTTAAAGTAGGTAGTAATTTGCTATGCATACATTAATTATTGTATGAGTTGTAATCTAAAAGCCGTAACTATAGTGGGATAATTAAACTTACATCATCTAAAACCCGTAACTACAGTGGGATAATTAAGCATACATCATCTAAAACCCGTAACTATAGTGGGATAATTAAGCTTACGTCATCTATAAGCCGTAACTACGGAGGGATAATTAAGCTTACGTCATCTAAAAACCGTAATTACAGTGGGATAATTAGCTTACGTCATCTAAAAGTCGTAACTACAGTGGGTTAATTAAGTATACGTCATCTAAAACTCGTAACTACAGTGGGATAATTAAGCTTACGTCATCTAAAACCCGTAATTACAGTGGGATAATTAAGCATACGTCATCTAAAACCCGTAACTACAGTGGGATAATTAAGCATACGTCATCTAAAACCCGTAATTACAGTGGGATAATTAAGCGTACGTCATCTAAAAGCCGAAAGTACAGTGGGATAATTAAGCTTACGTCATCTAAAAACCGAATGTACAGTGGGATAATTAAGCTTACGTCATCTAAAAGCCGTATCTACAGTGGGATAATTAGGCATACGTCAACCAAAATCCGTAACTACAGTGGGCTAATTGAGCTTACGTGATCTCTAAGCCGTAATTACAGTGGGATAATTAAACTACATTATAGCTGATACTATTGAAACATAGTACCTACATTCGACAGCCTATTCATAAAAATCGAAACTTCAGATACTGACAAATTTCTAGCTACACTATTGGTGTAATAGTGAGGGAAACTTTGAGTGGGATGACAATCGGGCTAAGATATTGATCGACTTGGGTCAGTAAACATAAAACGCACTTACTCAACAAACTATTGCTTATTGAAGAAATTAAGTAAAGTTCAGAGAGAAAACAAGTGTGCTCCAGAAAATCGAAAGATGATTTACAGCCTTACAAGGGATACATGTATTTAATACTCAAATAAAATTTTGATTCCTTTGCGAATGGAATATCGAGTTTGTTCTAGTAAGTGACACTTTATCAAACGGCATATTTAATGAATACACACACTCTACTTCTAAGTCTATATCAGGGCAGGTTTCACAGAATAACGATGCATTCAATTTTAGACAGAATTCTTATCAATTTACAACGCATTAAAACTCTACTTTTATGGTCTCATTAAAAAATATTGATCATTCAACTTAAAGGTGTCAATTTGTGCACAAGTTTTTAACAAAACGAAGATTCAATTTATTTCTAACACTCAGACCATATTTTTAAGAATCATTAGGAAACTTTTTAAAAAGAAAATTCTAACAGTATTATTCTGTTTTCTTCACTTTGTTTTCTTCTTGAATAGTTGCAAGAATTTGAAATGTAAACATACAGACAAATTCCAGCATGTGACCCAGAAGTGAAAAATTCTCGAAAACAACTTTGTAACAAGATTTACTTCTTCTAACGTTGCATTTTATTCATAACAGCTGATATTGTATGTGATTCGTCTGAATTTACGTTGGATATGTTAGTTTAGAAAATCTGAGAATAAATCGAACAATTTCAATTTAATATTAAAAGACAAACTGAAAGTTCCTACATTTAAACTTGCTGCTTAAAAATATATTAAAAAACAAATTCTGGTGATTTTGTTTTTGTTAATGTTTTACATTGCGGAATGTCTTTTCTCTGTGCTGTCAGCGCTGCGCGGGGAACGACATCAAACGGGTGCATAATTCAAAAGTTTGTTTCCTTTCTCTGGTGCTTAGAAGGTTCTTGTTTAAGGTCATTGTAACAAAAAAGTGAGCACTTTGTGGTAGTTAGCAAGCTGATTTGAAGCATTACAACTATAAGTCGTAAACAAAGTCACAGAAAAGAGCGAAAAATAGCAAGTTTTGTAAAATTTAATGATTAATTTATTTCCCAACAAAGTGAAAATGTCAAGAAAAAAAACCCGACATACTTTTACAGTAATGCGAATTAAATCCCGAATAATTGTAGAATTTTTCATACAAGTTCTTATGAAAAAAGTTCTGAATAATCGTTTATGATATTCCAAAATCAATCGAACGCAAAAAGTGTTGATGTACTTATGATGGCATGTAACGTGGAGATGTGCCAACAGTCTTTGTCTAAATCTCTATAATATAATCCAACAAGATATCCTTGTTTAAATTTCAATATAATTCCAAGTCTCTCTGTCCAACAATATTATTACAGAGCACTTTGTATTTCTAGAGAAGAATAATTTCAATTAAATAATTTCATCGAAATCAAAATATTGCACAATAATAATATAACTGATTCTCCTCCAATATTATCAGATGAATGATTCATTTTCTAAGCAAACAAGATTAGATCTATACTTTAAAAACAGACAGAAAAAGAAAACCCTGATGAGTTTATTTTAAAAACAAAGACAGAAAAAGAAAACCGGGATGAGTTCATTTTAAAAAGAAAGACAGAACCAAAAAACCCGGATGAGTTCATTTTAAAAAGAAAGACAGAAAAAGAAAACCCGGATGAGTTCATTTTAAAAATAAAGACAGAAAAAGAACACCAGGGTGAGTTCATTTAAAAAACAGACAGAAAAGAAAACCCGGATGAGTTCATTTTAAAAACAAAGAAAAAGAAAACCGGGATGAGTTCATTTTAAAAATAAAAACAGAAAAAGAAAACCCGGATGAGTTCATTTTAAAAAAAGAAAAAGAAAACCGGGATGAGTTCATTTTAAAAACAAAGACAGAAAAAGAAAACCCGGATGAGTTCATTTTAAAAAAATAGTCAGAAAATGAAAACCCGGATGAGTTCATTTTAAAAACATAGTCAGGAAAAGAAAACCCTAATTGTGATTCATTGCTCTAGAACACTAAGCTGTAATCAGAAGATCAGTTACCAAAACCATAACAGAGCATGTGCCAATTATCAGGTAGACCGGGTCTAGCTATGTGATAAAATATCAATTTCCTTGACTCAGCTTAAGATAATAATCCCAATATTTATCATTCAATCAGAGAAAGGTAAAAAATGATTTTTGGAGAAGGCCAGCTTCTAGATACAGTTTTACATAACCTACAGCATATCATTACATAAAAAGAATTAGAAAACAAAGTAACAAACAATGAAAAAAATATACATAACAGAAAATCAAATGCTGTGACTGTATTTACTCTCCATTAATTGTCTGTCCCTAGATGTGTTTTAAACTATTGAGTATCTGGTTAGTGGTTAAAAAACCCGTTTCAGTAAACTCACCAATTATGCATCAATTTAACTGACTATTTAAACTGGAGTAAAGCTTCTATCCGAACGTGGAGGCATTTCTAGCTATACTTTGAATCTTGACATGACTTTGTCTAACTTTGTCTGGACTATTAAAGCTTCAATTCAACGCAAAGTCCTTGGTCTCCTCCTCCTTATCATGTTTGGTGTGCATTGTATACATTGCTTCATACGAGATCTCATCGTAAATTTTCTCCAAAATATCGTTGTCAGCTAACTTAATTTATGGCAGTAATATTTCAAATTGTAAAGTAGTTCCAAGCAGGTGTGCGATACGGAAATTTTAGTTGTGCGATACAGAGTCGCAGACTGAAAATCTGTTTGATAGCCTGATTAACCATGTAAGACTAAATGGGTATGTAATAAAATTATATTTGTAGTATTCACCATTTATTTGTGACAGGTACAAGCGTTTTCTAAAACGAAAGTTAATTTGTTGACGTATTTGTAACGTATACCCCATTGATTGTAGAACAAAAATGGAGAAGGTACTCTTCTTGACAAGATCCGACAGACCAATGTGTCAATTAGATAAGAATCTTGCCTTAAATCTCCAGGAGAATGTGTCTTAGTAAGGGTAAAATACCCGTATATGCCCTGCTTTTATAATCTCTCGATGCAAGCGATTTACGACGAGATAGATGCTAGTTCAGTCGCTTAACTAGAATAAATAAAAAAAACAATTATCCACCGTAGGTTAAGTTGTAGCATTCGTTCAAGTGTGGTTGGGTGATCACGTGATTGAAAAAAATAACCAGTTAATAGGCTGAAAATTAAAAAAATAATTTTTGTTTGAATTGAAGCTTATGTCTGTTTGGTCATTTCTTTATTCAAAGATAAATTGTTTTTATGTTACAGCTTTTCTCAAAAGACTATACATTGCTGTATTTTACAGCTTTTCTCATTGTATATTAAAAGACTATACATTGTCGTAGTTTACAGCTTTTTTCATTGTATATTAAAAGACTATACATTGACGTAGTTACCTTGATTACAATTTACCTCAACCAATAGTGAATTAATTCTGAAGTCAAGCATTTTGGCCCACTATCAGGTTAGTATCCATTTAGTTTTGAAACTCGCAATTAACCGTACCCATCTGTATTAATTCATTTCTCGTGTATCTTGTGTACTGCACGTGATAATCTATTTTAAATATTGATTTAAGTATTTCAGACAGTATTGTTTAAGGTTATGACCTTTAAATAGGACAGATTCTATATCATATGTATAACAAGAAATTCTCCTTCCTCCTGGTAAGTTGAAAGGTGGATACACAGAAATTGTGTTATTAATCCAGAGTACAGCAAATTGCTATTAAGAACCATTACAAATATATCATAAACAAGTCATGAACCTTCAGAATGGTATTTATGTTTTGTGCTATTTAATGTTTTGCATATAATCAACCGTTGTGTAGTGTTTTTACTAACGAATATAGTCACCAAATAAGCAGATGTCACAATTTAAATAAAATATATTCATTTTAGATTGAAACTCGCACCTCTAAGATGCTTTTTCTCTTTAATATGATTTCTTTTCGAAATGCTGCTCGTTTTCTTGTCGATACAAAGATTTCATACAGCAATAGTTACAACCAATGATGTCTTACAAAAAACGTATATCAAATTTCAAGCTCTTTATACACATTACGGGTCTACAGTCAATTAGGACCATAAACGGCTTAAACCATTTATCATGAATTGAGCTTCAAATGGGATGAACCCAGTTTAATTTTTATTATGTAAGACACAGCCATGGTAACAAAAAGTGTAAGGATGCAAATATTACTGACTTAACCATCTAAAGTTGTTTTGACCCTCCAACTCGGAGAATAACTACGATTAGCAAAAGATTGTAAAAACAATCAAATGCGCTTGTTCCATGTTTAGAAAAAAAAGTGTTTTTATTGTGAGCTACACTTTGTTTTGATTAATTATACATTAAACAATTGAACATTCCACTACATCTTCATAATGAATGATGTTTTTGCTTCTTTGTAATATTTCAGTGTGTGTGTGTGTGTGTGTGTGTGTGTGTGTGTGTGTGTGTTAGCGTTACTTTCCGTGCATGTGTCTCGATAGTATTTCATGAAAAATGTAGCATAAAGTGGGTCATGCCTAGAAACTTATCGAAAATAATCGCAGATGTTTGTCTTGGAGAAATTAGAACTTCAGATAAGGAATAATTATTTGCAGACCAGTATGTACGCATGTATGTGTGTTGAGGAAGTACTTTTATTTTGTCCTAGAGAATAGCATTATAGGCAACATGATGTAATAATACATCTGGAGCCTTCAAAAAAGCTTTCATTTACACACTCTTTTCAATACGTACTTTAATATTGTCATTTCACTGACCTTAAATGAAGAAAGGAGCATTTTCCAGTATAGTATGCAAAAACCTAACTTCTTGGCTTCGTACCGCTCCAAAACAGCCGCGATGGTCCAGTGGTTAGCGTAATGGATGCGCGATCAAAAGGACGCGGGTACGGATCCTGTCCAGTGTTACGTATCAGCTCGTTTAAAGTAACAAAAGAAAAGAGCGAAGACATGCTTTGTAAATTTTAAAAAAAGTTATTTTCCTAGAAAACATGAAATAATGGAAATAATTTAAGCAAGATTTACGGGTTTTACAGAAATGATCCAAATTTTGTTCAAAATAGAAATATAAGTCCTGTAAAAAGTCCTAAACACAGTCTGAAGTGTCTGAAGTTCCGGTCCAAAATGGCGGATGACCATTACACAATAAAGCACAGTTTAAGTTGTTCCGTTCCAATTTAGAATATTTTCGGGAAAATGTCTTTGTCCAAATTAGTAATGCCGTTTTCCAGGAAAACAATTATTCATAAAAACGAAGTTAAAATAGCTCCTCTAACAAGATATGTTATTCTACGTAGACATGCGAACGGACAACTTCTAGCACAAAAATACCTTTTATAATGTAATAGAAGTTGTATAACTGACTTGACTATTCTACGACTGACGATTGTTGACTTTCGACTATGACTGTCGGTCCGTGACTGTGTACGTCTTACAAAAATCTCAAACATATAAATGAAGCTAATACGTTGTTTGAATTGCACGCGCACGAGGACGCATGCAATTTCGTAATATTTATGGACATTAGGAAAGCCTGACCCAGTATCAGCCAATCGTTTTCATAGCTAATCCTGAATGTTTACTTGTAATGAATTTGTTGTAAAGAATTTGTTATCATACACAGCACGTGCTCACATGAGTCACATCTGCGACTCAATTAAACACTGTTTTTCAAAAACATATCAGACTGATATTATTATAATTATATTAATAATTACATTTAATGAAATAAAAATAAAATAATAAGATTTATAAAGATTAGTTTCCTTAACACACACAATTAAACTACAGGGTCGTAACACCAGATCCTGCAAGATTGGTCGCCATTTTGTGTTCTTGGACAAGGCACATTATTTATATTGCCTGCATTCGATATGTGCCGTAAAATAAAATGAATCATTCTACTTTAGTGTATTTGCAATAAATAAGCATAATACAAGTTTTCAAACGGCACAATTACAAAGAAACTAAGGTTTCTTCGACCAAATCACATGTAAGGTTATCAAGCTATATTAATTTGAAATATACGTTGCCATTTTTGGCCAATGAAATATATTTTTGACTCGTTCAAGGTTGTTCCACGAAAAGTGTATGTAGGAAGTATCGTCTGTTTTGCGTCGGACAAGATAGTAGACACATAGGCACGAAGTAAAGGTTATAAAGAACTCAGGGTCACATTGAAATATAACGAAAATTAATAAAATGTAGTGCAATATTTGATATTTTACAGTGTATGTCAAACAAATACAGACTGTAAAATGCGCGAATGAGTGTGTGTGTACGTGCGTCCTTGCGCGCGTGCGCGTGTGTGCGATTTGGATTTTTAACGTAGTTTTAACAATTTTTCAGTCATATAGCTGCGATGCTGCAATGATGCATTGTGGCAGTTTACTGCAATGCCTAACACTGGGTCATCATACTGCAGACCTGTAGTATTCTGACACCAGTCCTACCAGTCTTAACACTAACCTCTTAATGTTGAGCGTCAAACGAGGCAGCTGTTAGTACCATTTCTATAAGCCTTTGGTATGACATGGCCGGGGTTCGAGCCTGTGACCTCTCGCATCCGAGGAGGACGCTGAATGCGAATAAAAAGCTTAAATAAAACATATGTAGAACTGTTGAAAGAAATCGTCCACTCGTGATCAAGAGCATATCAAAGTTGATTAGTCTGCGATCGGAATAAACACCTAAAAGGTACATAGAAATTCAAAACTTATCGAACGACACTAATGCTCTACATTACAACAGTATCAGGAATCAGTACACAATTAATAAAATCGGGTTCAGTACCCACGAATGTAGTCCCAGTCTATTTTTAGATCACTTTTTCCTGTCTGAAATTGGTGGTGATACTAGAGTTAGATTTTGGCATTCTTGGTGAGGATTTAAAGGCATTTGTTTATTTTTTAAAATGTGAGCTTATGGTGTGGTTGTCTGTGTGTATTTCGGCGACAGTGCACATTGAGTAATAAGGTCATGGTGATGATCCGGAAGTGAAATCTGTGTTCCGTTGCCTGTTGTTTTGTTTACAATTCAGCCTCTCAAAAAATGCAGGTCAACCCTTGACAAGAACTAAACCGTGAAGTCATCTTTGAAGGTATTTTAGATTGATATATGATTTGTATTGATTGTCACACAGTGGAAAGTTCAGTATTGAGATACAAATGTAGAGACAATATAGTGAAATTAATTGTGTTCTATGCCTGATAGTAAAAACTTGAAAGTGATATAAAAATTTTATTATTAATGACATACACATGAAATTTTAATAGGTTATGTATATTGACTTTAAAGATATAAAAATGAAATTAAAAATAACAAAATTATTTTAATTTTAAAAATTTAAATGAAATTTGAAAAACAATTGAAAAATAATTTTTTTCCACCAAGTATACACATATATAATTTTTTTTGGAATGATATTAAATGATATTAGCATATATATACTCCAACACCATATACAAGCTCAAATGATGGATATTTGTCAAATTTGATCAGAGAAAATATCTTTATTAGTCAAAATGAGACCCTCATTTAAAATACATGAAGACAAAATTCTATTTTGCTTTGTACCTGTAGGTCATTGAAACTATTTATTTGGGGTCCAAACAGTTAATTTATGTGTTTATGATGGGGTGACTTCCTGAGTAACACATATCTGCTTGTATAGCTATCAGTAATTGTTTATAAACATAGTTATAGGGTATTTAGTGAGAGGACAGAGATGAAGACTTTATACCAGAACATGTTCAAGTTCTCTACAAAATCATATTAAGCTGTCAGAGAATGAAATATAGGTCAGAGGGGTAAAATATACTTTACCCAGGTATATTTACCATTGCATGTAAAAAAACAGCAAAATGATGTAAGTTGAACACAAAATGCATTCCATTTTATTGTTCAGTTTCTTTAAGATGTTGATTGATATAGTGGGGCATTGTGGCCCAGATGATATTATGGGAATTCTCATGATCCATTTTGCTTTACGCATTATTAATGACTAATAATATTTGTTATCTGACACTTTAAAGATTACATAAGTAATATTCAAACAGATTATTTGAATTTAACTTTCTACAACTGATCCTAACATGGTTACATAGCTGACATGAACAAATATGCATATATTTTGTAATGTTTGGAATCAAAAGTTGACATTGTTAGGCTGACATAGTACCATCGTTAATCTGTAAGGCTCAGTTTTGACTGTGTGCACTTAAAATATCCCAAGATGTTATTTTCATCATGAATATGCCTCTGTATGGTAACACATTTCAATTTAGTACTTTGACAGAGGGCGGTATTGCAGCATCAGTTGATATCTGATTCCATTGAATCATTGAACTTAATAACTTGGTAGCCAAGACTCTTAAAAATAGACTAAAAATGTTCAAAAAGATTATTTGAATCATGTTTGCACATGTGATTTTAACAAGTACATTGCATATGTCCCACACATGCAAATATTCATCCTTGTATACAAGTTTTCGGGATGAAAATTTCACATTTAGTTGATGATATATGATCTATTGGTACCTATAGTTGATCTGAGTGGCCACATTTTGCTATATTCACTCACAATATCTAAAATTGTTTTTCCTTTATGAATAGGATTGCATATAGTAATAAATTTTAATTTGGTACATTGTCATTTGACTTTCCACTATACTGGTATGTATCAATGTTTGCACCAATGATAAAACCTCACCGTTCAAACATTGCCTTAAACTTTATGATACATACTCTGTCTGATTAGGTATTTAACCTGTAAATGGCTAAATATGCTTGTAGAAACTTCATCTATTTTTAGGATGCATATATGACTTTAATACATTCCCAGTGCTTCATATCTTTGAGTGTCACTCTGTCAAGTTTACCTTTTTTACCCATATTTGCAAGCTGAATGTTTTTTTGAAATCACCATATCTAACACATTTTAACTTCATTTGCCTACATCTTCCTTTTTTAAAATTAAGTGAAACATGTTATATATTTTCAGGTCTAGTCTGGTATCTGGAACAAAGTATTAGAGTTGGATCAATTTGGAAGCTCTCCAGTAGTCCAACGGTGATAGCAAGGTCTCATAAGGACATGTGCAGTGTGCTGCTATAAGTGACCAAGATGAGTTCATATCAGTACACTGATATACAGCATCTCAAAGACATGGCTTAGATCTTCATGAGAGAGATTCGCATCATTTTTCAGTAAGGTGAAACTGTATTTTCATATTGCATTGTTGACTTTTGTAGTTATCGGCATTAAAATGGAATGCATATTTGCTATAAAACATGGCAGTGGTCCCATCAAAACTTTAAATTTGAGTGGGCTATTAGTTATACAAACAACTGAACAAGTACCTGAAACAATAAATGTGGAACATAGCACCTGTCATTGTTTCTTAAGTATGTACACCTATATGCAGCTGGATAGGCATATTGCAATTTGCTGTCCAAATCACTGTGAGCTGCCATGCTTCAGTACCCCTGGGAATAGTATTATCAGTTGTAGAGACCCAAAATACCATTTGTTTTAAACACCATTCATTAATCAACTTTGCTGCCTTAAATGTGTCAAACTGAATGTTATAACTTGTATGAAAATTTAATTTTTTTTAAAATAAAAAGTTTTTAAAATTTAAAAATTTATTTAAATTTCCTTTAAAATTTAATATATCAATATTTTTAATTTAAAGAATATTTTCAGACAGGCTTTACAAGTATTACAATTAGGTTTTTACTGCATTGAAAAATTCCTATAATTAAGGAAGATATAGCAAATTTAGTTTTGGTTTCTTAAGAACAATTGGACCTCAAATGTCACCCTATAAAACACCAGCAATACACACTTTCTGACAGCTGTCACATGTCTTGCTTGCAAGGAAATTTCAAAAGACTTTATGTATGAAGTTGAAACAGTAGTGGCATGCAAAATAAAATGCAAATATAAAGTTTGACAAAAATATTGACCCTTTCAGGAATCAGTACACAATTAATAAAATCGGGTTCAGTACCCACGAATGTAGTCCCAGTCTATTTTTCGATCACTTTTTCCTGTCTGAAATTGGTGGTGATACTAGAGTTAGATTTTGGCATTCTTGGTAAGGATTTAAAGGCAATTGTTTATTTTTTAAAATGTGAGGTTATGGTGTGGTTGTCTGTGTGTATTTCGGCGACAGTGCACATTGAGTAATAAGGTCATGGTGATGATCCGGAAGTGAAATCTGTGTTCCGTTGCCTGGTGTTTTGTTTACAATTCAGCCTCTCAAAAAAATGCGGGTCAACCCTTGACAAGAACTAAACCGTGAAGTCATCTTTGAAGGTATTTTAGATTAACATATGATTTGTATTGATTGTCACACAGTGGAAAGTTCAGTATTGAGAAACAAATGTAGAGACAATAAAGTGAAATTATTTGTGTTCTAAGGCCATCTCACAGAGTTCATACAAACACTTCCGTCAAATTCTAACAGTAATGGGGCCTATTACAATTAAAACATGATGACTCAACAAAACCAGTTTGGTGAATTTTCCACACTTCAAGCTTCTAGACGAAACACGATAGTTGTAGTACCGTGGTTTCAACGATAACTGAAGTACAAGACATTTCTTACACTAGCTTCACCCTTCGAGCCAAATCAGCGACCGAGTTGCTTAGCAGAGAAAAAGAAAACAAACGCAACTGGCCAAAGAAGTAGCATTAGAATAAATAAGAGACTAAATACTGACTTTGGTCTCTCTCTCTCTCTCTCTCTCTCTCTCTCTCTCTCTCTCTCTCTCTCTCTCTCTCTCTCTCTCTCTCTCTCTCTCTCTCTCTCTCTCTCATGTTTCTCTCTCATGTTTGGTACATGTGTCCTCGTAGTATTCGTCCCAAATGTAACATAAAGTCGGTCACACCTAGAAAATTTTATTTGACCTGGTCGCATATGTCATTCTTCCAGGACAATCAAGATAAGAGAAATGCAACACTGAAGAGTTCATTGCCCTACACAATACAGTAATTTCTGTCAGCTTCTAACAGATTGCGTGATGTTTGTCCCATGGGTACGGGATTATTGTTATTGTAATAGCAACATCTACAACGACATTAAAAAAGCTAAGAAATTTTGCCAAGTTTTGCTAATAATAGCGTGGTAAGGAAACACGATAGTGTCATTAATGAGGTGTTACCAAGACATTTTATTTCCTACGTTAGTAGAGTTATACACGTGTACTAAGATTTACCCATCAACCCCAAGCTGCCTTTGAAGTGAATAGCAGAAGTAAATGCTAACAAAAAGGGAGGAAAAGAAAGAAAAAAGGAACCTGAAAATGCAGAGCTTCGATGTGACGTTCAAGACAGGATCCAAAAGGTGGTACAAATAACTCAACCATTAGAGATGATACGCAAGGATACGAAATATTAAAATTTTTGTTAACTAGATTAAAGGAAACAGGAACAGAAAGTGACGGTCGAATCAAACGATAAATAAGCAATGTACAGAAACGTGAATACTGCGTCCTCAGTTCTATTTGAAACGGAGGCCAATAACCAGACGGAGGAATAAGGTGACCTAAATACTGCTATTTAAACCTATGCAAAATAGTTAGACATTGAATACATACTTCGTCATTAAGTGAATAGTGAGATATATCTTTGAATTGTTTGACATTATACATGCTATGCACAGGCCCGATCCTAGGATGTGCGTGCCCAATGCAGCAAGCGATCAGCGAGGGACCAAGCAAATAATAATAATAATAATAATAATAATAATAATAATAATAATAATAATAATAATAATAATAAAATTTAAGTACGGAGAAGCACGGGGCCCAAGGCGGTTGCCTCTTTCGCCTTGCCCTAGGGCCGGGCCTGGCTATGCAAACATACATTGGTTTCGTTCGCAATTGGCAAGATTCTAGAATGAAGCTGTGACTGTAAAAGTTCATAATAGCGTAACGCAAGGAACTCTAGGGGACAAGGACCACACAATTTAATAAATCTGAAAGCAGTATAGATGTATTCCGCACTTTATCATGATTGGTTGGAGACCGTGGTAGCTAAGATGGTCGCTGGTTTGATATCGACACAGGCCAGCGCATTTTAGCACCCTCAGGGTATCCTTTAGAAAAGGGACATAACTCTTGCTTACTCAGCATAATAAAGTACAGTATTTGTTTCTATACAAATGGTAAACACTACATACAGATGAGAATGTCTTTGAAAACATATTTAGGTCAGGTAAAGGATATATTAAAATGATACGCAGAAGAGGATACGTTATACAAAAGACACAGTATATCAACATTAATAAATCCTATTTTAAAAATTGAGTTGAAAACTCTGGTATTGGGCAAACTATATTTCTTCATCAACGTAACGGATACAAAATAACACTTCATAACCATTACTAGGCAACTAAAATACCGTATCATTTATAAGAGATAAAGAAATAATGTTACTATTGATTAAGTACAAAGATTTTGATTGTCAAATTGATTTATTATTAAATGGTTTACTCAATAAATCGTGGACGTTAAACGAATTCTATTTTTTTTATGTGGAGGCTGAGTGTTTCCGTACAGTAGGGTGTGAAATTTTGATGCAGTACGGTGTGGAAATCCTATTGCGAAGTAAACAGAAAAATAATGCTAGATTTAAAAACTAAGAAATTTCTTGTGCTGTATTTATGCGCAAGATAATGCAAGCAGGTGTATTATATTTTTTCATTGAAAAAACGTTATTTTAGTTCATTGGATTGTAATCTTGACATGTAAATATAGTTTTTTTTCACTCTCAGTAATTTTATAGATATTAACTTCGTCAATACGGGAAAAGCAAACGAAGTTCAGACCAAAATTCGTGCTGATTTTTGTTCAGATTTTAAAAAATCAAGCGTATCTACCGAGTGTTCTGTACCATCAAAGTAAATCTACCGCGTATCATGTACCATCATATTGTTTATACCGCCTATTCTCTACCATCATATTGTATCTACCGCGTATTCTCTACCATCATATTGTATCTATCGCGTGTTCTTTACTTTCATATTGTATCTACTGCGTATTCTCTACCATCATCTTGTATCTACCGCGTATTCTCTACCATCATATTGTATCTATCGCATGTTCTATACTTTAATATAGTATCTACCGCTTATTCTGTACCTTCATATTTTATCTAACGTGTATTCTGTTCCATCAAATTGCATCTACCGCCTATTATGTATCATCGCATCGTATCTATCGCTTATTTTGTACTGTCATATTTTATCTACCCCGTTTTCTGCCTTATATTGTATCTGCCGCGTGTTCTTTGAACCTTCATATTTTATTTTTGTATTCTTTACCGTCATGTTATTATCTCCCAGTTAGTCTGTATTGTTTTGTTGTATTTATTGTATCTGCCGTGTGCTTTGCACCATCATACTGAGAGGTAAAAGGAATGGACAGGATCAAAGCATCAGAGTATTGCCAATAATTCGATGCATTTCCATGTCATTACCCAACTCGATTTCGACCAATCAGCCCCATCTCGAAATTATTTGCATTATGAATATATTTCAGCTGCATGTATGTAGTGAAAGTTGGTGAGAATCGGCTAGGACACATAAAATACTGATTTCGGCTGTATGTTGGCAACATTTTCTTTCAATAAGTAACAACATGCATATAGTAATATCGTCTGGCATTTTCATTTTGGCACGATAAGGTATCAATGCAGCTCCAGTCTTGAAGATGCCGGTGATCTTCTGGCATTTTCATTTTGGCACGATAAGGTATCAATGCAGCTCCAGTCTTAAAGATACCGGTGATCTTCTGGCATTTTCATTTTGGCACAATAAGGTATCAATGCAGCTCCAGTCTTAAAGATACCGGTGATCTTCTGGCATTTTCATTTTGGCACGATAAGGTATCAATGCAGCTCCAGTCTTAAAGATACCGGTGATCTTCTGGCATTTTCATTTTGGCACGATAAGGTATCGATGCAGCTCCAGTCTTAAAGATACCGGTGATCTTCTGGCATTTTCATTTTGGCACGATAAGGTATCAATGCAGCTCCAGTCTTAAAGATACCGGTGATCTTCTGGCATTTTCATTTTGGCACGATAAGGTATCCATGCAGCTCCAGTCTTAAAGATACCGGTGATCTTCTGGCATTTTCATTTTGGCACGATAAGGTATCAATGCAGCTCCAGTCTTAAAGATACCGGTGATCTTCTGGCATTTTCATTTTGGCACGATAAGGTATCAATGCAGCTCCAGTCTTGAAGATGCCGGAGATATACGGCAACTGTACCATTGTAAGATGAGATTAAAACTCGTTGGCATTCTATGTCTCTTAACGTCTTAGAGTTCTGACTCATAAATACCTGTTATATCTCGTTGACAGGAAACTTTCTCCATATCAAAAATGACACTTAAATTATTTAAAAGTGTCCCACTAAATGCAAACATCCAAATGACTCCTAAATTACTGAATAGTGTTCCACTAAATGCAAACACCCAAATGACACATAGATTGCTGAAAAGTGTCACTCAAATGCAAAGAATAAGTTTCAACTGCAGACTAATATGTACAAAATATTAACTTGGCTTAATGTCAAAATTACATTCGATACCTGTGTAAGAATAATTTGTTTCCTTTTACAACGTGGTTTAGACTAACAACACAAATTAGGTATATGTTATTTACAACTGACGCACCCAAATTTTAAGCGACTTTGAACTTCGGCGTTTATCAGGGGTTGAACATATACTAAGATTTATTCTCATGGGATGAGAACATAATAAAGTTTTACTCGTCCGTGCCATTTTTTATCCAGACAGCACGAGAGGACGAGAGGTTTTCCCCAAGCCCTACAATATGGGAACGATATCATCCTTCTTTAAATTCTTGTTATCAGAAGCCGACTTGAACAGAAAGTCCTATTGACACAAGGTTTTCACTTCTTATGATGTCCAGTCTAATGATGTCCAGTCTAATGATGTCCGGTCTTATGTTGTCAAGTTGGTCTCCAAATGAATATGGTACATATCTGACGTACAGCATGACCCCCATGCCAGCCAGCTTGAAAATTTCTTAATGTTACTTACAATAATGGTCATATCTTGTAAATATTGCCATGTCTACTCGTCTCCAAATGAATGGATATATCAGCATGGGGTTTTCAGCAATATACTCCTTACGGTGCCTAGTTGGTCCTAAAGGTGGCGCTCTAACGTTTCGTATTTAGCATACGGGATTACAATTTTAAGAAAAAGAGTTTCCCCGGGTTACCTCACTAGTTATACTGGCTATTTAAAAGAGACTTTGTACATCTTAGGTATTGTTCAAAAAACATTTAATTCCCTTTTTTTGATATATGATTGATGGGTGTAATATGGGTTAGAGAGTATAGAGCTTGGCCTTACTCCAGATGTGCATCTTTCAAAAATGTGCTAGCTCTACTTGCTCATTTTCACTTCTCGAACTTCAGAGGTAAATTGTAAAAAAATAGAGCCGATAACTTTTTTTACATTTTATGTATTTGGTAATTCATTCATTGCACTTTTAGAAGCTGGTATTGTCTAGTTTGGCAAAATTCATTTTCCATATTTTAAAAGCTGCCAAGAATAGTGTACTTTAGACAAATTTTGGTTGATTTTTGGAGCACAAGGGAGCAGTCATTTTAGTTAGCAGTGTCCTAATATCATTTAAAATTTCCAAAAATGCAAACAACTTCACCTTACATACATCACTCTCTCTCAAAAGTACATAATAACTGGTGAGCGCCACTAAATGGAAAAGGAACCTGTTGTTACATCAAATATAGCTACCATGACGACTGTCTTACATTTTCTGACAACTTCTCCTGAATAGATGATCTTTATGACACGAGAAGACTTTTAACGATGTCCACTTTGTTTTAAATGACAATGGTGCCAAACTGACATTACCACCGCAGCTAATTCCAAAATCCTGCTGAAGAATATCAGGGATGGTTTCAACACTCGACGGTTAAAAGGAAGAATTGGTCTTATCCTGAGCGCCTAAAAATTATTTTCAACCCTTTGAGCATCAACACCTTCGAGGGATACTCGTTTTAAACTGCACTGGCGTAGTACACTAACAGCATGACATTATACCATTAAAACATTATTCTTTCAGTTTTGTCAATATAAATAATATGTGGGGACGAGTGGCGGAGTGATCGAAAGCGCTCACCGTTACGGATCACTGCCATCTCACCTCTGCGTGGGTTTCGAGTCTCGGGCTCAGCCAATGTGGGTATGTGAGAAAGCTGCCGGTATCTTCTCGTGGGTCGGTGGTTCTTTTTGGGGTTTCCCGGGTTCTTCCTCCACTATTTATACTGGCCGCCATGTATAGCCTATCTTGTGCTGAAAAATGGCGTTAAACCCTATAACAACAGCAACAACACCAACAATAAATAATACGTGCATTTACTTGTACATATTGTCTTTTACATCATCAGTTATTTATGTAAGCAAATGAATGTACTTTATATCTTTATGAAGCTACTTGTCATCTAGAACACATAACATGTAACCAAACATTTATCTTTGTCAAGAGACCATTTCTTTAAGTAAGGTTGTTGACTCTCGTTTTTCTGTATATTTATGTGCTTTTAACCTTTCAAGATAATTGATACATCATAATAAAGGAACCCGATATGATTGATAACAAGTAGCAGCCGACAATTCCCATCAGAGAAATCCACAATTTTTGGCTGGCGTCATGCATCGGTGACGTTCCTACTGAGTGCCGGATATCAAATATGAAAATCGAGAAAATTCATTGCTAGAATCAGAGACATTTTTGGGAATACTAAAAACTGAGCGAAAAATGCATCTTCATGTTCAGACCAATGTTATCGATTTCATATGCAACGAAAATTTACAAAAATAACCAATAATCTGATACAGGAGTACGCTGTATTTTGAAATGAAGAAATGAGATGTTACAATAGCACCCAAACGTTATATTTGGCCTATGACGCAGTAAGATGGAACAAGGGCGGTCATACAGGCTCCTCTAGAACCACTCCCCCATTACTGCTCTAGAAACACAAGTAGCTGAAAGCACGAAAGAAGTTAAACCTGGAGAATTAAGTTAGGTGATGATGACACGTAGTCTTTTGTGAAATCTCTGTTTTAGGAAAAAGTCTTTTGAGAAGCCATGTGGTATTTAGCTCTACTTCTAGCGGTGGCGATTCATTCTGTTGAAGCAGAGGCAAGTACTGACAAGCCGAAAAATGGTAAGCCTCTCTATCCTGGTGTGAAACAAATAATATAATATGCACATAATAGTAAGCGGTAAGAACAATTTGAGAATGTTTCAAATGTTATCTTAAATCAATAATCATTTTAAAAAATGGTGATATTGCCACAATTTTAAATGTTAAATAAAAAATAAAGTCCAGTTCATTTGTTCTATGGCTATTTAAGGTCCAATCGAAATCAATGAATAAAAAGCTCTGTAGAGATTTTGTCTTAAATTTTGCATTTTGTAGCTATCATAACAAGGCTTTAAAAAAGAGTACTTTACCTTGAACTTGATAATATCAAAATTTTAATTTCTTTAATATTTTAAAGAAAATGATGAAAAAACATAATGTATGGGCCGTAGCATATATATATATATATATATATATATATATATATATATATATATATATATATATATATATATATATATATATATATATATTGGAATTTAATTCAAAAGCAATATGTTCCAAAGGCAGATCCTAAATATCCTGATGAATAAAAATAAAACAGGGGTTTGTTGTAAGTTGTAAGTCAAATCAACACAGAAGCAACACAAACTAATGATTTTAGAGTACCAGACTGCAATGAAGTATTTTGTGTTGCTTTTGAAAAGATTTCTAAAGTATTGTTCCAAGAATTAGACAAAATATGCAAAAGCTATGGTATTCACAGACAACGATAAACAGCATCAAATATATAATATATGAGGCTGAAATACGTAAAGACAGAGTTAGATATGACAATCACATAAGAACTAAATATAGAATCCAGCACATAAAGAATCCAATTTGAATTTTAATTACAATTGTTTGTTGACAAATCTTCCTTTTATTCATCAAGACGCTTATATAAACCGATATGTATGGAAAGAAAATGAAACAGAATAATAAGTAAGATTCTTGTTATGGGGTAAACTCGTTTATACACATTGATACATGAATAGGTTTGAACGAGCTATTAAAAGGTCTATCCAACCCGAAGATAAGTTTGTTCTCAGCCTAAACGATTCAATGGCGATGGATATGTTCAGCTTGTAACGTCTTAACCTGTAATCATTTGGCATTGATGCTACAAGACATTTGAAATAATTTCGGAATATCTTTGACAAAATAAAACTTTCCTGCTTACTATTACTGCATTACTGATCTAGCACTTAATGCAGATTTAAAAATATAAATTGGTAAACTTCAATTACTAACAGACTTTGACTTGTTCTTAAGAGTGGAGTTGGATGTGGAAATAGCGTTATATAAATCTTGTCATACTATTTTCCTATAAAGAAATCTCGTTTTACTGTTTTCATATCTGAAATCTCGTCATACTACTTCCATATATTTAAATCTCGTCATACTGTTTTTCTATAAAGAAATCTCGTTTTACTGTTTTCATATACTGAAATTTCGTCATACTGTAGTTTTCATTCGAGTTGTATCAAAGCAAATCATGAATGCCATCTGGAGAGAGGGAGACAAAGTTTGAATTTTATTCATTAGGCAAATATATGCTGACTTCTGTTGGTTGAGCACGAGTTAATGCTTGCCAGTAACAAACTTAAACTTGCAGCCGATAAATAAATTAGATTAATAGAAAACACATGCAGTACTGACACCAACAAACGTCGAAACCTATACATGCTAATGAAATTTTGGCACATTATTTTCATATATCGAAATCTCTATATACTGTTTTTTCTATTGAAATCTCAACATAGTGCTATCATATATGTAAATCTCGTTATACTGTTTTCATATACTGAAATCTAGTCATACTACTTTCATATAATTAAATATCGTCATACTGTTTTCCTATAAAGAAATCTCGTTTTACTGTTTTCATATACTGAAATCTCGTCATACTGTACTGTTTTCATTCGAGTTGTATCTTGATCACTGCATATTAGCTCCTCAGATTACGTTTTAATTGTTTCTTTAATATCCATACTAATTGTTTATATCCAAATCGGGCTTCTGACAGTGGAAACAATGACATTACGCTAGATGATAGATCGTTCCGCCCACTAAATCACGTGACATGAAGCCCTGCTAACCTCCGACAAATACTTTAGTTTATATGTTTATTGAAAATGATTTGTGTTATTCTCAAAAATGTAAAAGTTCAATGTTGAATGAATTGAATTGCAGTAGATAATATTTATATTTGTAGTTCAAGTTCGTAAGGTGATAATTAAAGTATGTTAATTCAGTAGATAATAAAAATCAGTTTTACACTGATTTAGCAGTGGACATAGACTATGCAATAAGTGTTTTATATCCAACTGCTGCATTTAGCAGTGGACATAGACTATGCAATAAGTGTTTTATATCCAACTGCTGCATTTAGCAGTGGACATAGACTATGCAATAAGTGTTTTATGTCCAGCTGCTGCATTTAGCAGTGGACATAGACTATGCAATAAGTGTTTTATATCCAACTGCTGCATTTAGCAGTGGACATAGACTATGCAATAAGTGTTTTATATCCAACTGCTGCATTTAGCAGTGGACATAGACTATGCAATAAGTGTTTTATGTCCAGCTGCTGCATTTAGCAGTGAACATAGACTATGCAATAAGTGTTTTATTTCCAACTGCTGCATTCAGCAGTGGACATAGACTATGCAAGAAGTGTTTTATGTCCAACTGCTGCATTTAGCAGTGTACATAGACTATGCAATAAGTGTTTTATGTCCAGCTGCCTGCTGCATTTAGCATTGAACATAGACTATGCAAAAATTGTTTTATGTCCAACTGCTGTATTTAGCAGTGTACATAGACTATGCAATGTGTTTTATGTCCAGCTGCTGCATTTAGCAGTGGACATAGACTATGCAATAAGTGTTTTATGTCCAACTGCTGCATTTAGCAGTGGACATAGACTATGCAGTAAGTGTTTTATATCCAACTGCTGCATTTAGCAGTGGACATAGACTATGCTATAAGGGTTTTATGCCCATCTGCTGCATTTAGCAGTGGACATAGACTATGCAATAAGTGTTTTATGTCCAACTGCTGTATTTAGCAGTGGACATAGACTATGCAATAAGTGTTTTATGTCCAACTGCTGCATTTAGCAGTGGACATAGACTATGCAATAAGTGTTTTATGTCCAACTGCTGCATTTAGCAGTGGACATAGACTATGCAGTAAGTGTTTTATATCCAACTGCTGCATTTAGCAGTGGACATAGACTATGCTATAAGTGTTTTATGCCCACCTGCTGCATTTAGTAGTGGACATAGACTATGCTATATGTGTTTTATGTCCAACTGCTGCATTTAGCAGTGGACATAGACTATGCAATAAATGTTTTATGTCCAACTGCTGCATTTAGCAGTGTACATAGACTATGCAATAAGTGTTTTATATCCAACTGCTGCATTTAGCAGTGGACATAGACTATGCAATAAGTGTTTTATGTCCAGCTGCTGCATTTAGCAGTGGACATAGAATATGCAATGTGTTTTATGTCCAGCTGCTGCATTTAGCAGTGGACATAGACTATGCTATATGTGTTTTATGTCCAACTGCTGAATTTAGCAGTGGACATCGACTATGCAATAAGTGTTTTATGTCCAACTGCTGCATTTAGCAGTGGACACAGACTATGCAATAAGTGTTTTATGTCCAACTGCTGCATTTAGCAGTGGACATAGACTATGCAATCAGTGTTTTATATCCAACTGCTGCATTTAGCGGTGGACGTAGACTATGCAATAAGTGTTTTTTATCCAGCTGCTGCATTTAGCAGTGGACATAGACTATGCAATAAGTGTTTTATATCCAGCTGCTGCATTTAACAGTGGAGACAGAGAGCTCCAAAAATCTTTTATCTCAACCTCGTCCGTCTAAAATGCCGATTAAGCGCAACTTTGGTCTTTGATTTAACATTACACAGCCATGATCAGATGGTTACCAACTTGTAACAAACACTATGTAACAGTCAGTGACCTAACAAACATTGAGCCTGTTGCATTATTTCAATAAAGTACGCGAGTCTGTTCGGTTCCAATAACATCCAGGTTCAAATTGTTGTTTGTGCTTGGTGTAACGGCTTCTATCATAATCAATCATATTAAATTCAAGTTCTTGTTTGTGCTAGGTGTAACGGATTCTCTCATAATCAATCATATTAAATTCAAATTGTTGTTTGTGCTAGGTGTAACGGCTTCTATCACAATCAATCATATTAAATTCAAATTGTTGTTTGTGCTAGGTGTAACGGCTTCTATCATAATCAATCATATTAAATTCAAATTGTTGTTTGTGCTAGGTGTAACGGTTTCTCTCATAATCAATCATATTAAATTTAAGTTCTTGTTTGTGCTAGGTGTAACGGATTCTCTCATAATCAATCATATTAAATTCAAATTGTTGTTTGTGCTAGGTGTAACGGCTTCTCTCATAATCAATCATATTAAATTTAAGTTCTTGTTTGTGCTAGGTGTAACAGCTTCTATCATAATCAATCATATTAAATTCAAATTGTTGTTTATGCTAGGTGTAACGGCTTCTCTCATAATCAATCATATTAAATTTAAGTTCTTGTTTGTGCTAGGTGTAACAGCTTCTATTATAATCAATCATATTAAATTCAAATTGTTGTTTGTACCTAGGTGTAACGGCTTCTATCACAATCAATCATATTAAATTCAAATTGTTGTTCGTGCTAGGTGTAACGGCATCTATCATAATCAATCATATTAAATTCAAATTGTTGCTTGTGCTTGGTGTAACGGCTTCTATCATAATCAATCATATTAAATTCAAATTGTTGTTTGTGCTAGGTGTAACGGATTCTCTCATAATCAATCATATTAAATTCAAATTGTTGTTTGTGCTAGGTGTAACGGCTTCTATCATAATCAATCATAGTAAATTCAAATTGTTGTTTGTGCTTGGTGTAACGGCTTCTATCATAATCAATCATATTAAATTCAAATTGTTGTTTGTGCTAGGTGTAACGGCTTCTATCATAATCAATCATATTAAATTCAAATTGTTGTTTGTGCTAGTTGTAACGGCTTCTATCATAATCAATCATATTAAATTCAAGTTCTTGTTTGTGCTAGGTGTAACGGCATCTATCATAATCAATCATATTAAATTCAAATTGTTGTTTGTGCTAGGTGTAACGGCTTCTATCATAATCAATCATATTAAATTCAAATTGTTGTTTGTGCTAGGTGTAACGGGTTCTATCATAATCAATTATATTAAATTCAAATTGTTGTTTGTGCTAGGTGTAACGGCATCTATCATAATCAATCATATTAAATTCAAATTGTTGTTTGTGCTAGGTGTAACGGCATCTATCATAATCAATCATATTAAATTCAAATTGTTGTTTGTGCTAGGTGTAACGGCATCTATCATAATCAATCATATTAAATTCAAATTGTTGTTTGTGCTAGGTGTAACGGCATCTATCATAATCAATCATATTAAATTCAAATTGCTGTTTGTGCTAGGTGTAACGGCTTCTATCATAATCAATCATATTAAATTCAAATTGTTGTTTGTGCTAGTTGTAACGGCTTCTATCATAATCAATCATATTAAATTCAAGTTCTTGTTTCTGCTAGGTGTAACGGCATCTATCATAATCAATCATATTAAATTCAAATTGTTGTTTGTGCTAGGTGTAACGGCTTCTATCATAATCAATCATATTAAATTCAAATTGTTGTTTGTGCTAGGTGCAACGGCTTCTATCATAATCAATCATATTAAATTCAAATTGTTGTTTGTGCTAGGTGTAACGGCTTCTATCAAAATCAATCATATTAAGTTCAAATTGTTGTTTTTGCTAGGTGTAACGGATTCTCTCATAATCAATCATATTAAATTCAAATTGTTGTTTGTGCTAGGTGTAACGGCTTCTATCATAATCAATCATATTAAATTCAAGTTCTTGTTTGTGCTAGGTGTAACGGCTTCTATCACAATCAATCATATTAAATTCAAATTGTTGTTTGCGCTAGGTGTAACGGCATCTATCATAATCAATCATATTAAATTCAAATTGTTGTTTGTGCTAGGTGTAACGGCTTCTATTATAATCAATCATATTAAATTCAAATTGTTGTTTGTGCTAGGTGTAACGGCATCTATCATAATCAATCATATTAAATTCAAATTGTTGTTTGTGCTAGGTGTAACGGCTTTAACGGCTTCTATCATAATCAATCATATTAAATTCAAATTGTTGTTTGTGCTAGGTGTAACGGCTTTAACGGCTTCTATCATAATCAATCATATTAAATTCAAATTGTTGTTTGTGCTAGGTGTAACGGCTTCTATCATAATCAATCATATTAAATTCAAATTGTTGTTTGTGCTAGGTGTAACGGCTTCTATCATAATCAATCATATTAAATTCAAATTGTTGTTTGTGCTAGGTGTAACGGCTACTATCATAATCAATCATATTAAATTCAAATTGTTGTTTGTGCTAGGTGTAACGGCTTCTATCATAATCAATCATATTAAATTCAAGTTCTTGTTTGTGCTAGGTGTAACGGCTTCTATCATAATCAATCATATTAAATTCAAATTGTTGTTTGTGCTAGGTGTAACGGCATCTATCATAATCAATCATATTAAATTCAAATTGTTGTTTGTGCTAGGTGTAACGGCTTCTATCATAATCAATCATAGTAAATTCGAATTGTTGTTTGTGCTTGGTGCAACGGCATCTATCATAATCAATCATATTAAATTCAAATTGTTGTTTGTGCTTGGTGTAACGGCTTCTATTATAATCAATCATATTAAATTCGAATTGTTGTTTGTGCTAGGTGTAACGGCTTCTCTCATAATCAATCATAGTAAATTCAAATTGTTGTTTGTGCTTGGTGTAACGGCTTCTATCATAATCAATCATATTAAATTCAAATTGTTGTTTGTGCTAGGTGTAACGGCTTCTCTCATAATCAATCATATTAAATTCAAATTGTTGTTTGTGCTAGGTGTAACGGCTTCTATCATAATCAATCATATTAAATTCAAATTGTTGTTTGTGCTAGGTGTAACGGCATCTATCATAATCAATCATATTAAATTCAAATTGTTGTTTGTGCTAGGTGTAACGGCTTCTATCACAATCAATCATATTAAATTCAAATTGTTGTTTGTGCTAGGTGTAACGGCATCTATCATAATCAATCATATTAAATTCAAATTGTTGTTTGTGCTAGGTGTAACGGCTTCTATCATAATCAATCATATTAAATTCAAGTTCTTGTTTGTGCTAGGTGTAACGGCATCTATCATAATCAATTATATTTTATTCAAATTGTTGTTTGTGCTAGGTGTAACGGCATCTATCATAATCAATCATATTAAATTCAAATTGTTGTTTGTGCTTGGTGTAACGGCTTCAATCATAATCAATCATATTAAATTCAAATTGTTGTTTGTGCCAGGTGTAACGGCTTCTATCATAATCAATCATATTAAATTCAAATTGTTGTTTGTGCTTGGTGTAACGGCTTCTCTCATAATCAATCATATTAAATTCAAATTATTGCTTGTGCTAGGTGTAACGGATTCTCTCATTATCAATCATATTAAATTCAAATTGTTGTTTGTGCTTGGTGCAACGGCATCTATCATAATCAATCATATTAAATTCAAATTGTTGTTTGTGCTTGGTGTAACGGCTTCTATTATAATCAATCATATTAAATTCGAATTGTTGTTTGTGCTAGGTGTAACGGCTTCTCTCATAATCAATCATATTAAATTCAAATTGTTGTTTGTGCTAGGTGTAACGGCTTCTATCATAATCAATCATATTAAATTCAAATTGTTGTTTGTGCCAGGTGTAACGGCTTTAACGGCTTCTATCATAATCAATCATATTAAATTCAAATTGTTGTTTGTGCTAGGTGTAACGGCTTCTATCATAATCAATCATATTAAATTCAAATTGTTATTTGCGCTAGGTGTAACGGCATCTATCATAATCAATCATATTAAATTCAAATTGTTGTTTGTGCTAGGTGTAACGGCTTCTATCATAATCAATCATAGTAAATTCAAATTGTTGTTTGTGCTTGGTGTAACGGCTTCTATTATAATCAATCATATTAAATTCAAACTATTGCTTGTGCTAGGTGTAACGGATTCTCTCATAATCAATCATAGTAAATTCGAATTGTTGTTTGTGCTTGGTGCAACGGCATCTATCATAATCAATCATATTAAATTCAAATTGTTGTTTGTGCTTGGTGTAACGGCTTCTATTATAATCAATCATATTAAATTCGAATTGTTGTTTGTGCTAGGTGTAACGGCTTCTCTCATAATCAATCATAGTAAATTCAAATTGTTGTTTGTGCTAGGTGTAACGGCTTCTATCATAATCAATCATATTAAATTCAAATTGTTGTTTGTGCTAGGTGTAACGGCTTCTCTCATAATCAATCATATTAAATTCAAATTGTTGTTTGTGCTAGGTGTAACGGATTCTCTCATAATCAATCATATTTAATTCAAATTGTTGTTTGTGCTAGGTGTAACGGCATCTATCATAATCAATCATATTAAATTCAAATTGTTGTTTGTGCTTGGTGTAACGGCATCTATCATAATCAATCATATTAAATTCAAATTGTTGTTTGTGCTAGGTGTAACGGCTTCTATCATAATCAATCATATTAAATTCAAATTGTTGTTTGTGCTAGGTGTAACGGCTTCTATCATAATCAATCATATTAAATTCAAATTGTTGTTTTTGCTAGGTGTAACGGCTTCTATTATAATCAATCATATTAAATTCAAATTGTTGTTTGTGCTAGGTGTAACGGCTTCTATTATAATCAATCATATTAAATTCAAATTGTTGTTTTTGCTAGGTGTAACGGCTTCTCTCATAATCAATCATATTAAATTCAAATTGTTGTTTGTGCTAGGTGTAACGGCATCTATCATAATCAATCATATTAAATTCAAATTGTTGTTTGTGCTAGGTGTAACGGCTTTAACGGCTTCTATCATAATCAATCATATTAAATTCAAATTGTTGTTTGTGCTAGGTGTAACGGCTTTAACGGCTTCTATCATAATCAATCATATTAAATTCAAATTGTTGTTTGTGCTAGATGTAACGGCATCTATCATAATCAATCATATTAAATTTAAATTGTTGTTTATGCTAGGTGTAACGGCTTCTCTCATAATCAATCATATTAAATTCAAATTGTTGTTTGTGCTAGGTGTAACGGATTCTCTCATAATCAATCATATTAAATTCAAATTGTTGTTTGTGCTAGGTGTAACGGCTTCTATCATAATCAATCATATTAAATTCAAATTGTTGTTTGTGCTAGGTGTAACGGCTTCTATCATAATCAATCATAGTAAATTCAAATTGTTGTTTGCGCTAGGTGTAACGGCATCTATCATAATCAATCATATTAAATTCAAATTGTTGTTTGTACTAGGTGTAACGGCTTCTATCATAATCAATCATATTAAATTCAAATTGTTGTTTGTGCTAGGTGTAACGGCTTCTATCATAATCAATCATATTAAATTCAAATTGTTGTTTGTGCTAGATGTAACGGCTTCTATCATAATCAATCATATTAAATTCAAGTTCTTGTTTGTGCTAGGTGTAACGGATTCTATTATAATCAATCATATTAAATTCAAATTATTGCTTGTGCTAGGTGTAACGGATTCTCTCATAATCAATCATATTAAATTCGAATTGTTGTTTGTGCTAGGTGTAACGGCATCTATCATAATCAATCATATTAAATTCAAATTGTTGTTTGTGCTAGGTGTAACGGCTTCTATCATAATCAATCATATTAAGTTCAAATTGTTGTTTTTGCTAGGTGTAACGGTTTCTCTCATAATCAATCATATTAAATTCAAATTGGGTCAATAAATCCGTCCTCGTAATTCTGAACTTGTTTTCGTCACAGTCCTTTGAATACAAGCGATTATTTGTAACTGTTCTACCTTGAAGTTCATCAATCATGATTTCGCAAATGTGTTGAAATTATTTCAGATCTACGTTGTTCTTGGTTGAATTAACCTCAACAGATATATGCCTTTTACATCCTGACATCACGTTTCTTAATTCAAAGTAAAGTAGGAGATTTGCAAACTGATTTTACAAGATCTGGTTTATTTTGACGAATTAAAAGCACATCCTCACTGCCCAAATAAAATCATTTCGTCAAAATTATATTTCACGAAGTACTCAGATTCTATTTATTTTGTCCTTTATCGTTAACTTGAATACATAAATATAACAAATGTGATTGGTTGGTAAGTTAAACATTCTTCCTAAATTATTATCTTGTCAGAGTAAGTCTCGTATAATACTGAGCATGCTTGAAATAAATGATTTACCTTTGTGTTAATGTCAATTAAGTGTTCAATTCCGTTGAAGGACAATAACAAACACAGACAGATTAATCAATCATGATAGTCATCATTCCGTCATTCGGTTCATGCATGAATCAAAACACACACACACACACACTCACACACATACACACACATATGTGTGTTTGTGTTTGTATATGTGTCTGTGTGTACGTGATTAACTCATTTTATGTAGATGTGTTGTAAACACTGAGTCAGTCATAAAAATACATAAATACTTTGTTCATTAAATCAATCAATCAATCAATCAATCAATCAATCAATCAATCAATATGTCTCTATCATACATAATTGCTAGAAACTGCCTAATACATTTGCTCCGAAATGTTCATGAAAGGCGGCTACTTCAGTTCTTACTAATGGTAAGGTCCTTTGTGTATAAAGTACGAAATATATTAATTAGGAGATATTCATTACCTCACCTTTGATTATATAAATTGTGTGCCAACTCTACTACCTTCCCAACCTTGCTTTCAAATCCTTAATTAATATACCAACTGTGCCATCTCTACTACCTCTTCAGGGGCTCAGAGTGGCCAAGTGGTCTAAAGCGCTGTCGGTTACGGATCACTGCAATCTCACCTCTGTCTGCGTGGGTTTGAGTCTAGGATTCGGCGAATGTTGACATGTGAGAAAGCTTGCCAGTAGCTTCTCGTGGGTCGGTGGTTCTTTCCGGTGATTTCCCGGTTTCTTCCTCCACCATTAATACTGGCCGCCATGAATAGCCTATCGTGTGCTGAAAAATGGCGTTAAACCCAACAACAACAACAACAACAACAACAACAACAACAACTACCTCTTCCAACCTCACTTTAAAAAAAAATTGTGGATAACAACTGTGCCAACTCTACTACCTACTACAACCTACCATTTAGATCCTTAATTTACATTCAAACTTGTCCACCTCAGCAATCAGGCTCAGCAAGACATACGTTGATTAACGTGCTGTTCTAGCATCTGATGATTGGTAATTTATCATTCTTCATATGCCTTACTGGGTCTGATTCTTTGTATGTCTTGCTGGGCCTAATTCTTTGTATGTCTTGCTGGGCCTAATTCTTTGTATGTCTTGCTGGGCCTAATTCTTTGTATGTCTTGCTGGGCCTAATTCTCTGTATGTCTTGCTGGGCCTGATTCTTTGCTAGGCCTGAGTATCTGTATGTCTTGTAGGGCCTGAGTCTCTGTATGTCTTGCTGGGCCTAATTCTCTGTATGTCTTGCTGTGACGGATTCTCTGTGTGTTTTGCTGGGCCTAATTCTCTGTATGTCTTGCTGGGCCTGAGTCTCTGTATGTCATGCTTGGCCTAATTCTCTCTATGTCTTGCTGGGCTGAGTCTCTGTATGTCTTGCTGGGCATGAGTCTCTGTATGTCTTGCTGAGCCTGATTTTTTCTATCAGACCCAGCAAGGTTTACGGCAAGGACTGATTTTCTGTATGTATATAAATATGAAACAACACATCAATGATAATACTTGCCATGATAAAGTGTATTAACTTTCCTTGAATGTAATGATTTAGTCCCAGTGACTGACTTTCCTATTTATCATCTGAACAAACAAGTTTTCTCCCAGGACTCCAAACTTGTAGAGCATAATGATCCTAAACTGTCAGTGTCAGAGCTTTATGGAGATCTCAGGTTCACTGTGTATATTTTACGTTATCGCTATTTCAAGAAATGGTAAGATAGAAATATTCTTTGATCTGGTATAGAATAAGCAGACATGCCCACGGAACAGAATAAACAAACATGCCAACGGTACGGGATAAGCAAACATGCCACGGTACAGAATAAGCAGACATACCCACGGTACAGAAAAAGCAGACATACCCACGGTACAGAATAAGCAGACATGCCATACTACAGGATAAGCAGACATACCCACAGTAGAGAATAAGCAGACAAGCACACGGTATAGGAAACATATGGATGTTCACGCTACAAAATAAGCAGACATATCCACGGTACAGAATAAGCAGACATACCCACGGTACAGAATAAGCAGACATGCCCACGGTACAGAATAAGCAGACATACCCACGGCACAGAATAGGCAGACATGCCCACGGTACAGAGCAAGCAGACATACCCACGGTACAGAATAAGCAGACATGCCCACGGTACAGAATAAGCAGGCATACCCACGGTACAGAATAAGCAGACATGCCATACTACAGAATAAGTAGACATGCCATGGTACAGAATATGTAGGCATGCCACAATGCAAAATAAGCTGGCATTCCCATGGTACAGGATAAGCATATATGTCCAGGACACAAAATAAGCAAACATGCCACGGTACATAATGATCAGACAGGCCAAGAAACAGAATAAGAAAATATGCCTACAGTACAGAAAAAGTAGGAATGTCACGCTACAGAATAAACAGAATACTACGGTGTTGAATAAGCAGACATGCCACGGTGCACATATTTACTTATTCATATAAGCAAACTGGTCTGGCACTCATATATTAATTAATTTATTTAAGCACACTGGCCCGTCCCTAAAAAATTCATTTATTTCTTAATACATACCGGTCAGACTCTTGAGGAAATAGTAGGGACTGAGTTAACCCTTGTGTAAATATCCATACTAAGTAAACGTGAGGCAGAATCCATTGGTACGTCCATCTATTCATATGGTTTATCAATGGAAGTGCTTTATGTTAGATTGCAAAATGAAGCACGTTTATACTCATTGCATTAAGCACTTCATGTACGCGTATGTGTTTGTCTTACAACTTGTCTACCAGAAGCATTATATTTTTGGTTCATTTTATTGTTGTTGTTTGGAGATAATATTCTATTAGGAAAATACCTTTTATTTATTTAGATCTGAAATAGAAAAATTAAAATTTCTGAAAAAGGCTCGTTGCTCGCAATTGAGTGTATGGTAGGATATGATGGAAGGGTGATATCTATAGTGCATATAAAATAGTAAGGTATTGTTAAAAATTATGTTGAAAATCTAAATAACACACACACACACACACAAATTTAAAAAAAAAAATGATATCCAGCGAACCGGATTCGAACCGGTGACCTAAGCTCTTTACATTACATACTAGTCTTCCGTTTTTTTTTTTAATGCTTCAAACATTTTATTCCAGTTAAAATATACAGCATGCAAAATTACATCCCAAGTTTTCAAAGAAATGCCACTGGATAAATAGTGTTTAAAAGTCACAATCACAAATACAAATTTTCATGCTACTGATGATTCCATTTATAACCCAAAAGTTTTTACAAACAATCAGCTTTTCTATTAATCTATCATCTTAAGGCACTGCTAACCCCGATTTTTAAAGTGTAACATTTCATAACACTTTAAAGCTATATTATATCTCACTTATCACTGTATAAGTGATATATATATATATATATATATATATATATATATATATATATATATATATATATATATATATATATATATATATATATATATATATATATATATATATATATATATATACCATGAATACAACACAAGCTAATCAGAGATATTACTGTATATTAGGTATAACAGTCTATGTTAGAAGATCTTAGGACATTACAGGTGTGATATTTCTGTATATATCTAGTTTTCATACTGAAGTCATCCAAATCAGATTAGACTCTTATTTAAGATTACAGCTGCGCAGAACAAACTATGGTGGTAATTAATGAAAGTAATCAAAATTATTTTTACAACATAAATGTCAATTAGAAAACCGCTATCTTGGCAATATATGTAAAACACGAGCTTTATAATGGTCTAAGTAGGACCAACAAATATTTAACAACAGAAATTTTCTTTATACTACAAGCAATATTCTTCCAACAAAGGATTATTGTTCAATTGTATGGGAAACTGCCAAATCAACAAACAGATTAAGAAAAGAAAAAAAAAGAAGAAAAAAAAAAAGGACATCCCGCGAACCGGATTCGAACCGGTGACCTAAGGATCACTTTACATTTCATACTACAGTCCTCCGCTCTACCAACTGAGCTAT
Source organism: Potamilus streckersoni (assembly GCA_016746295.1). Taxonomy (NCBI): domain Eukaryota; kingdom Metazoa; phylum Mollusca; class Bivalvia; order Unionida; family Unionidae; genus Potamilus; species Potamilus streckersoni. The sequence goes on from JAEAOA010001366.1 coordinate 894,815, forward strand.
CACGGGATCGATTAATATGTGTTTTTCTGCACTCTTAATTCAATAAAGGTAGTCTTGCGATAACTAATCTCAATAAAGCAAACGTTAGTGAATAAAAGGTATGCACAAAACTTTCCAATATTTCTCAGTCACGTGACGACTTAAATAAATCAGGAAACGTACGTAGAACAGTAGAAATCTGATTTTACTCAGATGTATGCATTGGCATGGAGGCCTTAGCTAACATGTACACAAGAACTAAACTACCAATGTTACTAAACACTCTGAGAGAGAGAGAGAGAGAGAGAGAGAGAGAGAGAGAGAGAGAGAGAGAGAGAGAGAGAGAGAGAGAGAGAGAGAACTTTATCGTTCTTTTTTTCTGTAAACTGACGTGAATACAAGCAGTGTACGATGTATTAATATTGTATATATATATATATATATATATATATATATATATATATATATATATATATATATATATATATATATATATATATATATATATATTAATATTGTATATATTCCAACGGCTGTTCCCTTTTAAAAATGACAAATTCGTATGGATAATAGCAACACTTAAGGGTTTTATGGATAAATTTTAACAGGTAGATTGAATATTAGATTTTTTTCAACATTGTATTTTTTATTTTATTTTTAATAAGTTTTTGCACATGTTGTATCCAGTGACATGTGGCTTTTTAGTGAATTTTTTTTACAAAGTAGTTAATTAATGCTTGTTCATTGTTTCTTAGTTCATTCGTCATTGATATTATATTGCTCTTTCGGTAAATCCATCAAAGGCAGGTTTGGTTTTGTGGGTTTAATGCCATTTGTAACACATGATTCATGGTGTCCAGTGTATATTTGGTGAAGGAAGTATCCCGGCCAACCTCGAGAGGAAACTATGACACACGGGAAATTAAGGCAAGTGTTCTCGCAAATCCACAGAAATGAGAAACATCAGAACCAAATCAATTAGCAGGGCCTAATTTCGACCATAATCTATATGTTCTTCTAATAACATACACCTCAGGGACAAATGTAAAAAAAAAAAAAAACAGCTGTTTTTAATAACAACTTGGAAAAAAACGAATAGAGTAGAAACAATGAAGAGACAGAGGGTATTGTTCCTGCTATACAGGTGATTAGTAAGATCTCAAATTGTAAATGTCACCAGCAGATGTTTGATCTTGGGCACAACAGAGCTTACAATTTTTGCTAATAACGCGTTTCAAATATTATTGAAGGAACAGCAAAATAAGTACTAGAAACACGAGAAACTGATAAACACAAATTTGAGGACAAAAATTAAAACTGAAACATATGGCATTGACGACAGTCTAATTCGTACTCCGACAATCTGATCCCAGCATGCATATTTGTGGCGTACAGATTTTCAAGCACTCCGTAGAGCCATTACTAAAATCGTATTTGTAATTTTACTCTCCCAATAAGACAATCTGGTTTTTCAGTTGCAACATCCACAGGAGACCGACCACGATCCCTAATGTAGGAAACACTCGTGACGGGCCTATCATAGTTCTTATTCAAACATTTAAATTTTTTATTTTTTTTTTTACAAATTTTGGCTCGGCCTGGACCCAGGGGATTTATTTCCGGTTGACGTCTCTTTCTTGTCGGCACTGCCCACCCCACCCCGCAAGCAGAGAAGAAGAAGGGGAAATCGAGTTATTTCTTTCAGAATTTTCCACCTCTCCAAGATCTAATGGCATACGTAGTTATGTACTGAAGGTATAAATGAATTTTGGAAGAAAAAAAACCCCATAGATTTCGTTACAATTATTTGTACTGAGAGGGTTATCTCCCTTTATTAAGAAATTGAAAATAAGAAATGGGTAACACTTAAAAATCCTATCATGGAAACCTGATTGCATGTTGAAAAATTGATGTGTAATAAGCCATTATTGCTGTTGTTGTTGTTGTTGTTATTATTATTATTATTATTATTATTATTATTATTATTATTATTATTATTATTATTATTATTATTATTATTATTCTATACCATAGGAAGCACTAATGTGTAACATTTCTGCTATTCTAACCCGTAGAAATAATGCAGTGGCCAGATGGGGATTATGCTACGCTGAAACCTAGTTCCGGTTGCCCAGCTGACGTAACTGAAAAATGGCAGGAAGGATACCGGAAGGAATATGGCAAAGGAACGTACAATTATTCGATTCCTCTTGACTTATTTGGAGAATTTACCGAGGAATATATGAAGTTTTTCTTCTGTGTTCACAAATCTGTGAAAGACAAATCTCTTATTCCAAAATATCAGACGTACTGGGAACCTGGCAGATATTGCATCCTTCAGAGTGGTGGAAAGTGCCCAACTGGTGAGTTGTCATTTGCGTAAATCACGTGATGTACCTTTTGATGATTCGTAAAAACGTATTTAGCTTTCTGAAAATCAGAGGCTTTGTGTGAGTGACTGTTTTACATTAACTTTATGCAATGAGTTTAAAACATTGTCCGCATAGTGAGACTTGGCTATTGAGCGTTAAAACTATTTGTGTTGCAAATTTATTTATTTTGTCACTTGTCGAAAAGTCAGTAGATAGATAGACAAGTAAATTGGGCCTGACATGTCGTAAGTTACTCTTTGAACTATTGCAGGTAGTTACATATGTTACACCACGAATACAAAAAAAACTTTTGATGAAACGGTTGTAACAATAAATTACACACTAATATCAGCTATCAATTACAGTCCACAAATGCTGCTGAATATTTAGAATATGCTTATTTCATACAGGTAACAGTTGACTATAGTCTATCATGTTTTATTTTAATCGTATATGAAAAGTTAGCTTCATATATTGATTGTGTTTATCATATTCGATATATCCTTCGTTTTCTTCATCACTGGTCGATATGCGCATTGCCGTATTTGAATGAGCTTGACCTGCTCTACTCAATTATCTGAATAAAATGTGTCTCGTTTTTTATACAATTTTCTTTAGGTTTTAAAAGTGGATATGCACAAATGGATGACGCAGACGACAAAGTCCACTTATTCGAAAATGGCGGAACCCTTCCAGATGGTTATTTTGTAAATGACACCGGTTTGTACTTTTGTTGCCGTGACGATGGTCTGGTTACGAAGGAAATAGTACTACCCAATAGGAACCCCTTTATTCTCTACATGATGACAGGAGAAACGAAGTGCCAGACTGTAAGAGGTTTGTATTGTCATGAAAAAAAGTAAACATAAAACACCAGGAGAATTGAAATTCTTTTTACTGGGGTGTCAAGATATCTGAATGGCTTGTGACCATCCTAAGAACTGTATTTGTTACTAGATTTTGAACAAACTTAGTATGCATGATTTTATCTTCAAGTATAGCAATAAGTATAGTTTAAAGTGACCTGTGTGCATATGGTTTTAAGGGACTAGTGTAAGTATTATTTTTGTGATTAGTTTTATGATTTGCCTAGATAAGTTTTTTTTTTTATGAAAAGTTTTGATCAAATGTATATATAAGATTTGAGTTATTGCTTTGTAATGAGATTATCCATGTTAGAGTGGACGAACTTGTCATTTCTGGAGGATGTATTTATTTCAGTATTGACTAATTTCGCAGTGCTACAGTTTATCAGGCGCGTGATTATCTTAACTGGTAACACTCCGATTCCTCTATTACAGATATTTTTGTTTGCTTAGATTAAATAGATCGAGAGAGAGAGGAGACGGGCATTAGATCTATTTAGTTTTGTTTCTTGCATCTTATATTAGGGATGCAAGAAAAACATTTAAAAATTAAAACGAAATTAGATCAACAACTGCAATAACAAATCGTTATGCGAACAATAAGGCGATGTTCCCAGACGGAAAAGTCGTTTGTGAACCTGGGGTAATTTGAAAATTGCTAAATTACCAATCAGACTCGTGGCCGGATCTGGTCTAGTGAGTATGTGGGGGGGGGAAGGGAGGAAAGATTTCCAATATTTTTAAAAGGGTCCTGACTTAGCTCGAAGTGGCACCAAAGCAAACGTCTATGGGTCTATTTACTCAAAGTGTGCATAATACACAATAAACGTCCGCAAGAATTAAACGATGATCAAATTTCAAGTGACAATTGACTAGATTTGTGTATGTGTTTTAAAAATGATTTTGTTTAGCATATCATAAATAATGGCATAAGTCTACATTATACTGAATTCAAAACTTTCGGTTTAGATTATATTTCATGTGTTTAACGCGAAATCAACATTGCCTGTACTATAAGGTAATGTGTATTTGTTTTCGAGTGTGGATAGGATAAAAATCTGGACAACGATAATTATGGTACAGAATAATACTAAAGAACAATATGTATTACGCTATTAAAAGATAATATGCATTGTATCAGAAAAAGATGCTGACGAAACTTTGTTAAGATGGCAACTTCTGGTTGTGGATTTTTCTGCATACATTTAATAGACAAAAATGTGCTGGAATTAGTCATGTCAGTACAAAAAGTATATGATTATTTCCTAATGCAAAAACCGCTCTCTTAAGTTTAAAACACGTGCTTGATTCTGCCACATTCAAATTAAATAAAAACAGGATATACATGAAACAATTTGATTGATCTGCACAAATTTTTAAAATTCCAGCATGCTGTAGACATCTCAAGGAGAAAACATACTTTATCAATAAAAAAACTGCAAACCAAGATTTTGCAGAACGTTCATCTGCTGTTGTACTCAATTTTTACGAACGTAAATAAAAAATATGGTGCATGCGCTGTTGAATATATGAGTAATGTATGAGCCAATGAAATGGATTCTTTGGACGAAGACGTATTATGATAATACCTTCTGTCACAAGTATTACTATAAGCCCTACTGTCAAAAGTATTATGATAAGTCCTACAGTCAGAAGTATTACGATAAGTCCTACTGTCAAAAGTATTAAGATATATCCTAAAGTCAGAAGTATTACGATAAGTCCTACTGTCAAAAGTATTACGATAAGTCATACTGTCAGAAGTATTATGATAAGTCCTACTGTCAAAAGTATTACGATAAGTCCTACTGTCTAAAGTATTATGATAAGTCCTACTGTCAGAAGTATTATGATAAGTCCTACTGTCAAAAGTATTATGATAAGTCCTACTGTCAAAAGTATTACGATAAGTCCTAACATTCGTGTCTGTACTTGTTACTTTTATCCATCAGTAGTATGTTTATGTCCGTAATTGCACGCTTTTTATTCTGATTGAAGCAAGATCGTATCAGTTTTGAAATTAACGATCATCGAGGTGATGTAGCAAAACGTGGTGCAAAATTGCAACAGTACATTGAGTAGTAATTGTGAAAACAAGCTCGGCGTCACAAAACTATTTACATTTGACTGTGGCTTTGACAGGCTGTATGGAAGGAAATCCGCAAACGAGTAAGCTCGCCATGTCCACTGTTTTATCCAAGTGTATTGTGCACACTCAGTGTGAGATGGGTATCTGTTATTTGAAGAGCATTTAGAAAAGGACTTTCAGAAGGGATTTCTGAAAGTGTGCGCTGTATAAAGGTGTCCGTTTCAGCTTACACTGTATACAGTCTTCCGATTTAAAATCAAGTCCAATGTGTGGTGACACAGTATCGTATGTTTTCATTACTTTTCAGTCAAAATATATGACAATTAATCAAGAATTGAACAATAGCAATCATAAACCAATAAGTAAAACAGGAGTCTACTAGGCGAATTAAATGGGAGTCTGCAGTGCGAGTTAAATGGAAGTCTGCAGTGCGAGTTAAATGGAAGTCTGCGGTGTGTTTTAAAAGGAAGTCTGCGGTGCCAGTTAAATGGAAGTCTGCAGTGCGAGTTAAATGGAAGTCTGCGGTGCGAGTTAAATGGAAGTCTGTAGTGCGAGTTAAATGGAAGTCTGTGTGCGAGTTAAATAGAAATCTGCAGTGCGAGTTAAATGGAAGTCTGTAGTGCGAGTTAAATGGAAGTCTGCAGTGCGAGTTAAATGGAAATCTGCAGTGCGAGTTAAATGGAAGTCTGCAATGCGAGTTAAACGGAGTGAGAAGAGTGGGGTTTGTTGATCACAATATTAATAAACCGTTATTTACGCTATTTTAGGCATGACGTCATCCATACAGTACCTTCAGTTTAATGATGACCATAACGGTAACAGAGGCATCGCAAATGGCACACTTCCCGCCATTAAGATTGAAAACAACACCACCATCCTATTTTTGTGTCACTATAAGCCTGTAGAATGCGGTAAGTAGTTATAATGGATAACTTCTATTCTGCATGACCGAATCAGGTCAAGTGTTTGGGGAGTGGGAACCAAAAGTTCAATAAAGCCAAGATTTTCTTTGAAAAGGCACAAAAGCAAATTTGTATGTGTCTATTTACTCATAGTGTTCATAATGTCCAGTGGGGGCCTCGAGTGGCCGAGTGGTCTAAAGCGCTGTCCGTTACGGATCACTGCCATCTCACCTCTGCGTGTGTTCGAGTCTAGGATTCGGCTAATGTAAATATGTGAGAAAGCTTGCCAGTAGCTTCTCGTGGGTCGGTGGTTCTTTCCGGTGATTTCCCGGTTTCTTCCTCCACCATTAATACTGGCCGCCATGAATAGTCGATCGTGTGCTGAAAAATGGTGTTAAGCACAACAACAACAACAACATAATGCCCAGTAAACGTGCGCAAAAATTAAACAATGGCCAAATTTCAAGTGACAAGCGACCGAACATTAGTGTGCGTGGACTTATTATGATAAGATTTTTATCATAAGCTTCTTTTCATTCCCTGCTTTGAGAAGGAAATACTAGTAACTTTAGGAGTTCTGGTTCTCTTAAAGATGAAGGTGCCACGCATACTGGTGTAGAGATACGGCTACATCTTTCTTTTTTTTGGGGGGGGGAAGACTTGGAAATGCGAGGGTACCGGATCGACTGTAAGACAAAACAGAGTCGTTCTGATTCTGGTAGCGAGCGAAATGTATTTAAATAATTGATATATGTGAATATATAATACTACATTTTAGAGATACATCTTATAAAGCCTTTATATTTAAAATACATGAAATACATATAAAATTATAATTTTTCTTCGTACCAACCTCATAAGTTTATAAAATTTCTGCATTTTAAAATATAATACAGATAATTAGATTTCGACTAAATTCATGATTGCCAAAGAGTAAAAATTCAATAATTGCAATTAATGCAACAATCATTTTGAAGAAATTATTTTACTAAATTTAAAATAGAATACCAATTTTAAATAGATTACTAAATATTATTCTTTATTACTTAAAGAATATTTTATTTCGAAATTAAATCTACACATGAAGTTGGTAGTAAATTCGTCTTTTCAAATAATAATTACTGTAAATACAAAAAATGATAATTACTGTAAATATAAATGAATATAAATTCTTAAAGCAATTAATAATTCCATTACATTATAATATAATATAGAGAGAATTCAGAAAAGTGTTACAAAAGTATGAACTTTTCCAAGAAAAATTTTTAAAATTAGAAAAGTACTTATTCTTTAAGAAATTAACGAACACAGACGATTCTTACATTGTTAGAGAAGACATAGTCGTTCTTATTCTTGTAGCGAGTGAACTGATTTACGTAAGCCTGCTTCTGCATTTATACAGGAACGTATAACCCCATGGCAAAAAACAAAAAAACACAAAAAAAATAAGGAAAAAAACCTTTAGATCTTGCTTCGTCCGCCTTGAATCAGAATGAGACTCCTGTCTAATCTTTACTGGAACTGAGTGTGTTAAGCTACGTTATTAGACAGATGATATTTTGCCTCATCAGCTTATTTATTTCGATAAACGACGAGTCTTGTAACTTATACTCTCAAGGGAATTTTAGGAAATTGGTCTATTCGTAATTCAAATTTTGCTGACTTGGCATACAATGTATAATACGAGAGGGTAAGATTTGCCCTTGCTTGTAATGGTGCAATTGTTATTAAAATAGTATATTACTATAATACGAAAATAGATAACTCTTAATATATTTTAGTAGAAATTTAATTTCAATATAATTTAATACAAAATTAAAATTTTTAATACAATTAAGAGAAAAATTTCCTTCTTATTAATTGTATTAAAAAATTCTGCCCTAATATACTGAAACAATGTGTCACCAAGAAGTGCATTATTGAAAATGTATTCAGCGTGCTGAACATCATTTCAGGTGGTAGATACATATAATAAGTCATGTTAAAGAATTAAATATGATTGGAAGGCAAATATAATAAATCTAAATGGAAGAAAAATGTAATAAATCTGCTTGAAGGGCAAATGTAATATGCACTGAACTTTGTTTTGGAACACATAATCATGCATTCGTTTTGTATCAAGAACATTAAAAATGTATGTATGCCAACGAAAGTACATGGCCTTGCTTAATCGTTCGAAATAATACTATATTTGATGTGCAAAGGATATGAAACTGGTAGAGCAAAGTGCAAAAGACAATACAATCAATATCTTTCCGTTGCAGGATGTTTGGTTGAGAGCAAGTGTAAAACGAAAGGCGAAGAATGGTCGGTGTTGCGTTCGGAAGGTTGTGTCCGGCATGTTTGTCAGATGCAGATGGTCAATAATACAGAAAAGTTTATTGTTAAAGAAATCGGTCAAGGTAAGAATACTACGAGTTATAACACCGATTTATATCACTGCATGCCATTGCGCTTTGTCCGGAATGTTTGTCCTTGAAATAATGTATCTCGCTTACATTGTTTTATGATATAAGATATTTCACGCGTATTGGTGGTCTGCTAGTGCTAGTTAAAAAGTGTATCGCTCGCACTCTTAATGTTAGATTTAAGGCATCTCACTCGCATTGTTAGTCCTAGATATAAGGTATGTTACTCGCATTTTTGGTCTGACATGTAATGTATCTCACTCGCAATGTTAGTCCTTGAGATAAAAGATATCTCACTCGCATGCAAGTCTCCATCCGTATCTTAAATCAAATGACATTGTTAGTCCTCAATATAATAAATTTCAGCCGCATTGTTAACCCTCGATATAAGGTATATCATTTGCATGGTTTATACTAGATGACTGGTATTTCACTCGCATTGTTAGTCCTAGATATGATGCATCTCTTCGCATTGGTAGTGCTAGATATAAGGTATATTGTTAGTGCTAGATATAAGGTATATCACTAGCATTGTTAGTGCTAGATATAAGGCATATCACTAGCATTGTTAGTGCTAGATATAAGGTATATTGTTAGTGCTAGATATAAGGTATATCACTAGCATTGTTAATGCTAGATATAAGGCATATCACTAACATTGTTAGTGCTAGATATAAGGTATATTGTTAGTGCTAGATATAAGGTATATCACTAGCATTGTTAGTGCTAGATATAAGGTATATTGTTAGTGCTAGATATAAGGTATATCACTAGCATTGTTAGTGCTAGATATAAGGTATATCACTAGCATTGTTAGTGCTAGATATAAGGTATATCACTAGCATTGTTAGTGCTAGATATAAGGTATATTGTTAGTGCCAGATATAAGGTATATCACTAGCATTGTTAGTGCTAGATATAAGGCATATCACTAGCTTTGTTAGTGCTAGATATAAGGTATATTGTTAGTGCTAGATATAAGGTATATCACTAGCATTGTTAATGCTAGATATAAGGTATACCACTAGCATTGTTAGTGCTAGATATAAGGTATATCACTAGCATTGTTAGTGCAAGATATAAGGTATATCACTAGCATTGTTAGTGCTAGATATAAGGTATATCACTAGCATTATTAATGCTAGATATAAGGTATATCACTAGCATTGTTAGTGTTAGATATAAGGTATATTGTTAGTGCTAGATATAAGGTATATCACTAGCATTGTTAGTGCTAGATATAAGGTATATCACTAGCATTGTTAGTGCTATATATAAGGTATATCACTAGCATTGTTAGTGCTAGATATAAGGTATATTGTTAGTGCTAGATATAAGGTATATCACTAGCATTGTTAGTGCTAGATATAAGGTATATTGTTAGTGCTAGATATAAGGTATATCACTAGCATTGTTAGTGCTAGATATAAGGTATATCTCTCGCATTGTTAGTCTTAGATATAAGATATATAACTAGCATTGTTAGTGCTAGATATAAGGTATATCTCTGGCATTGTTAGTCTTAGATATAAGATATATATCACTAGCATTGTTAGTGCTAGATATAAGGTATATCACTAGCATTGTTAGTGCTAGATATAAGGTATATCACTAGCATTGTTAGTGCTAGATATAAAGTATATCACTAGCATTGTTAGTGCTAGATATAAGGTATATTGTTAGTGCTAGATATAAGGTATACCACTAGCATTGTTAGTGCTAGATATAAGGCATATCACTAGCATTGTTAGTGCTAGATATAAGATATATTGTTAGTGCTAGATATAAAGTATATCACTAGCATTGTTAGAGCTAGATATAAGGCATATCACTAGCATTGTTAGTGCTATATATAAGGTATGTTGTTAGTGCTAGATATAAGGTATATCACTAGCATTGTTAATGCTAGATATAAGGTATATCACTAGCATTGTTAGTGCTAGATATAAGGTATATCACTAGCATTGTTAGTGCTAGATATAAGGTATATCACTAGCATTGTCAGTGCTAGATATAAGGTATATTGTTAGTGCTAGATATAAGGTATATCACTAGCATTGTTATTGCTAGATATAAGATATATCACTAGCATTGTTAGTGCTAGATATAAGGTATATTGTTAGTGCTAGATATAAGGTATATCACTAGCATTGTTAGTGCTAGATATAAGGTATATTGTTAGTGCTAGATATAAGGTATATAACTAGCATTGTTAGTGCTAGGTATAAGGCATATCACTAGCTTTGTTAGTGCTAGATATAAGGTATATTGTTAGTGCTAGATATAATGTATATCACTAGCATTGTTAGTGCTAGATATAAGGTATATCACTAGCATTGTTAGTGCAAGATATAAGGTATATCACTAGCATTGTTAGTGCTAGATATAAGGTATATCACTAGCATTGTTAGTGCTAGATATAAGGTATATTGTTAGTGCTAGATATAAGGTATATAACTAGCATTGTTAGTGCTAGATATAAGGTATATCACTAGCATTGTTAGTGCTAGATATAAGGTATATCACTAGCATTGTTAGTGCTAGATATAAGGTATATCACTAGCATTATTAATGCTAGATATAAGGTATATCACTAGCATTGTTAGTGCTAGATATAAGGTATATTGTTAGTGCTAGATATAAGGTATATCACTAGCATTGTTAGTGCTAGATATAAGGTATATTGTTAGTGCTAGATATAAGGTATATCACTAGCATTGTTAGTGCTAGATATAAGGTATATCTCTCGCATTGTTAGTCTTAGATATAAGATATATAACTAGCATTGTTAGTGCTAGATATAAGGTATATCTCTGGCATTGTTAGTCTTAGATATAAGATATATATCACTAGCATTGTTAGTGCTAGATATAAGGTATATCACTAGCATTGTTAGTGCTAGATATAAGGTATATCACTAGCATTGTTAGTGCTAGATATAAAGTATATCACTAGCATTGTTAGTGCTAGATATAAGGTATATTGTTAGTGCTAGATATAAGGTATACCACTAGCATTGTTAGTGCTAGATATAAGGTATATCACTAGCATTGTTAGTGCTAGATACAAGATATATTGTTAGTGCTAGATATAAAGTATATCACTAGCATTGTTAGAGCTAGATATAAGGCATATCACTAGCATTGTTAGTGCTAGATATAAGGTATGTTGTTAGTGCTAGATATAAGGTATATCACTAGCATTGTTAATGCTAGATATAATGTATATCACTAGCATTGTTAGTGCTAGATATAAGGTATATCACTAGCATTGTTAGTGCTAGATATAAGGTATATCACTAGCATTGCTAGTGCTAGATATAAGGTATATTGTTAGTGCTAGATATAAGGTATATCACTAGCATTGTTAGTGCTAGATATAAGATATATTGTTAGTGCTAGATATAAAGTATATCACTAGCATTGTTAGAGCTAGATATAAGGCATATCACTAGCATTGTTAGTGCTAGATATAAGGTATGTTGTTAGTGCTAGATATAAGGTATATCACTAGCATTGTTAGTGCTAGATATAATGTATATCACTAGCATTGTTAGTGCTAGATATAAGGTATATCACTAGCATTGTTAGTGCTAGATATAAGATATATCACTAGCATTGCTAGTGCTAGATATAAGGTATATTGTTAGTGCTAGATATAAGGTATATCACTAGCATTGTTAGTGCTAGATATAAGATATATCACTAGCATTGTTAGTGCTAGATATAAGGTATATTGTTAGTGCTAGATATAAGGTATATTGTTAGTGCTAGATATAAGGTATATCGCTAGCATTGTTAGTGCTAGATATAAGGTATATTGTTAGTGCTAGATATAAGGTATATCACTCGCATTGTTAGTGCTAGATATACTAATCTGAGTCGCATTGTTTGTCCTAGATATAATGCGTCGCACTCGCATGGCTATAAGTCAACATCCTTATACACGTAGATGACGTATTGTGGACAATCTGTATTCTTGTATGTTGTGTACAACAGCCCAATATATGTGGTCTATCGCTCTTTAAGAGAGGATATAAAAATAATAACATCATTTCCCACGTATCCCTTAGTGGTATAGCAGTACTCATCAATTGGGTATTATGTTTAGAACAAAGAGCATAACAGTATAATATTAATCTGACGCATGCAAAAAAAAAAAATCCCTCCCCTCCTAACACCGCACATAAATATCCCCCTCCTAACACCGTACATAGATATCACAACCCCTCATAAAACCGCACATAGTCAATATCTCTCCCCCTCCTAGATAGTAGTATCAGAACAGAATTGTATTGATTTGACGCACAATACATAATTCTTATGCTGTACACTGCTGCTTAAATGAATTAATAAATGAGTGAATTATGGAGAGAGAGAGAGAGAGAGAGAGAGAGAGAGAGAGAGAGAGAGAGAGAGAGAGAGAGAGAGAGAGAGAGAGAGAGAGAGAGAGAGAGAGAGAGGGGGGGGGGGAAGAATCAAATTTCTAGTGCATTATATACATATTTACGTAGATATTTTAGAGTTATTATATCTTCATTTTTATTACATTAAGTTAGTTGTACATGTTTAGTTTCTGCTGATATTAAGGATCAATATAAGATTTTTGTTAATATGAGAGGTATAGAGGACATTTTAAAACCAGACGATATTCATCTTCGATTGATCTCATTATTGACACAAAGTTCACAAATCTCGATATTTAACGTATGTGATGAAATGCTTAAAGAATTGTCGTTGGCTTTAACAATTATTCTAAGATAACACAAAACTAAATTAGGGTAATACCAGATTGAATTTGTATAATATCAGATTTAATTAGTGCAATACCAGACTTAGTTTGGGTAACACAAGACTAAATGAGGGTACTACCAGACTTAATTAGGGTAATACCAAACCTTTCATGCTTAATATACATTCCATGATAACACGGTGCCATGTTGCTTACATTTTCAAAGACAACATTTTGACGTAGTTCATCCTATTCCGGAACTGCCAAATAATTTCGTAAATTACCATAATGCTGAAAGTTCAGAGTTCTATAGTTTTGCACACATGTACATAGAAATTAAACCGCTGGTTAAATCCAAATGGCAAATTTTTAATTGTCATTTTGTTTCTTTGCTTGATTCGACATTGTAAACATTGAAAAAAGACGACATAATATTTATCTCCTACGTACATACATGTGTTGTGCATACACCCTTCACTGAAAATGGACATGTCCAGGAACTGGAAATGACTGGCGAACAGGTCGTCTTTTGCACTGAAAACCAGAGGGGATCGTTACAAAGAAACTTAGGAGTATTCGTCAATGAATCAAGGTGTGGAGTGGGGGCAGCTTAGACAACCCCCTTTCCTTGATTCATTGACGGTTACTCCTAATTTTCTTTGTAACAAACCCCTGAAAATTTAAGTTTGGAATGAAACGCGCATATGATAACGGTGTTAGAGTCCCCACCTGGGCATAATCAACTTTGAAATTATAGATCAATAAATAAGTTATGTGCATCTTTTATCTCTTTTATGCATTTCGTCTTTAAAATCGGTGTGTGTGTGTGTCTGTGTGAGGGGGTACAAAACAGGGAGGTGTATTCTGATTATAGTAACCATTTTCACTATTTTCTATGTGCCTGTGCTACCCTGTCTGCTTTTAAAAATTTTTTTTAAAAATTTCACAGCCATAACACAGTATTGGAGATACAAAATGATCATGTAAATCACACGTTATATTTAGTAGACATTGTGAATTGTTAATATTGTTCAGAAAAGCGTTCAATTGCTTTGACACCTGTTCTAGCAGAACATCGAAATGTCTTTTGAGATGATTGTTGAAAATCCTGTTACGTTAGCATTTTCTTTACTAGTCGTAAAGGTGTTGGTGTGTTAGCATGATTTAGGTGTGAATTGTTGAAAGTCTTGATGTGTTAGCATGATTTAGGTGTGAATTGTTAAAAGTTGATGTGTTAGCATGATTTAGGTGTGAATTGTTGAAAGTCTTGATGTGTTAGCATGATTTAGGTGTGAATTGTTAAAAGTTGACGTGTTAGCATGATTTAGGTGTGAATTGTTGAAAGTCTTGATGTGTTAGCATGATTTAGGTGTGAATTGTTGAAAGTCTTGATGTGTTAGCATGATTTAGGTGTGAATTGTTGAAAGTCTTGATGTGTTAGCATGATTTAGGTGTGAATTGTTGAAAGTCTTGATGTGTTAGCATGATTTAGGTGTGAATTGTTGAAAGTCTTGATGTGTTAGCATGATTTAGGTGTGAATTGTTTTGATGTGTTGTGTTGGCATAAAGGCGTGGATTCGTTTCGTTTGTGAATTAAATGATTCATACTACATCTGACATTTGTGTTACCATTTCAACTTTAGATTGTACCTGGATGGACTCGTGTAAGGCGGTGAATTCCACATGGAAACATGGCTGCATCACTTACCGCTGTGACCTTAGCGTTGGCAAGGATCACTACAAACTGACTGTAGAGCCCACGGAATTCGGTATAAAAATTTTATATCTGTATAGCCTATGTAATTCGGTACTGTACATCATGGCCATAGAGTTTGGAATGTACACTTTATATCTGTACAACCCATAGAATTAGGTATGAACATTTTATATCTGTATAGCCTATGTAATTCGGTACTGTACATCATGGCCATAGAGTTTGGAATGTACACTTTATATCTGTACAACCCATAGAATTAGGTATGAACATTTTATATCTGTATAGCCTATGTAATTCGGTACTGTACATCATGGCCATAGAGTTTGGAATGTACACTTTATATCTGTACAACCCATAGAATTAGGTATGAACATTTTATATCTGTATAGCCTATGTAATTCGGTACTGTACATCATGGCCATAGAGTTTGGAATGTACACTTTATATCTGTACAACCCATAGAATTAGGTATGAACATTTTATATCTGTATAGCCTATGTAATTCGGTACTGTACATCATGGCCATAGAGTTCGGAATGTATACTTTATATCTGTACAACCCATAGAATTAGGTATGAACATTTTATATCTGTATAGCCTATGTAATTCGGTACTGTACATCATGGCCATAGAGTTTGGAATGTACACTTTATATCAGTACAACCCATAGAATTCGGTATGTACTGTATATATCTGTATCGTTCATATAATTTGGTACTTACACTATATATCTATACAGCCCATATAATTTGGCATGTACACTACATATCTGTACAACCCATATAATTCGATATGTACACTATATATATGTACAGCCCATAATTTCGGTATGTACTATAGAAATCTGTCCAGCCATATAATTCGGTATGTACACTATATATGTACAGCCTACAAGACTAAGTATGTACTCTTTAAATCTGTATAACCCATATAATTCGCTCTCTCTCTCTCTCTCTCTCTCTCTCTCTCTCTCTCTCTCTCTCTCTCTCTCTCTCTCTATATATATATATATATATATATATATATATATATATATATATATATAAAGAATACAAATCATATGGCGAATAACAACCCTTTCAAGCGCACTGGATCCTACAAGGGATCAAGTGTCAGGGATTGATTAAAAAAGACGCAATAAACTGACGACGAACAGTGCGGAACTAGTAACTAATTAGCCTGAGCGCTTTCGACTCTTAATGAGTCTTTTTCAAAGGTAAATACAAAACATATATATATATATATATATATATATATATATATATATATATATATATATATATATATATATATATATACATATATATATATATATATATGTTTGTCTTATATGTGTTTGTCTTACTAGTTAATTACTAGTTTCGCACTGTTAGTCGTCAGTTTATTGCATCTATATATATATATATATATATATATATATATATATATATATATATATATATATACACAGTCCATATAGTTCGGTATCAATATTAAATGTACACTTTATATCTGTATAACCTGTATAACTTGGTATGTACTGTATAGATATGTACAGCCCATATAATTCAGTATCTATACTAAATGCAGCTCATAAAATTTGGTATGTACACTATATACCTGTACAGTCTACAGGATTTAGTGTGTGCACTGTATCTGTACAGCCAGTATAATTCGGTATTTACAGTTATATCTGTACAACCCATAAAATTCGGTACGTACTGTATATATCTGTACAGCCTACGGGATTCATTATGTGTAATATATGTAACGCCTATACAATTCAGTATGTACACTATATATCCGTACATCCATATATATCTTTTAAAATTCCGAATGTACATTTTTATATTTTACAGCCTATAACATTTGTTATGGACACTATATATCTGTACAGCCCATATAATTCAGTATGTACACTATATCTGTACAGCCCATAGAATTCGTTCTGTACACAGTATATCCATTCAGCCATAGAATTGGGCATGTACACTATATATATGTACAGTCATAGAATTAGGTATGTACACTATACATATATGTACAGCACATATAATTTGTTATGTAGACTATGTAACTGTACAGACCATATATATATATATATATATATATATATATATATATATATATATATTTATATATATATATATATATAGATATATATATATATAGATATATATATATATATATATATATATATATATATATATATATATATATATATATATATATATATATATATATATATATCATCCCTTTTGGCAGTGACAGCCTTAGGGTTTGACATAACTGGTTTCATGGTTACCACTAATACCTTCCGTCGTAAAGGCCATATACAAAGATGCTCATCCGACAGCAGAGTGTTGAATATTCCTTATGGCGTTAAACGTATCCCTCTGTTATTGTTATGATAGTTGTTAGAATCACACAATATCCTACTGAAAGCCCTATCGGAACTTCTAAAGTAGAATTAGAGGTTACTGCATTTGTATGGGAAAATATGAACGAGTTTTTTTTTCGGATGGCTATACTGCAAGACCTTAGGAGTGTTGTATATCCATCCGACAAAACGAGTTCATATTTTTCTTACAAATGAAGAAACTTTTTTATTATATGCTCATTTTTTTCACCTAAGGCTTAATTACATAAACAAAAGTACACTGCAAGAAACAAAGTAACTGAATATACGATGTATTCCAAACTAAATACACAAAGACAGATTCATCAGTACACAAAAACAACATTATAATTACGCACATAACTCCGCCCAGATAATTTTGAACTGAGACCCACGCTAGACATCACTTTTGAAAGAAAATGGCGTTTTGGTCCACTTAAAATTGAAATTTAGAGTCATTTTGCAACAACGTTTTCGTTTAGTCTGGAATGAGTAGATTTTATTTTTTTTGTCAATTCTTCCTAATTTCGTGATAATGACCGGATTAATCTGTGTCAATTCTACAAGTGTAGCTCATTTCAGCAGTGAGGGAGCAACGTATTGACATCTGCAAGTGTGTTTCTCTTCTGTCATTGAATGTTTGGAATCATAATTTGGAAAAAATATGAAGTCTTTCAATTGTAATTATCAAAAAGACGCCATGGAATATAATATTTATTTCATTTTGAGTGCAGTAATGAGGATGTAATTGCGCTTGGAATATAGTCGAAATTACAGCACAATTTCGAAATGTGTAATCATGCTTTAGAACCAATGACATGGCTCATGTAATTCGGATTTTCAGAACTAAGAAAGTACATTTTGAGGAAATTCAGGATGTAAAACTGTGAGTACATGTCACACAATATTTTACTGAAGGCCAAACATAACATCTTTACATGATAGTTGATAGAACCATACAATTTCTTCACTAAGCAATGTATTTAGTTAATTGATATTTCAATATTTTGTCATTTTTTTGTTACATTACAGTATAACAATTAAAAGAATGAAGGAAATATTGTTTTTGTCTAGGCGATTTTTGTTAATTCTATCCACGCATTTAATGCCTAGAACGGCAATACATATTTATAGTTAACGAACTATCTCAAAGTGCAATCGCCTATATAAGTTTCATTACAAGGTATCTAGTCGTTTTGGTTGCGTATCATACTTGCGACGGAAAGGGAAGGATTCGAATCCTATAATTGGATCAGCCTCGGTCAGCTACCTTGGCGTTTTGTCTTAACAAGACACTTTGCTCCAATAACCTCGGCACTAAATAGTCCGTGTTTTCTTAACGAAAGCGCACAAAGCATACCAAATTATTACTTGCTAAAAATATAATACTTTACAACTATACGACAATAGTTCTTATATTGACATTATATTAAGTTAAATAAAACATAATCCCTAAAACTGGTTTAAAGTTTAATAAGAAACACAAAGATTAGTGGTTTTCATTTGATCTTTTCACATGACAGGTTGCAGCGATGGGGACAAATGCTACAATGTAGGAGAGAAAGTTGCTAGAAATTGTTATGAGGTAGTATGCAAGCTGAGCGAGAATAAAACCACTGTTTATTTCAACATCGTCCAGGAAGGTATGTATGTATGTATGTATGTATGTATGTATGTATGTATGTATGTATGTATGTATGTATGTATGTATGTATGTATGTATGTATGTATGTATGTATCTTGTTACGAGTATATGCTCTTAAAAAAAGTAACAGAAAAGAGCGAAAGACATCAAGCTTTATAAAATTTTACAAATACTTTATTTACCTGGAAAACAAAGAGAAAATGAGAAGAAAAAAAACAACAAAAAACAACTTGCGGTATTACGAATTAAATCCTAGAATAATCCAAGAATTAAAGATACAAGTCCTAGTAATTTAAGTCTTGAATAAAATTCAGTAAAAGTCCCGAAGATATTCAAAACTGAAGGCGATTACGTGTTTGTTCAAGCATATAGCGTGCTGATGTGTCAACAGTCTGTTGGTGAATCACATAAATATTATTCCAGTGTGATTACAGTTTAAATTCCAGTGAATGTCTTTATCCATGAATTTTATCAAAGCACTTTTGTACTTTCAGAGAAAATAATCACTTAAATTGAATATTTTGAAGAAAATAAAATTCAGCCCAAACTGATCACTACATGATAAAACTTGAAGGTGCTAGATGTTAAAGCATAAATAGTTCTTTCCGTGGATTTCCCTGTTTCTTCCTCCACCATTAATACTGGTTGCCATGTATAGCCTATCGTGTGCTGAAAAATGGCGTTAAGCCCCAGCACAACAACAACAAATATTGCTAATTCCTGTATGCATATACATGTATCAGTACCAATATTGCTAATTTCTGTATGCATATACATGTATCACTACTAATATTGCTAATTCCTGTATGCATATACATGTATCACTACTAATATTGCTAATTCCTGTATACATATTCATGTATCACTACCACTATTGCTAATTCCTGTATACATATGTATGTATCATTACCAATATTGCTAATTCCTGTATGCATATGCATGTATCACTACTACTATTGCTAATTCCTGTATACATATACATGTATCACTACCAAATCTTACTAATTTCTGTATGCATATACATATATCACTACCAATATTGCTAATTCCTGTATACATATTCATGTATCACTACCACTATTGCTAATTCCTGTATACATATCCATGTATCACTACCAGTATTGCTAATTCCTGTATACATATGCATGTATCACTACCAATACTCGGAGAACAAGCAATATTTACTTACAAAACACTTTTATTGTTTCCAAAACTAAATAATATGCATTTAGAGAATGATGACTTTGTAATAATAAAGTATGTTTTAGTAATGCTAATTTTATTTATACTAAATATTTAATACGTATACGCCGTCTTGAATCAAGTGCCATGATTACAGAGACTTATATATAAACACCCATATTTGTCTTTCTTTCTGTGTCTGGTCTGTCGAACAAGAGGTCACGAGTTCGAAACTCTAGGCGGCTTCACAATATAAAATAATGTTTCTTACTTTTTTGTATTTTTATGTTCAACTTTCTTTTAAAACTCGCTTATCCCAATTTTGTTAATTTGTTTTCTTACTTTTTTATTTTTGCGTTGGAACTTTCTTTTATCATTCCCGTCCTAGGACGGACAATTAAGCTGTTCAGTTCTATTTTGATCAGCCTGCGAATGGAAAGACCAGTGTAAGACGGTGAACGAAGTCTGGTCCGAGAATTGCGTGGCTTACATCTGTAGAGCGAACCGGTCTGAAAGCAACGTCAGCCACAAAGTTGAACCCTTAAAGTTAGGTAAAGAATTAAATTAATAGAATGATTCAGAATTAGATTTTACCAAAAGGATAGATGGAAACGTGCTGTCGTCATTGCATACATCATGGAGATGTGCCGTAATATGATAGGTTCGCCTTCTTCGTTAGATCAACGTTAGTTCAGTGTCGTTGAGTGGAATATTTGTAATTTCTAATTGCATTGAATAAAAAAATGAAGTTTTCACAATTTTGAGTAGTTAATAAGTCTCATGATTAAGTAAATAGTATATGTTAGGGCTTAATAACACTTTCTTCGTTTCTTTCCGTGGTGTTGTCTGCGCAAGACGGAAAGATAGAGACGGTTGATGTATAGCATTTCCGAGCACAGTTTTCAAAACTGCTAAAGCTATAGCTTTTAATGCCCTGCTTTACACGTGCACATTATCATAAAAGCTTCCAGCTTGAGCGGGTTTCAAGCCCCTTCCGAGCTTCCTAAGCTACATACATGTATTCGTTTCAGGATTGTTTTGGTCAATATTACATATGTGGCATTGCGAACGAAACGTAATTGATAAGAACTCATAAAGCAGTCTCTCCTTTATAGTGAAATATGGCGGTACATGGCATTTTTAATATTTGCTAGAAAGCAAGTAGTAAATAAATTCAAAACACATTTTTACAAAATTTGTAAAGATTATAATGCCAGAAGTTTAATAAAAATGAATCAAACAGAAATGAAAAAAGAGAGAAAATTATAAGAAAATACAAAAAGACGAAAAAATTAAGACGGAGAGAAATTCGCTAAATTACAAAAAAAGCATTAAACATTATTGTATGTCTTTATCTTATCGATATTATGGTATGTCTTTGTTTTATTGATGTTATTGCATGTTTTTGTCTTATTTATATTATATGTCTTTGTCTTATTGACATTATTATATGCCTTTGTCTTGTTGATATTATTGTATGTCTTTGTCTTGTTGATATTATTATGTCTTTGTCTTATTGATATTATAGTTAAGGACTTAAAAATTTGTATTTTTATTTTATTAAACCGTTTACTTCACTTTGCATGTTCATCATTTCATGATAAGAAATATTACATTTAATTACATCGACGTCATTGCCAAACATATTATCATTATCAGATCCACTCCATTGACAAACGAATTAATATTATCATATCGACGCCATTGCCAAACGAATTAATATTATCATATCGACGCCATTGCCAAACACATTATCATTATCAGATTCACTCCATTGCCAAACGAATTAATATTATCATTATCAGATCCACTCCATTGCCAAACGAATTATTATTATCATTATCAGATCCACTCCATTGCCAAACGAATTAATATTATCATTATCAGATTCACTCCATTGACAAAACGAATTAATATTATCATTATCAGATCCAGTCCATTGCGAAACGAATTAATATTATCATTATCAGATCCACTCCATTGACAAACGAATTAATATTATCATTATCAGATCCACTCCATTGACAAAACGAATTAATATTATCATTATCAGATCCACTCCATTGACAAACGAATTAATATTATCATTATCAGATCCACTCCATTGACAAACGAATTAATATTATCATATCGACGTCATTGCCAATACTATAGATATATCGCACTGAGGCCATTGCCAAACATTAATATTATGATATAACGGGGACCTAGACGATTTTAGAAGCAAATCAACATTCTATGAATACATATGAAATCATATAATGGGGACCTAGACGAGTTTGGAAGCAAATCAACATTCTATGAAATCATATAATGGGGACCTAGACGAGTTTGGAAGCAAAGCAACATTCTATGAAATCACATAACGGGGACCTAGACGAGTTTGGAAGCAAATTGACATTCTATGAAATCATATAATGGGGACCTAGACGAGTTTGGAAGCAAATCAACATTCTATGAAATCATATAATGGGGACCTAGACGAGTTTGGAAGCAAATCAACATTCTATGAAATCACATAACGGGGACCTAGACGAGTTTGGAAGCAAATTGACATTCTATGAAATCACATAACGGGGGCCTAGACGAGTTTGGAAGCAAATTGACATTCTATGAAATCATATAATGGGGACCTAGACGAGTTTGGAAGCAAATCAACATTCTATGAAATCACATAACGGGGACCTAGACGAGTTTGGAAGCAAATTGACATTCTATGACATCATATAATGGGGACCTGTTCGAATTTGGAAGCAAATCAGTATTCTGTGAAATCATATAACGGACACCTGTGTACATTTTAAGAGCAAATCGACATTAAAGATTCATATTACAATAATATGGTAATTAACCCTACGATAGATATATGAATAATAATCATATGGTAATTAACCCTACGATAGATATATGAATAATAATCATGGTAATTAACCCTACGATAGATATATGAATAATAATCATATGGTAATTAACCCTACGATAGATATATGAATAATAATCATGGTAATTAACCTTACGATAGATATATGAATAATAATCATATGGTAATTAACCCTACGATAGATATATGAATAATAATCATATGGTAATTAAC
Source organism: Potamilus streckersoni (assembly GCA_016746295.1). Taxonomy (NCBI): domain Eukaryota; kingdom Metazoa; phylum Mollusca; class Bivalvia; order Unionida; family Unionidae; genus Potamilus; species Potamilus streckersoni. The sequence continues at coordinate 918,177 of JAEAOA010001366.1, forward strand.
CCTACGATAGATATATGAATAATAATCATGGTAATTAACCTTACGATAGATATATGAATAATAATCATATGGTAATTAACCTTACGATAGATATATGAATAATAATAATGGTAATTAACCTTACGATAGATATATGAATAATAATCATATGGTAATTAACCCTACGATAGATATATGAATAATAATCATATGGTAATTAACCCTACGATAGATATATGAATAATAATCATATGGTAATTAACCCTACGATAGATATATGAATAATAATCATATGGTAATTAACCCTACGATAGATATTTGAATAATAATCATATGGTAATTAACCCTACGATAGATATATGAATAATAATCATATGGTAATTAACCCTACGATCGATATATGAATAATAATCATATGGTAATTAACCCTACGATAGATATATGAATAATAATCATATGGTAATTAACCTTACGATAGATATATGAATAATAATCATATGGTAATTAACCTTACGATAGATATATGAATAATAATCATATGGCAATTAACCCTACGATAGATATATGAATAATAATCATATGGCAATTAACCCTACGATAGATATATGAATAATAATCATATGGCAATTAACCCTACGATAGATATATGAATAATAATCATATGGTAATTAACCCTACGATAGATATATGAATAATAATCATATGGTAATTAACCCTACGATAGATATATGAATAATAATCATATGGTAATTAACCCTACGATAGATATATGAATAATAATCATATGGTAATTAACCCTACGATAGATATATGAATAATAATCATATGGTAATTAACCTTACGATAGATATATGAATAATAATCATATGGTAATTAACACAACGATAGATATATGAATAATAATCATATGGTAATTAACCCTACGATAGATATATGAATAATAATCATATGGTAATTAACCCTACGATAGATATATGAATAATAATCATATGGTAATTAACCCTACGATAGATATATGAATAATAATCATATGGTAATTAACCCTACGATAGATATATGAATAATAATCATATGGTAATTAACCTTACGATAGATATATGAATAATAATCATATGGTAATTAACCCTACGATAGATATATGAATAATAATCATATGGTAATTAACCCTACGATAGATATATGAATAATAATCATATGGTAATTAACCCTACGATAGATATATGAATAATAATCATATGGTAATTAACCCTACGATAGATATATGAATAATAATCATATGGTAATTAACCCTACGATAGATATATGAATAATAATCATATGGTAAACCACTATGATAATTATATGAATAATAATCGTATTTTAATTAACCCTAAGATAATTATAGGAATCATAATCATTAGTCATTATCTAGACAAGCTACTAAAATAATAAAAACAGTGTAGTAGGGACTTTGCCATTGACTGTGTAGTAGGGACTTTACCATTGACTGTGTAGTAGGAACTTTGCCATTGACTGTGTAGTAGGGACTTTGCCATTGACTGTGTAGTAAGGACTTTGCCATTGACTGTGTAGTAGGGACTTTGCCATTGACTGTCTACTGCGTCATATAAATTGTTAAAATATTTAGGACCACATACATAGATGGAAAGAAAGAAGGATACAATTAAGAGGGAAGGCGTAAATGTACAATTAACAAGTTTATAATCATATTTTTTTTTATAAAAAATAAAATTCCATGGATGAGAGCAAATTATCACAACCTGGTGCCTATACCAATACACTAAAGGGAAAGACATGATGATTTTTAGTTCAATACAGGGATTAGTGTCATTAATTTTACAACACAAATATTCTTGATAGTTAGTAAATTGGTACAAATATGATAATTATATTGAGACCAAAAGAAAACAGTGTATAAGTATAAGTAAACAACCAGATAGACAAACGTGAAACCGCTAGCGATAATCTAACAAACAAACTGACAAATATGTTAAACAAAAGTACTTACGGTGAAAATAGGAGATAATTTGGTAGTTTTATTTGAAGGAAATTTTGGATACGCAAGTTTAAAACTAGTGTGTGTATGCGTGTGTGTGTGTGTGTGTGTGTGTGTGTTTTAGATTTTTAACGTAGCTTTACAAAATTGTCAGTCATATCATTACGATGTCTGCAGTGTCGGAGTTTAATAATGATGTCTAGCACTGGGACATTATGCCACAGACACGTAGCATGATGTCTCACTCTATCATATTATCCTGACAACAGGCCGACTAATCCTCCTAATGCCGAGCGCGAGCGCCTAGAGAAGCAACTATTAGCACCATTTTTATAAGTCTTGGGTGTGACTCAGCCTGGGTTTGGACCTGCGACCTCCCGCATTCGGGGCGGATGCTCTAACCACTAAGCCACAGGGATGGTCCAACTTTAAAAGGAAGCCATAAGACCGTATATTGATTTTCAACCATTTTATTGTCAGTAATATTCTAACTATACGAGTTGTGTAATTTGACATTTTTATTATCGACATAAAATTCCTATCCGACGACAGTCATTCACACATATAATTCATATAGGACAGAGATAAACACACAAATCCTATAGAATGAAAGTAACTATGTACAAATATCAGTAAATGTATAATTTACAAGTAGGGGTAAATGTGAGACACCTTTGTGAAGATTTTTTTTTAAAACTCCAGTTTCCATTGTAATTACTGCAACTTTGTGAAGACTTTAATTATCTTGCTAATTACTGCGTCATTTTGAAGACCTAATTTTTTTGGTAATTACTGCACCTTGGTGAAGATTTTAACTCTACCTCTGTAACTGAAGACATTTTTTCCAACTGTAATTACCTCGATTTTATGAAGACTTAACCCTAATTCCCTTGGTAATTACCACGATTTTGTGAAGGCTTTAACCATACCGCTTTTTAATATAATGTTTTCAATATATATATATATATATATATATATATATATATATATATATATATATATATATATATATATAAAATTTTTTTTTAAAGCGTTATCAAATATTGTAAAGCGCTTAGAGCTTCTAAAGATTAGGCGCTATATAAAAAAAATTTTATATATATATATATATATATATATATATATATATATATATATATATATATATATATATATATATATATATATATATATATTACAAATTCTTATTAAAAAGCGGCAGAGTTCACGTTATGGATAATTCAATGAGTCACGTATACTTCGGACTGGTGTATACCAATGAGTCATGTATACTTCGGATTGGCGTATACCAATGAGTCACGTATACTTCGGACTGGTGTATACCAATGAGTCACGTATATTTCAGACTGGTGTATACCAATGCGTCACGTATACTTCAGACTGGTGTATACCAATGAGTCACGTATACTTCAGACTGGTGTATACCAATGAGTCACGTATACTTCACACTGGTGTATACCAATGAGTCACGTATACTCCATACTGGTGTATACAAATGAGTCACGTATACTCCACACTGGTGTATACCAATGAGTCACGTATACTCCACACTGGTTTATACCAATGAGTCACGTATACTCCACACTGGTGTATACCAATGAGTCACGTATGCTCCACACTGGTTTATACCAATGAGTCACATATACTTCACACTGGTGTATACCAATGAGTCACATATACTTCACACTGGTGTATACCAATGAGTCACGTATACTTCGGACTAGGGTGGGAGTGGGAGAATGTAAACATTGTCATGTTTAATTTCTTTCTTTAACAAAAAATCATGAAGAGATGATCACATTAACATGAGTATTTGCTTTATTCTCTAGGATGTAAGGATTCTAAGAACAATTGCATTGCTGTCGGGGAACAAAAAACCGAAGGTTGTATTACCTATAAATGTGTGCACCATTCCGTGAATATAGGGTTGCAAGTACTTGCGGCAGGTAATATTTTTTCATTTGTATATATATATATATATATATATATATATATATATATATATATATATATATATATATATAGGTGTACACATACACGTGCGCACGTGCACACACACACACACACGTGTTTTATAGTGTTATAAATATGTCCTTTTAATTTGTTTTGTTTTAGCCACACCGTACGTATAAGTAGAATAAAGGTTCCCTACATGCATCATGCTAATTAGAGTAATAGTCACATTTTTAGATGACAGTCAATCACTGATATATGTTCTTATCACATAGTAGGTATAGTTTTTCTTTAATATGAGCTTCATATTTTTGATGTTACCACTCCTTAAAATATCACTTTTTGTGATTCTGATTGGTTGAAATAAGCCAATGAAATTATTGCGCAATATTCTCTTTATTGATTGGTTGTGGTCGTGGAAATTTTTTTTAAACCATGCTTTCTGGATTGTTTTGTTTTCAATGAAAAGTTTTAGCCGCTCGCGAAAAGGAATTGGGGGAAAAATGTACTTCTCTGCTTCAACATGGCTAATTTATCCCCAGAGTGATTTGTTATCTCGTGTATAACATATCACAGCATTAAAAATGGATAAAACCCAAGATAAAAACAATAACAAGTAAAACTATGGGTATTGCTAGTATGGAGTGGGGTTGAGGGAGGCAGTATATCTGTAGCATAGAATCCACCCTTTATAAAAGCATGGTTTAAATATTAACTTACAGTAGTAGTAAATATACTCACCTCTGTTCAAAGAAGAATGTGGACATAAACCGGTCTCCAAAGTGACAGAAGTTTGTCCAACCACTGCAGAATAACGCGGTAAATATGTGATATGTTTCCGAGTCAAAATAAAAGTTGTTTGACTATTATGTAGTCGACTGTTCCAAATCAAACACTGCAAATATCCGGTCACAAATATATTACAGCAAATATGGTAATTTCTACATCCAGTAAACCTACTTTCACATGAATATCGCAATATCATTGTAATTTTTAGCTGTGAAAGTAATAATTTAAGGTTATGTAAACAGGGATCGTCAATTGTACGGGTAGTGCATCACACAACGCGACATCAGACATTTTGTGTTAATTTTTTTTGCCTGTGTACAATGTTCTGTCGGAAGGATGCTTGTTTTTTTTAAATTTTTATTTTTAAAAAAAGTATCAGCTTTTAAACATCAATACTATTTCAGCTTTGGTTGAAACTATTTTCTGCACACAACAAATGGAAGGTACATCCTCTGTCAGAATGAACTAAATTATTCGTTCTTCTTTCCGTCTGAATATTTCTACTGAAATAAACACTGTGATAAATAGAATCTCAAATGGGTAATGATTTAAGATTAAATTTATGAAACTCGTTGAATAATATCCCGCTTTAGCTCGCAAAAACAGGACATTATTCAACTCGTTTCATAAATTCAGGATTAAATCGTAATACATTTGAGATCCCCTTATGTAAGTATTTGCTAAGGCCATCCCAGAATTAACAATTGCCTTTTCTTTACGTATCTCCTTTGTATTAGTAAGAGTCAATTCATATAAAATTTGTCTTTTTATGGAGTAAATGCGACTCGTTTTTTTAAAAGCTTCTATGGATGAGATTAATTAAAATTAATCATAGATTAAAATCAGTTTGTTAAAAATTTGCTTCAGTTTGGTCCATAAAAAGATTGCGGTTTATTATTATTATTATTATTATTATTATTATTATTATTATTATTATTATTATTATTATTATTATTTATTAAAGGCTGTGACTGGAGGGGCGTATGTAAGCCAGAGAATTCCACCTGGACCGATGATGAAAATTGTGTGGACTATAGGTGCAAAAAAGTAACACTAGGTGGCGGCACTTTTGTCCGGACTGAAACAATAGCATACGGTCAGCTATCGCATTTTCTTCTTTTTTATGTGAACATATTTTTTTTTTGCTAATCTGGTTTCATGCTTGTTCACAGCACACCAACACTCAGATGGTTAGTTATATCGTGTACATAAACTTAAGGCAGCATATTTGCAAGTATATGTTCAACGGCGGGTCTGAATCGGTATGCCAATGTCTATTGAAAGACAATAAAATGGCATAAATTGATACATAAGGTTTGAGAAAATTAAAGTTTTTATGTACTTCCATTGACTGTAACCGGTCAACATACCTACTGCATGAAATAGCAAAAGCAACTTTAGTTTGGTGTATACCAATGAGTCACGTATACTTCAGACTGGTGTATACAAATGAGTCACGTATATTTCAATCTGGTGCATACCAACGAGTCGCGTATACTTCAGACTGGTGTATACCAACGAGTCGCGTATACTTCACACTAGTGTATACCAATGAGTCGCACTTCACACTGGTGTATACCAATGAGTCGCGTATACTTCACACTAGTGTATACCAATGAGTCGCTTATACTTCACACTGGTTTATACCAATGCGTCACGTATACTTCACACTGGTGTATACCAATGAGTCGCGTATTCTTCACACTAGTGTATACCAACGAGTCGCGTATACTTCACACTAGTGTATACCAATGAGTCGCACTTCACACTGGTGTATACCAATGAGTCGCGTATACTTCACACCAGTGTATACCAATGAGTCGCTTATACTTCACACTGGTTTATACCAATGCGTCACGTATACTTCACACTGGTGTATACCAATGAGTCGCGTATACTTCACACTAGTATATACCAATGAGTCGCTTATACTTCACACTGGTTTATACCAATGCGTCACGTATACTTCACGCTGGTGTATACCAATGAGTCGCGTATACTTCACACTATGTATACCAATGAACCGCGTACACTTCATACTGATGTAAACCAATGAGTCACGTATACTTCACACTGGTGTATACCAATGAGTCACGTATATTAAACACTGATTTATACCAATGAGCTACTTATGGTTTGAGAAAATTAAAGTTTTTATGTACTTCCATCGACTGTAACCGGTCAACATACCTACTGCATGAAATAGCAAAAGCAACTTTAGTTTGGTGTATACCAATGAGTCACGTATACTTCAGACTGGTGTATACAAATGAGTCACGTATATTTCAATCTGGTGCATACCAACGAGTCGCGTATACTTCAGACTGGTGTATACCAATGAGTCGCGTACACTTCAGACTGGTGTACACCAAGGAGTCGCGTATACTTCAAACTGGTGTATACCAACGAGTCGCGTATACTTCACACTAGTGTATACCAACGAGTCGCGTATACTTCACACTAGTTTATACCAATGAGTCGCACTTCACACTGGTGTATACCAATGAGTCGCGTATACTTCACACTAGTGTATACCAACGAGTCGCGTATACTTCACACTAGTGTATACCAATGAGTCGCACTTCACACTGGTGTATACCAATGAGTCGCGTATACTTCACACCAGTGTATACCAATGAGTCGCTTATACTTCACACTGGTTTATACCAATGCGTCACGTATACTTCACACTGGTGTATACCAATGAGTCGCGTATACTTCCTACTAGTGTATACCAATGAGTCGCTTATACTTCACACTGGTTTATACCAATGCGTCACGTATACTTCACACTGGTGTATACCAATGAGTCGCGTATACTTCACACTATGTATACCAATGAGCCGCGTATACTTCATACTGATGTAAACCAATGAGTCACGTATACTTCACACTTGTGTATACCAATGAGTCGCGTATACATCACACTATGTATACCAATGAGCCGCGTATACTTCATACTGATGTAAACCAATGAGTCACGTATACTTCACACTGGTGTATACCAATGAGTCACGTATATTAAACACTGATTTATACCAATGAGCTACTTATACTTACAACAATTATAATTTATTTTTTGTAAGGATGCAAGTGGAACGGCACGTGCAAGCCTGCTGATGCCACCTGGTCAGAAGACTGCCTTAGACGGAAATGCATCGTAGTTGTCAACGCAACTCACGTGCAGCGCCAAGTAATGTCTACTGTGGAAGGTAAATATTGTTTTAAATTTCGCCTCTTTCCTTACTGTTTATTTGTTTCTCATGTTTTAAAAAAATATAACATGAAAACAACAGGACGCTAAGTTATGATATTTTGTGATATCAAAGGCATGATGACAGAAGGCGATATTAAACCACTGTATTACTTGATGTATAACAAGAGTATGACGATTTCCAGTCTCATGTTTGTTTGAAAGAATCTACAAATTTTATTTTCTATTTTGCTTCGTAGACTAAAAAGAAACATTGCAAACAATTTCAGTAAAGAGACCCTAGCATTGTTTTCAATTCCCTTAGAGAATAGCATTGTTTTTAATTTTCATAGATAGTAGCATTGTTGTCAATTTCCATAGAGAATTGCATTGTTTTTAATTTCCATAGACTAGCATTGTCGTCATTTTCTATGGAGACTAGCCTTTTTGTCAATTTCCATAGAGGCTAGCATTGTTGTCAATTTCATAGAGGCAAGCATTATTGTCAGTTTCGATACAGAATAGTATTGTTGTCAATTTCTATAGAGACCAACATTGCTGTCAATTTCCATACACATGCATTGTTGTCAATTTCCGTAGATTTTCATTGTCATTTTAAATAGACTAGCATCATTGTCAGTTTCCATAGAGACTAGTATTATTGTCATTTTCCATGGAGACTATCATAGTTGTCAATTTCCATTGAAAGTAGCATTGTTGTCAATTTCATAGAGGCAAGCATTATTGTCAGTTTCCATACAGAATAGTATTGTTGTCAATTTCCATAGAGACCAACATTGTTGTCAATTTCCATAAACATGCATTGTTGTCAATTTCCATAGATTAGTATTATTGTCAATTTCAATAGACTAGTATCATTGTCAGTTTCCATAGACTAGCATCATTGTTAGTTTCCAAAGACTAGCATCACTGCCAGTTTCCATAGACTAGCATCATTGTCAGTTTCCATAGACTAGCAATATTGTTAATTTCCATAGAAAGTAGTATTGTTGTCATTTTCCATATAGGCCAGCATTATTGTCAATTTCCAGAGACCAGAATTTTGTCAATTATCAGAAACCAGTATTGTTGTCAATTTCCATAAAGACTATTGTTGTTTATTTGTTAGAGACCAGCATTGTTGTCAATTTCCATAGCGAATAGCCTTGTAAAATTACATTCAGACTTGCATTGTCAGTATCTATAGAGAATAGTATAGTTGTCAATTCTGAGTCCTAGCATTGTTGTCAATATCCATATAAAATATCATTGTTGTCAACTTACACAGAGGTCCTTGCATTAGTGTCAATATCCATACAGAACAGCATTGTTGTCAGTTCCATAGAGACCAGCATTGTTGTCAATATCTCTAGAGAATAGCCTTGTCAATTTACATTGAGCCCCTAGCAGTGTTGTCAGTATCAATAGAGAACAGCATTGTTGTCAATTCAGAGTCCACTGCATTGTTGTCATTATCAAGAGAATAGGATTGATGTCAGTTCCATAGAGACCTTAGCACTGTTGCCAATATCCATAGAGAATAGTATTGTTGCCAATATCCATAGAGAATAGTATTGTTGCCAATATCCATAGAGACCAACATTGCTGTCAATTTCCATACACATGCATTGTTGTCAATTTCCATAGATTATTTTCATTGTCATTTTAAATAGACTAGCATCATTGTCAGTTTCCATAGAGACTAGTATTATTGCCATTTTCCATGGAGACTATCAAAGTTGTCAATTTCCATTGAAAGTAGCATTGTTGTCAATTTCATAGAGGCAAGCATTATTGTCAGTTTCCATACAGAATAGTATTGTTGTCAATTTCCATAGAGACCAACATTGTTGTCAATTTCCATAAACTTGCATTGTTGTCAATTTCCATAGACTAGTATCATTGTCAATTTCAATAGACTAGTATCATTGTCAGTTTCCATAGACTAGCATCATTGTTAGTTTCCATAGACTAGCATCACTGCCAGTTTCCATAGACTAGCATCATTGTCAGTTTCCATAGACTAGCATCATTGTCAATTTCAATAGACTAGTATCATTGTCAGTTTCCATAGACTAGCATCATTGTCAGTTTCCATAGACTAGTATCATTGTCAGTTTCAATATACTAGCATCATTGTCAATTTCCATAGACTAGCATCATTGTCAGTTTCCATAGACTAGCATCATTGTCAGTTTCCATAGACTAGCATCACTGCCAGTTTCCATAGACTAGCATCATTGTCAGTTTCCATAGACTAGCATCATTGTCAATTTCAATAGACTAGTATCATTGTCAGTTTCCATAGACTAGCATCATTGTCAGTTTCCATAGACTAGTATCATTGTCAGTTTCCATAGACTAGCATCATTGTCAGTTTCCATAGACTAGTATCATTGTCAGTTTCAATAGACTAGCATCATTGTCAGTTTCAATAGACTAGCATCATTGTCAGTTTCCATAGACTAGCATCATTGTCAGTTTCAATAGACTAGCATAATTGTCAGTTTCAATAGACTAGCATCATTGTCAGTTTCAATAGACTAGCATCATTGTCAGTTTCAATAGACTAGCATCATTGTCAGTTTCAATAGACTAGATGATTATTGTCAATTTCCATAGAGACCAACATTGTTGTCAATTTCCATAAACATGCATTGTTGTCAATTTCCATAGACTAGTATCATTGTCAATTTCAATAGACTAGCATCATTGTCAGTTTCCATAGACTAGCAATATTGTTAATTTCCATAGAAAGTAGTATTGTTGTCAATTTCCATATAGGCCAGCATTTTTGTAAATTTCCAGAGACCAGAATTTTGTCAATTATCAGAAACCAGTATTGTTGTCAATTTCCATAAAGACTATTGTTGTTAATTTGTTAGAGACCAGCATTGTTGTCAATTCCCATAGCGAATAGCCTTGTAAAATTACGTTCAGACTTGCATTGTCAGTATCAATAGAGAATAGTATAGTTGTCAATTCTGAGTCCTAGCATTGTTGTCAATATCCATATAAAATATCATTGTTGTCAACTTACACAGAGGTCCTTGCATTAGTGTCAATATCCATACAGAACAGCATTGTTGTCAGTTCCATAGAGACCAGCATTGTTGTCAATATCTCTAGAGAATAGCCTTGTCAATTTACATTGAGCCCCTAGCAGTATTGTCAGTATCAATAGAGAACAGCATTGTTGTCAATTCAGAGTCCACTGCAATGTTGTCATTATCAAGAGAATAGGATTGATGTCAGTTCCATAGAGACCTTAGCACTGTTGCCAATATCCATAGAGAATAGTATTGTTGCCAATATCCATAGAGAATAGTATTGTTGTCAATTTCCATTAAGAGGATATAGTTGTTCTTGATATCCATTGAGACTAGTGATTGGTGTAAATTTCCAAAGAGTAGCAATTATTGACAAATTCCATAGACTAGTATTGTTGTCAATTTCCAGACTAGCATTGTTGTCAAGTTCCAAAATGAGACTAGCATTGTTGCCAATTTCCATGGACTAGGAATGTTGTCTGTCTCCACAGACTAGCATTGTTGTCAAGCTACATAGACTATAATTATTGGTAATTTCCATTAAGATAATGTCATTATTTTTAATTTCCATAGTGAATAACATTTTTGTCAATTTCCTTAGCATTGTAATTTAGGTGGCGCTCACCAATTATTATGTACTTTTGACAGAGTAATGTATGTAAAGTAACGTTGTATACATTTTAAACATGCACAGTAGAGAGAATGTTGGGATACCTCGATGCTACTTTCATATAATAAGGCTGACATTTCTTTGGATATTGTACTTCTGGAAATTGTAGTGATCTTAGCACACTGCTAAGTAAATGACTACTTCCTTGTGCTCCAAAAATCAACCTGAATTTGTTTATAGTACAATATCTTTGGTAGCTATTAAAATTGGGAAAATGAATTCTGCCAGACTAGACAATACCAGCTTCTGAAAGTGCAATGAATGCATGAATTACCAAATATATAAAATGTAAAAATTATTATCAGCTCTTTTTTGTTTTACAATTTGCCTCTGCAGTTTGGGAAGTGAAAATGAGCAAGTGGAGCTAGCACTTTTTTGAAAGGTGCAAATCTGGAGTAAGGCCAAGCAAAGTACTCTCTAACCCATATTGCACCCGTAAATCATACACAAATCATACATAAAAAAGGGAATTAAAGGTTCTTTGAATAATACCTAAGATATACAAAGACTTTTTTAAATAGTATAACTAGTGAGGAAACCCAGAGAAATTTTTTTCTTTAAAATTCTAACCCTATGCTAAATACGAAACTATAGAGCGCCACCTTATAGTCATCACTCTTCAGGCAGCATCGATTCAGTTTTACATTCAAGCCTTTTAATTGTCACATATTTTCTTCATCAGTTTTTGCAAGTATCAATATATGTCTAAAGTCTATGATGTGGTATGCTAGGAGTTCCTCTCTCACCTATCTAATATGATAAAATGTCATGTCTTTTCTGTCTCACCTGCCTAAGCATCATGGTAAAAAATATTAAAATGTTGCATTAAGAATCTTTGAAAGTCACATTCTTCTACATGAGTAACTAAATCCATCTGATCCTTAAGATTGATGGGTTATAGAGTATATAGCTTGATCAAACTTCAGATGTGCACCTAAAAAAACTTATCTCTGCTTGGTAATTTGTACTAACTGGATGGGAAAATTACAAAAAGTATTTTGTAACTCATTCACTGCAGTTTCAAAAGCTTGTATATTTGGCAAACTTTATTTTCTCAATTTTAATAACTGTTAAAAATAGTGTACTTTAGGCTGGGTTTTCCCCCACATGGGAGCAGCCATTTTGGTTTGCTCTGTGCTTAGTTAGATCATGTACAATTTCCACAAGTACAATATATATATATATATATATATATATATATATATATATATATATATATATATATATATATATATATACACATACACACACACACATGATGTATACAAAGTGTATTATCATTCATGGTTACATTTAGTAAGGCTTATTTAAGTAATCATATTTTAAACACTAATTTTTCTTTGGTGAAAGCTTAACTGTGTAGTAATATTATTCATGTTTGACAACATTTTTAAAAATTCAACCACAAACACAAACAACATAGTGAAAGAATATCTAAAGCTTTCATCCTCATGCAGCAGACTGATTTAATCTCTACTCACTGTTAACATTGCTTAGTGGAATGGTGAGCAATGTTAACAGGTTGCACCTGGTATGGGGCTGGTTATAATGGATCTCATCCAAGTTCAGTGTCAGTCTGTGGACTGATTCCTTAACCCCTGGCTCAAACTGATGTTAACAGTAACTTTTATGAATGAATTTGTGCTTTTAATAGTTGTCATAGATGTACAAGCATAAATTCATTCATAACATTACAAGGTTGAGTTGCACTTTTTACAATTTCAAGACATGAGTTATGAGAAGTCAGGATGGTGTAATTTCTGATTAGTCTGTATTAAACAGTTGATATGTTTGCAGTTGAGATTATGAATGTACGATGCTATCTACTGCATTTTAGTAATCTATATAAGAGAATTATTATGTAAGAATTATGAACTTTTAGTTGTTGAAAGTTGTCAGTTATATTAGGAGAACTGATTCACTTATTTAATGTAATCATTCGTTGGAATTATTGTCAATTCATTTAAAACCTAATTGGATTTATAGCTGATATGGAATTCCTGTGAACTTATTTAAAGACATTTTAGGATTATATCATAGTGATTCTTCTGTACTGTTGATACATCAGTACAATGCAGGTCATCATTCATAATACCATTGGAACTAATTTGGATTACTCAATACTTTTGGGCTTCATAGAACATTTAAGACTTTATGATTTCATTTACCATACTGTTCTTTTTACTTTTTCACTTTGTATTTTAGGGAAATAAATTTTATTTTCAATTATACAAAAACTGTTGGTTTTTGCTCTTACTTGTTACTTTTTTTAAGACCTCAGTGTTGTAACACATCCCAAAAAGTGTCAGCCAAAATACATGAACGTAACATAAAGGGTTAGATGTTGTTAGATCCATTGTGGATGTTGAAAATACAATGTCACCTTACACCTGTCACTCTCTCAGCAGTACATAATATCTGTAGTGCGCTACATTAATGTTTATTTAAGTTTACATGCTGATATGTGATTAGTTCTTAGACTTTCACATCTTGCCTGTACAGGGAAAAAGCTTGATTAATTATTGTGTTAAAGTTCATGGTTTGGAAGCATACAGATATTCATTTCTACCACATTTGACTCTAACTTTAATATAAGATTAGCATGGGCTGAAGGTTTGTATGCTGACATGCTAGGAGTATATGTCAGTCCTGTCTCGCCTGCTTAAGTAGAATGCATGTTTCGTAGCTATCAATAATGTTAAAGTTTAATGTGATACAGGGGTTCTATTGACATGGATACAAACAAAGAGTTCCGTAGAAGTCATGTTGCAGCATATGCTATCTAAATAGTAAATTCATAAGCAAAACATAAAGCCAAACATTTTCCAGACTGTATTTAAAGATTGTGTTTATGCAAATTAATTTAGTTTATTTTCACAATTCATTACACTAAGAAGAACGCTTCCAGGAATAATGATCGGAAAGAAAATATTTTTTTAGCCAATAAGAGTGGTATTTCCATAGCTGATCTTAAATCATTTATAAAATAATTTAGAAAAGAAAATATTTTCTTTGATCTTAAGGATGTCAGACTACGGGAAGCTCAGAATGTCATGCTGTTGATTCTACATGGACAGAAATCCAAAACAATTCCTGCACGAGATTAACCTGCACACGAAATGGACAAGCCTTAACAACAAAAGTTCTGGATCGACGTAAGTACCTAATATCGGCACAACACATACATTTTTTTCCCATCCAATGGGCAGGATTATTGTAAAAGTTACACCTCTAAATAAATATCTTATCCTTAACTTAAATTAGATTACGATCACCCTAAAATCATCAGTATTCAAACTATGCATTAAAAAACACAATGTTATTACCACAACCTGCAACAAGTTAGATGTACACATATCTTGTACTATATAATGAGTTAGATGTACACATCATGTACTGTACAATGAGTTAGATGCATACATATCTTGTACTGTATAATGGGTTAGATGTACACATCTTGTACTGTACAATGAGTTAGATGTATACATATCTTGTACTATATAATGGGTTAGATATACACATCTTGTACTGTACAATGAGTTAGATGTATACATATCTTGTACTGTATAATGGGTTAAATGTACACATCATGTACTGTACAATGAGTTAGATGTATACATATTTTGTACTGTATAATGGGTTAGATATACATATCTTGTACTGTACAATGAGTTAGATGTATACATATCTTGTACTGTATAATAGGTTAGACATACATGTATCTTTTACTGTACAATGATCTGTTTTTGAGTACTTTATTTACATCTGTGTCATATTACTTTTTTCTGGAAGTCCTTGATGACTTGCTCACAGTCATGGATATGTTTGGCGGCAAGAAACGTGTCCCAATTGCTGACCCAAGGGACAAAACAGTCAAACATTTATCATTTTTGCAATTGACATTAAATTTGAATGATCATGTATAAAATACAAACATGTATATCTTATTCTTGGAATGATATATAGTGGAAATCACTCTCCTTGCATGTGACAGTATAAGGGATCCAATCTAAGACATGATGATGTAGCTGTTGCCAATATTATATGCTATTGTTGTACATTGTCATACACCTTTTTGTGTTCACAGTTTGTCTGGACTCCATAAGAACATGTCATCCTGTTGGTGACAGCGGATTCCAAACAGAGATCCAGGGGTTGGTGAGGACAAACTGCAGTTGCCTGGCAAGAGACATGGAAGCTGGGGTGATGGTACAGTGCTCAGGCTGAGTCACATTGCTTTGTAATGATTTTTTAAAACTTGTCTCAAGTAATAAAGTTTCCCAGCCAAAACAGATGTCATTTGAGTTCATTATCCTAGCATAAATTGTCACAGACTAACAATATTGTGCAGATAAATCACTTGCACTCACACACTGAATCAGAAAGACACAAATAGAAACAAGCTTTACTTGCCAAAATTTTGCTGACAAAACCATTTGCAGTTCTCATGAAACAGCAGGCAACTAGCATGTAGGCATGAAACAGCAGGCAACTAGTATGTAGGCTTGAAATAGCAGGCAACTAGCATGTAGGCATGAAATAGCAGGCAACTAGCATGTAGGCATGAAATAGCAGGCAACTAGCATGTAGGCATGAAACAGCAGGCAACTAGCATGTAGGCTTGAAACAGCAGGCAACTAGCATGTAGGCATAAAATAGCAGGCAACTAGCATGTAGGCTTGAAACAGCAGGCAACTAGCATGTAGGCTTGAAACAGCAGGCAACTAGCATGTAGGCTTGAAACAGGAGGCAACTAGCATGTAGGCTTGAAACACCAGGCAACTAGCATGCAGGCTTGAAACAGCAGGCAACTAGCATATAGGCTTGAAACAGCAGGCAACTAGCATGTAGGCATGAAACAGCAGGCAACTAGCATGTAGGCTTGAAACAGCAGGCAACTAGCATGTAGGCTTGAAACAGCAGGCAACTAGCATGTAGGCTTGAAACAGCAGGCAACTAGCATGTAGGCTTGAAACAGCAGGCAACTAGCACGTAGGCTTGAAACAGCAGGCAACTAGCACGTAGGCTTGAAACAGCAGGCAACTAGCACGTAGGCTTGAAACAGCAGGCAACTAGCATGTAGGCTTGAAACAGCAGGCAACTAGCATGTAGGCTTGAAACAGCAGGCAACTAGCATGTAGGCATGAAACAGCAGGCAACTAGCATGTAGGCTTGATGAAACAGCAGGCAACTAGCATGTAGGCATGAAACAACAGGCAACTAGCATGTAGGTATGAAATAGCAGGCAACTAGCATGTAGGCATGAAACAGCAGGCAACTAGCATGTAGGCATGAAATAGCAGGCAACTAGTATGTAGGCATGAAACAGCAGGCAACTAGCATGTAGGCTTGAAACAGCAGGCAACTAGCATGTAGGCATGAAATAGCAGGCAACTAGCATGTAGGCATGAAATAGACAACTAGCATGTAGGCTTGAAACAGCAGGCAACTAGCATGTAGGCATGAAACAGCAGGCAACTAGCATGCAGGCATGAAACAGCAGGCAACTAGCATGTAGGCATGAAACAGCAGGCAACTAGCATGTAGGCATGAAACAGCAGGCAACTAGCATGTAGGCATGAAACAGCAGGCAACTAACATGTAGGCTTTAAACAGCAGACAACTAGCATGTAGGCTTGAAACAGCAGGCAACTAGCATGTAGGCTTGAAATAGCAGGCAGCATGTAGGCATGAAACAGCAGGCAACTAGCATGTAGGCATGAAACAGCAGGCAACTAGCATGTAGGCTTGAAACAGCAGGCAATTAGCATGTAGGCATGAAACAGCAGGCAACTAGGATGTAGGCTTGAAACAGCAGGCAACTAGCATGTAGGCTTGAAATAGCAGGCAACTAGCATGTAGGCATGAAACAGCAGGCAACTAGCATGTAGGCATGAAATAGACAACTAGCATGTAGGCTTGAAATAGCAGGCAACTAGCATGTAGGCATGAAACAGCAGGCAACTAGCATGTAGGCATGAAACAGCAGGCAACTAGCATGAAGGCATTAAATAGACAACTACCATGTAGGCTTGAAATAGCAGGCAACTAGCATGTAGGCTTGAAATAGCAGGCAACTAGCATGTAGGCATGAAACAGCAGGCAACTAGCATGCAGGCATGAAACAGCAGGCAACTAGTATGTAGGCATGAAACAGCAGGCAACTAGCATGTAGGCATGAAACAGCAGGCAACTAGCATGTAAGCTTGAAACAGCAGGCAACTAGCATGTAGGCTTGAAACAGCAGGCAACTAGCATGTAGGCATGAAATAGCAGGCAACTAGCATGCAGGCTTGAAATAGCAGGCAACTAGCATGTAGGCTTGAAACAGCAGGCAACTAGCATGTAGGCATGAAATAGCAGGCAACTAGCATGCAGGCTTGAAATAGCAGGCAACTAGCATGTAGGCTTGAAACAGCAGGCAACTAGCATGTAAAACTTGAGAGCAATTATAAGAATACCCATTTTTCTTAAAACTTCATGATGTACTAAGTTTAAGTATTAAGTTGCCATATGATTAGAACCATTTAGCGGGTAACTATAGCAACTTTCAGATTACGTCACTAACAAACCAATCAGGTCAAAAATCTGAATAGTAACCAATTTATAATAGGAATGAACCAATTCATTAGAGTGATTGATTGATTGAGAGATCATGATTAAAACCAGCCTTCGTATTCGCTGTCTCTTGTTGACTTATCTGAGTCATGAATAAGCATATTTTTGTTGTCTCGAATGCATAGTCATGTGATTCAAAACACTTTTCCCACTAGCTCTCTATAGATCATGTGTTTGAGCTTCGAATACAATACAAGCAGTAAAACTTTGAGATCTAGACATTTACAGATATTGATCTTCCAAGTAATTAAACTACTTGAAGTTGGAGTTTGTTTTTGCATAGTGAAAAATCTGATTGCATTGCTTTTGATGAGGGAGGCCACAGGTTCAAAGCCACTGCCAAGTCCTATCAAAGATTTTTAAAAATAGTACATACAGCTTCTTCACTTGCCACTCAGCATTGAGAGGTTTGTGTTAGAACTGGTTGGCCTGGGGTCAAGACAATATGACTTGTTTCGACATCATGCTACATGTCTGCAGAATTATGCCCCAGTGCTAGACATAACTATAAACTACCACACTGTAGACATCAAAGCTATATGACTGAAAAGCTGTCAATGTTACAATAAAACTTCTTTTCACACTTTCTCATACACACAATCAAATCTCGAAATCAACAAGTATTTCAGCGTCTTGACCTTGTGGGAATGGCACAAGAGACTGCTACATTGCTTTTAATCCTTTGCTCCTGAGAGAGATTTAATGAGTACCTTTTTAAAGCATTGATAAATATTATGTATTGCTTTGTTTATGTAGTTTTTTTGACTATCAAAGAATGCTACATATAGTTTAGTCTGTTTTATCATTTAAAATAAACCTTCTGTGAATTGATATTAACAAGAGATAACAATAATGAGGTCAATATCTATTCATTCTTTATTACTAACAATAATACAGGTGATAACATCATAATACAGGTGTTAACATGATAATACAGGTGTTAACATGATAATACAGGTGTTAACATGATAATACAGGTGTTAACATCATAATACAGGTGTTAACATGATAATACAGGTGTTAACATGATAATACAGGTGTTAACATGATAATACAGGTGTTAACATCATAATACAGGTGTTAACATGATAATACAGGTGTTAACATCATAATACAGGTGTTAATATGATAATACAGGTGTTAACATCATAATACAGGTGTTAACATCATAATACAGGTGTTAATATGATAATACAGGTGTTAACATCATAATACAGGTGTTAATATGATACTGCAGCATCAACTTTAAAAAATATAAAACACTGATACAGTATTGTAAGTTTATTACATAGACCCTGATTGGTGCAAAATGATCACCACCTTGACAAAACACTAAATAAATTAACAGCCAGAATGAGCAAAATGACAAATTGATATGTATATGTCTGGTACACATTTATCACCACCCTGACAAAACACAAAATAAGCTGACAGCCAGAATCAGCAATTTGACAAATCTACTTCCCTGATTGGTACACACTGATCAGTACTTTGACAAAACACAAAATAAACTGACAGACAGAATCAACAGTGTGACAAATCTGACGTACCTGTACATCACCAATTTGGATGAGACAACACAAATTGACAGATTAAACAGTATGAATGACCTGATTGGCACATGTCTAATTAACAGCATGCTAAAACAAAACCAAATTAAAAGACAGAATCAAAACAGTACAAGAGATCAGCAGGACAATAAAGTTAGATCCAAGAACCATATGAAACTCTAAAAAGAAAAAGGAAAGACAACTCTGTACAAACCTCCTCTTGCTCGAAACATCTTCAAACATCAGACATTCTATTATGTCTATCCTATCTCTCTCTCTTCTCACATTTAGCATATGCACATGTAAAAATAGACCAGACACCTGATTATAGTAATGACCTGAATTCTAGAACACTGCTGTATAATGGACTTGAAGCTGCAGTTCATTTTCATTGCATCTGTGTGAATGGTCACTGAATGATCTGAAGAAAGACTATATGCCAATTAAATATACCATTCAAATAAAAAGAACACCTGCCCAGCCATTTTCCAAACAGTTATGTTTTGGTAGAACAGATGTTTTAAAATATCATCATCAAAATCAATGGTCTGTGACATTCGTTGTTAACCTATCCTTGCTACAGTTTGGAATGAACACTTCTTGCTTTCTGCAACATTTGTTTGGCAATTTCTGTGGCTTGTACAGCCGTCCCCCAGCTCAAGGTCACACCATTTGCACCATGGCCATAATTGTGTACAACCTGAGACGTGAAGAAACAAATATTCATCAATATATTAGATCTCGTACAAATAAATATCAGACCTCACACTGAGACATGAGATCTCATACAAACAGATATCTGATATCACAGCAAGACCTGTTATTTCATACAAATTATATACAGTCAAACTTTTCATGATAGTCTCCTCGGTTCAGTGGTCACCTGGTCACAATGGCCATTATAATTTCCTCTGAAAATTTCTAATATAATGTCATGTAATCAGCGGTCACCTGTCCGATTTGACCATTTCATCCTGGTTTTGATGATCACTAGAGCATATCAGCAGTGAATATTCCAGGGATGCAACATTAAACTTGTTGTGTTTGATGAGCAAGTCAGGGTATATATAAAGGTATATTACCTGTATTAATTTTTATGTTTCATATTACGTTTGTACTTACTGGAATCCAGTGAAAATCAAATATTTCTGACAGAGCCAGATTCATTAAGCAAAGTATGTCAACATCAGTCATATAATACATAATACAATAAAACCATTTTTAACACTTTCAACACATTTATGGTCATTGTTCTCCAAGTAATATTTTGAGAATTATATTCCTTTCTTTTACAAACATTATGTGACTTTAACTTAACTTTTTTGAAAGTTTTGTAAAAGGGGTTTATTTTCGATATCATGTGACTATTGGACTTATTATGTCATTGAAATGTAGCTTTCGAGATAAGTGTAGTCATGTGGCTTGAAATGTAGATAGTGACAACCAAGTCAAATTTTACCAAGGCTGTAGTTTTGTCTCAACTTTCAGTGGATTAAATACATAATGATAATAATGCTCACAATTTCTCAGACAATAAAAAATTTTCTTACCAATTTAATACAGGTATGACTAGATGTAACAGGTTTAAATTTCCTAGTCCCACTGGTAAGCTCTACCTATGTCATCTCCACATGGTGGTAGTGTATTCTAACTCTTTGATAGGTAATTGGCTCTAACCCAACACCCCAACATGTGTATTAAAAAATCAAAAATGGGGTGGGAAGGGTCAGAGGACACTTGAAGCAATGGTGTTGGTGCTACTAGTAATAGCTTCTTTTTCTTACTTAAGGTAAAGGTATAACAGGTTGCAAACAAAAGCCGATTGTCCTTTGATCTCTGTGAGTTTCAGCAACTGCTTAATCCATCAACTATGTAAAGTGCGAGCACCTATTTTCATGCCTAATTATAACCTATACAGTTGAAGTTTTCTTGATTTGGTGGTGGTGTATTTAAATCACATTTTTTATGAGACGTTAAATGACAGTTGATACTGATAAATGCACAGTTAGTCCTCTAAAAGAGAGATGATATGACCTTTTGTCATTTGCAAGTCAGCAAGGACAGTCTTCTTTATTGCAACCTTTTTATATTTATTTTTAATTTTGCCAAATAACAAAACTGAATACATGTATCTTGGTAGCATACTGCTAATGTTATTTGGTTGAGAAAAATGCTAATGTTATTTAGTTCATAAAAATGATAATGTTATTTGGTTCATAATAATGCTAATGTTATTTGGTTCATAATAAATTTGTCATGAACCAAGTTTGAGAGCTGAATCAGCTTTTTGAGGTCAGCTGTCTACAAAGGTCACTTTCCCCTTTTCCTGTGGTCAGCTGTTGTAGACAGGTTTGATTGACTGTTTAAACTTATTTTATAGTTTTCTATGAATCCAGTTGAAAAAAATATGTTAAACTTATTTAACCAGCAACAAAGTAAAAATATCATAATTATTCCAGATACAGATGTAAATAACAAGACATTTAATACAAAAAATAAATAATAAATTTCACTTACTTTCAAAGTTTTTCCGTTGATATTGACTTCTTCACTCTCAACTCGCACAACACTTCGGAAAGGTCGTAAACCAATCCACTGCTGTTCTATCTTAGCTGTCTGCAGAGGAATGAATATAGTATTGAAAAAGTATGATAATATTGTAAAATATTGGTACAATAATTACAGTATAACAATGAAATATATATAATATTGTAAAAGTATGATAATGAAATACAATAATATTGATAAAGTATGAATATGAAATATAATAATGAAAATGTACAATAATTAAATATTATATAACACTGATAAAGTATGGTAACAAAATAGGATATAATAAGGTAAAAGAATTAACTATACAGACAGTAAGAAAACTATAAGGATATGTGATTTAAACATAGATTAAAACAACATATAGAGAACATTATCAGCACCCTGGCAAACAGAAGTCAAGTACTCTTTGCTGATAGAAAGAGACTGGTGGGGTTAATTTTGGGTGCTTATTAACACAACACACCAACCCCTACTTCTTGTAACTATTGTACTTATCACAGCGCTGACCCTTATATTGGAGGCAGGGGAAGGACAATGTTACTAAAGTTAGTTTTCAGCTAAATGTGAAATATTTTCTCTTTCTGTTTTACCATAGTGCAAACGTTAATCCAACTAAATATACATCCTTGATGCCTTCAATTCAGTATTAGTCATTACAGTTAATTATTCTATGATAATACATTCAGTCAGCCAAAAGGTCTCAATGCCATATACAACAATATTGGAGTATGTATCGTAGCATGTAGTGATGAATATACTGAAATCAGCAATGAAAACTACCGTACATTCTGGATTATTACTCTGGGTCCAACTGCAAACAACACAGATCATGATCTGCCTTTTAATAATGCTCCAGCATATCAGAGTTAATATTATTTGTTCTATTGATTTTTACTAACAGACAGCACCGACCTAGAGTGGACTATGCACTGCTAGATCTGCATTTATGCATTTATGCAATTGGATCCAACTTATAAGTGAGGACAGATGGCAGATTAAGCTGTCTCTCACTGTCATGGACTGCTTCGATGGGCTAGTGGTTAGTGCGGGAGATCGAGGGTTCAAACCCCCCAGTTGAGTCATACCTAAGACTTGTTATAAAATGTTACTAGCAGCTGCCTTGCATGGAGCTCATCATTAAGAGGTCAGTTTAAGACTGTTTAGACTTGTGTCAGGATAATGTGACTGGGTGGGACATGATATCACATGTCTATAGCATGATGCCCCAGTGCTAATTATCACTATTAACTACCATACTGCAGACACATTATCAATACGACTACAAAAATTGTTAAAACTGCATTGAAAATCCAAATCACACGCATGCTCACTTTTATGCTGAACACAGAATTTTCATGGATTTCACTGACCTTCGAGAAACTAATAAAGAGTTATTTTACCTTCAAACTGGGGATAGCCACACAACATCTCCTCATGACATCGTCAAAGTGAACCTGCTCATATGTTACATCTTCAATTCCCTTCTGACGTGTTCCACCAAGTGCAACATTATCTTGTCTAGAACAAAATTATTTATCAGTGAGAGTACTGGACAGTTCTTATAAAAGTCTGAACAGCTGGGACAAACTAGATGATTGTAAATTTGTTCCCTACTGAGCTTTAAACACAGGCCGTAGATTATGGCAGCAATCAACTTGTTGTCATGCACCCCAACCCCTATACCCCCTTGACCATATTTCCCACAGTACATAGTACATAGTCACTGGTATAAACATTTGTGTTTAGCAGACACACCTGCAATTAACTCTCATCGAATACATGGGTAATGATACATAATTTTTAAGTGATGACAATGTATATTATTTCTTTTTTTCTTATTTCTTTTTTATTCATTCATCATCTATTAGGATAATTACTTCATTTTCCAAATCACCATATTATAAGTAAAGGATACAAATCTCCATGATTCACAAAAACTTTCAAATGACAATGCAACAAAATCATGACAAAATTGTAAATCTAATATGAAGGTTTGTGACTTGAAACTACCTTGATGGTAGTTTTTAGTTTATTTACTTAAAGAAATTTTCATGTTATCTAAAAACTTCTGTTTTTATCAACCGAGGTATTCACAGGTTGGGTAGAAAATATTTCAAAACAAGGCCAAACAATATAAAGTAAGTGTACTTGTTGATGACATATTTTACTTACCCTGGGTATATGTAGGTATCAGCATTGTCTACGATAAGAAAATGTTTTACCCACGGTGCTTTTACCTGCAGAAATTGAAAAAAATCAGCCATATAAAACAAAGAGGCCCAAGTGGCCATGAGATCATTAAAGTGGCATACATCTTCCTCAAAGTCAAATGAGAGATCGGTTAGCCAAGAAATCTGTGTTGGTCTGGTTCTGTTTGGCATTTAAAAGTCTTTATATTTCATAGAAATGGAAGAAAAAAGCAAAATTTAGTTCAAAACTTGAAAGGCCTAATGACAAAATGTCAATTATGTAGTTTTTTAAAACAAATATAGATGTTTTTCTATATTCAATATTGGCAGCCATATTTAATGGTGTATCAGCATCATTCACAAAAAACAACAAACAACAAAACAAAACAAAAAATTACAGATGATGTATTAATGTCAAGTTTGTCTGTGTTAATATCATGCTCATTCTTGATAGTTATATATATATATATATATATATATATATATATATATATATATATATATATATATATATATATATATATATATAAGGAAAGGATGTGCATCCATGCCTAATAATCATCACATAATATGTATGTGTTGTCACATAGTTGCACATTACATGTAAATATTAAAATACTTGCCAACTGTTACATGCTATGTGTTAGTAACTCATTACTATAGTATAATGATCTTATCTGAAAAACAGATGTTGCTGGACAAAGGACTGGGACTACTTTCAATAGGACTGGGACTACTTTTTTTACGATGAGTAATATCCATGTCACTAACAAACGAGATAAATAAATGTTGATATAGAGAGCTCTGCTCTCTTGGTTACAGCCTCAATGAATCACAGAACTAACTAGTTAGCTACATGTATAGTCAAAAAACCTATATACATAACACACACATTATAAATTTGATATATATATATATATATATATATATATATATATATATATATATATATATATATATATATATATATATATATATATATACACATAGCACGCACATTATATAGATTGACAGATAGATAGATATACATAGATAGATATACAAAACACACATTATAGATTGACAGATAAATAGATACATATGTACATGCTTAGATAGGTAGGTCGAGACTCTAAGGCATGCATTTAATGATGCTTTCCAATTATTGTCGATAAATAGATACATATGTACATGTTTAGATAGGTAGGTCGAGACTCTAAGGCATGCATTTAATAATGCTTTCCAATTATTGTCGATTAGACAAAGTACAAAACATACATGTACAGGATGTATTAAAATCTTAATCTCTTCACAATATTCTACCCGTATTAAGTGACCCCTAATTGGGGTCATTTCTTTGTCTCCAAAGAGTTCTCGGCTGCTGAGACCGCTGCAATTGACTAGAAGGTCGTACTTCTCTGTAAACTGAAATGAATACATGTAATATTACATAAAAATCATACTTCTCTGAAAATTGAAATAAAAGTATTATTACTAACTTAAAGAGACACATAGAGAGAATGATTGGAGGAGATACAAATATACAGAGAGATCAATTGGTGGAGATTACACACAGAATGATTGGTGGAGATACAGACACAAAGAGAGAATGATTGGTGGAGATACAAATAGGTAGATGATTGCATGCATCAATACATAAATGTATAAATAACTATGTGGCCAGAAAGATGGATCCAAATATACAAACGAATGTTGAATAATAATCAAGGTAGCATTTACAAGGTCTAATTAATAAATTGCTTTACGACTGTTGTTCACGTTTTAAACTAATAAACTGCAAAACAGCTGCAGTCAGAACAAATAATATTTTAAGATTATGTTCAATAAATTTTCTATTGTAATTCCAAGATTAATGTATTTTAATTGCTAACTTAATATGTAAAGTACATGGCATCAATTTTCAATGAAACTGATGCCAGTTATCAGATGATCTAATGTACTTGCAATGTTACAAAGTAAACAGAGGATTTCATAAGTGTACAGAGTAGGCAGTTGTTTCCATAAGTGTACAATGTAAGCAGGGGATTCCATAAGTGTACAATGTAAGCAGGGGATTCCATAAGTGTACAATGTAAGCAGGGGATTCCATAAGTGTAAAAAGTAAGCAGTGGGTTTCATAAGTGTACAAGTATGCAGGAGATTCCCCAAACAATAATAAAGATATGTAAGTTCCCAGACTTACTTCGTCCAGATTCTTCACAGTTTGATAGATAACCTTTCCACCATTTTTCCTGAATCTAAAAAACACATGGTTATTATTCTATTTAAAGTAATATTTATATTGTTACCAGTGGCAACTATTATAATATTAATAACATTACAAATAGTAGCCGTTACAATATTGATACCATTACAAATGGTAGCTGTTAAAATATTTATATCATTACAACTTGCATCTAATGTAATTAAAAAGATTTCATCTGGCAGGTATTGTAATATTTATATCACTATAAATGTCAGTTATTGATATACTTTAGATTTCAAACAGTAATAAAAATCAAAAGGTCTTGAAAACATACACTTTAAAAATTTGTCTAAATTTAGCTTGGAATTTGTGAGAGATTGAAACCATATAAAGCTGAGAGAAGTAGCACAATGGTGGCTAAGTCATTGGCAAAGTGAGTTACCTTTTCATCAGCCAGGGCAGATAGTATCGACATTCAATTATTAATGTCGTGTAGCACCAGCCACATCTGCAACAAATAGTAAAATGCATGAGTACAAAAGATTTCAGTTAGTTTGTGGATCTTTGGACTTTCCAAGGACTTCTTTTATTTTCTGGATCTTTGGACTTTACAAGGATTTCTTTTAGTTTGTGGATCTTTGGACTTTCCAAGGACTTCTTTTAGTTTCTGGATCTTTGGACTTTACAAGGATTTCTTTTAGTTTGTGGATCTTTGGATTTTACAAGCACATTTTTAGTTTGTGGATCTTTGGACTTCACAAGGACTTGTTTGCATATTTCACTCAGTAATAAACACACTTTGGCACAAATATACTGCCCTCAAGGATGCAGCTGAATGTGTTTGTTTTTGTGGGTTTCAGATAGTGTACTGGTGGGGGAAGAACCTGGAGAAAATTCACCAACTAAAGGAAAGCTACTGGTAAGCTTCCTCGCATAACCATTTTGTCTGAGCTGAGATTCAAACCCAGGCTGACAGAGGGGATCTTTTTTGCTTTATTGCCTCATTCGCTACCCTATGGGTCCTTGAACACCAATCCTCATTCACTACCCTATGGGTCCAAAGACACCATTCCTCATTCGCCACCCTATGGGTCCAAGGACACCATTCCTCATTCGCTACCCTATGGGTCCAAAGACACCCGTCCTCATCTGCTACCCTAAGGGTCCAAAGACACCCATCCTTATTCATTACCCTATGGGTCCAAAGACACCTATCCTCATTCACTACCCTGTGGGTCCAAGGACACCCATCCTCATTCACTACCTTAAGGGTTAAAGGACACCCATCCTCATCTGCTACCCTAAGGGTCCCTGGACATCCATCCTCATTCACTACCCTATGGGTCCAAAGACACCCATCCCCATTCACTACCCTATGGGTCGAAGGACACCCATTCTCATTCACTACCCTGTGGGTCCAAGGACACCAATCCTCATTCACTACCTTGTGGGTCCAAGGACACCCATCCTCATCTGCTACCCTAAGGGTCCCTGGACATCCATCCTCATTCACTACCCTATGGGTCCAAAGACACCCATGCTTATTTGCTACCCTATGGAACACCAGACACCAATCCTCATTCACTACCCTATGGGTCCAAGGACACCCATCCTCATCTGCTACCCTAAGGGTCCCTGGACATCCATCCTCATTCACTACCCTATGGGTCCAAAGACACCCATGCTTATTTGCTACTCTATGGGACCCTAGACACCTGTCCTCATTCACTACCCTATGGGTCCAAAGACACCCATCCTCATCTGCTACCCTATGGGACCCCCGGACACCTGTCCCCATTCACTACCCTATGGGTCCAAAGACACCCATCCTAATTTGCTACCCTGGATAATCTGAGGTATGCTACTACAGATTAAATCATCGTACAGTAGATTATCAGTGGTACAAGGATTAAGCTGAGAGAATGATAATATAAACACACTAGTAGCTAGTGAAAATAAAACCCATTGGTATCAAGCAATAACAAGAGACCCAAGTGAACTAGAGATCGCTTACCTAGACGACTTCTGCATAATAGCTAGAAGCAACAGCAACCTGCCAAGTAATTGGAGTCATTGCATAATAGCTAGGAACAGGAGCAACCTGCCAAGTAATCAGAGTCATTGCATAATAGCTAGGAACAGGAGCAACCTGCCAAGTAATTGGAGTCATTGCATAATAGCTAGGAACAGGAGCAACTTGCCAAGTAATTAGAGTCATTGCATAATAGCCAGGAGCAGGAGAAACCTGCCAAGTAATTGGAGTCATTGCATAATAGCCAGGAACAGGAGCAACCTGCCAAGTAATCAGAGTCATTGCATAATAGCTAGGAACAGGAGCAACCTGCCAAGTAATTGGAGTCATTGCATAATAGCTAGGAACAGGAGCAACCTGCCAAGTAATCAGAGTCATTGCATAATAGCTAGGAGCAGGAGAAACCTGCCAAGTAATTGGAGTCATTACATAATAGCTAGGAACAGGAGCAACCTGCCAAGTAATTGGAGACATTAGGATACATCCATGTGAAATTTTTTGAAACGGTGTCGAATGAATATGTAAAAGAATTGTTTAAAAAATTAGACTAGTTTGGTATCATCGTCACAGTAACATGATATGTCAGCTACTAATAATACTCAATGCTATAGTACTCTATGTTAATTTGGTCAGATCCTGTAAAGTTATTTTAGGTAAGGTTGTGCTTGTCTAGTTTCTGTGGTGGATTGACATCATTTTACAAATTTCAAGTCCTTTTATACCAGGATGCTCTCACTAATCATTGGTCTAATAATACTGAGTAGTCCTCCACAAGTTGTTTACATTTTTGTTATTCCTTATTTTTTAGAAGCAGTGACCATATTTGAAAAAGAATTGTATCATATTTGTATCAGATTATATTAGATTTGAAGGATCACTTTGTCATAATCGTTCCTGTCCAATTATTTAAGTTCTATTTAACAAATTTTTGAAAAAGTTTAGTTTTCTTTTCCTATTTGGGTAACAGCAATTTGACAAAGTATCGTTATTGTTTGCACAAAAATGAAAGCACTATATGCAATGACACTTTCTGTCAAATTTGGTCATATTAATTTCAATTGTTTTTGTTGTTGACTTGATATTATTGAAATCTATTTGTACTTTAGAAACCTTGTCCACATTTAATCACTGGTCGTCATCACCTGTATAAAATCTAAAAGGTGAGGAAGCTTCTCTCAAGATTTCGCAAAAGTTCTATTCAGTACTTTTGCGAAATCGCTTCAAGAATTCATTTTTTATAGTAACGACAACCATATTGAATCGTGGATCAGCGTAATGTATAGAGATCTCCGACACCACTGTATCAGGAATCAATCTGACAAGTTCGTTTCAAATTCTCTCCAGCGGTTTGGGAAAAACAGATTAAATTTTATGCAGTTTTAATACATTTTAAGGCGGACTGCCATCACGTGTACAAAATGGAAAGGTCCTCATCCTTGGACCCTTTCTGTCAAATATGATCAAATTCTATTCGATTGCTTTTGAGCATTCATTTAAAGGCTTTTAGCTCATATGGGGGTTAGGCCTAGTGAGATTATGGTATGGTCTTTAGTCTGTCTTGATTAGTCTGTTAACAGTTTTAATATATAACTTCTTCTCATCTCAAAATTTGTTCAACAGAACTTTACCAAATTTAAGTCATCCTGATATGGAACTCATTCAAACTTGCTCAAAATATATCAGTGGGTCATCAAATATGGCCACCATTACTAAAATTAGAGATAAATGTGAACAACTTCTAATCAATCGTCAAGTTATGAAGTTGCTTACAATTGATTCAGATAATGACATCATCAAATTTAATTGTCGTTATTTATTATTTTTAAAAATATGACTTCTTCGCAGGGACCGCTAAACAGAATGCGGCTTTATTTGATGGGTAGCATTTAGGCATAAAAGTTTTTAAATGTATTCAAATAATGATCTATTAAATATGTTTATCATTATTAACTGAGGAATACCTTTTACTGAATTCTTCTAAAAAGCATTCCAACAGAATTCGACAATTCTTAACAAAGATCGTTCTGGCATGAATATCTTTCGAAAGCGTTCAAATGATGCTGAGTTGCCATCATCATCATCAAATATGACCAATGTTGCTAAGGATAAACAAATGCTGAAATGACTTTTCATATCAACAACAACAACAACAACAGCTTAACTGAACTGTACCAAATTCGACGTAAATCACTAACATTTAAAAGTCTTCATTCCAGGTATGGATCAATTCTAATCTGCAGTCTTGGAGATGTCAGTTACAGATTTTTTTTCTCTATTTTTAGCAATAAAATCTGTTTTACTTTTAGCAACAACATCTGTTCTATTTTTTAGCAACAACATAGTTTCTATTTTTAGCAACAGTGACCGTATTTGAAGGTGGATAGGCACCATTTTCACTCTGTCTGCCATCTAGGATGCTCTTTTGTCAAAATTCGATCAATTCAGCATTTTTTTTTTAAATCATCATGATGATTATATTTTATGGCGCATCGATATGACTTGTAAAAAAATGAAGTCGCTTCATACAATAATGATCGCTGCCAATTTTGGTTAAAATTAGCCCGTGGTGTTTGAGAAGTTTAAAATAAAAAATTGCTTTTGAATGCACAAGGCAAGACACACGACTGACACAGATCCGTTCGTACTTGAACTTTCTACATAGAGCTAAAAACCGTACAAGGATCACTAGAATGTGTTTGTAGATTGCGCCACCAAGCAAAAGTTTTCAAAATGGTTTATTACCCTTTTCTTCATTAAAATGAAGTATGAATAAGTAAAGATATATACTGACGCAGACAATAGACAAATGTAATGAAACTCTCCAGGTCTGTATGGCATCATATGCATGACCTTCTGGAATGCATGGAAGTGATTCATAGCAACATGTTTTCAGAACATCTGGTATAAGACGACTGAACAATAAATTAGTAAGACTCCTGGAATCATAGCCTTTTTTCTTGCACTCTCATCATTTTTTCTGAGTTTAGTTTGCCAAAAAAATAAGGGCTTAATTTGATAGCTGAATGAAGTTTATATTTGTTTCTGAATACCATCCAATAATGTTGAAAAATATACATTTCCATTGTGGTCAGAAATAGGGTTTAATTCAATGAGGGGAAAAGATTGGATACTTAGAAGAAGAAGAAGAAGAAGAAGAAGAAGAAGAAGAAGAAGAAGAAGAAGAAGAAATAATTTATTGAACATAACCTACTTGTAATTTCCAGGGAAACTCTGCATTTCAAGTGGTGTCATTTCTCGGAAAT
This sequence comes from Potamilus streckersoni, assembly GCA_016746295.1. Taxonomy (NCBI): domain Eukaryota; kingdom Metazoa; phylum Mollusca; class Bivalvia; order Unionida; family Unionidae; genus Potamilus; species Potamilus streckersoni. The sequence continues at coordinate 950,197 of JAEAOA010001366.1, forward strand.
TGTAGATAATCTTATGATGATAGGGATACTGTAAAATGATACGATATGAAATAATTAAGTGTACAATTAACCAGGCTTATATGATATGATATGAAATAATTAAGTGTACATTTGACCAGGCTTAAATGGGAACAATATAAAATAGTCAAGTGTACATTTGACCAGGCTTAAATGGGAACAATATAAAATAGTCAAGTGTACATTTGACCAGACTTAAATGGTAACAATATAAAATAGTCAAGTGTACATTTGACCAGGCTTATATGATACGATATGAAATAATTAAGTGTACATTTGACCAGGCTTAAATGATATGATATGAAATAATTAAGTGTACATTTGACCAGACTTATATGATACGATATGAAATAATTAAGTGTACATTTGACCAGGCTTATATGGTACGATATGAAATAATTAAGTGTACATTTGACCAGGCTTATATGATACGATATGAAATAATTAAGTGTACATTTGACCAGGCTTATCTGGTACGATATGAAATAATTAAGTGTACATTTGACCAGGCTTATATGATATGATATGAAATAATTAAGTGTACATTTGACCAGGCTTATATGATACGATATGAAATAATTAAGTGTACATTTGACCAGGCTTAAATGATATGATATGAAATAATTAGGTGTACATTTGACCAGGCTTAAATGGGAACAATATAAAATAGTCAAGTGTACATTTGACCAGACTTAAATGGTAACAATATAAAATAGTCAAGTGTACATTTGACCAGGCTTAAATGGGAACAATATAAAATAGCCAAGTGTACATTTGACCAGGCTTAAATGGGAACAATATAAAATAGTCAAGTGTACATTTGACCAGGCTTAAATGGGAACAATATAAAATAGTCAAGTGTACATTTGACCAGGCTTAAATGGGAACAATATAAAATAGTCAAGTGTACATTTGACCAGGCTTAAATGGGAACAATATAAAATAGTCAAGTGTACATTTGACCAGGCTTAAATGGGAACAATATAAAATAGTCAAGTGTATATTTGACCAGGCTTAAATGGGAACAATATAAAATAGTCAAGTGTACAATTGACCAGGCTTAAATGGGAACAATATAAAATAGTCAAGTGTACATTTGACCAGGCTTAAATAGTAACAATATAAAATAGTCAAGTGTACATTTGACCAGGCTTAAATGGGAACAATATAAAATAGTCAAGTGTACATTTGACCAGGCTTAAATAGTAACAATATAAAATAGTCAAGTGTACATTTGACCAGGCTTAAATGGGAACAATATAAAATAGTCAAGTGTACATTTGACCAGGCTTAAATAGTAACAATATAAAATAGTCAAGTGTACATTTGACCAGGCTTAAATGGGAACAATATAAAATAGTCAAATGCACAACTGACCAGGCTTAAATAGTAACAATATAAAATAGTCAAGTGTACATTTGACCAGGCTTAAATGGGAACAATATAAAATAGTCAAGTGTACAATTGACCAGGCTTAAATGGGAACAATATAAAATAGTCAAGTGTACATTTGACCAGGTTTAAATGGGAACAATATAAAATAGTCAAGTGTACATTTGACCAGGTTTAAATGGGAACAATATAAAATAGTCAAGTGTACAACTGACCAGGCTTAAATAGTAACAATATAAAATAGTCAAGTGTACATTTGACCAGGTTTAAATGGGAACAATATAAAATAGTCAAGTGTACAATTGACCAGGCTTAAATGGGAACAGTATAAAATAGTCAAGTGTACATTTGACCAGGTTTAAATGGGAAAAACATAAAATAGTCAAGTGTACATTTGACCAGGCTTAAATGGGAACAATATAAAATAGTAAAATGTACATTTGACCAGGCTTAAATGGGAACAATATAAAATAGTCAAGTGTACATTTGACCTAACTTAAATGGTAACAATATAAAATAGTCAAGTGTACATTTGACCAGGCTTAAATGGTAACAATATAAAATAGTCAAGTGTACATTTGACCAGGCTTAAATGGGAACAATATAAAATAGTCAAGTATACAATTGACCAGGCTTAAATGGGAACAATATATAATAGTCAAGTGTATATTTGACCAGGCTTAAATGGGAACAATATAAAATAGTCAAGTGTACAATTGACCAGGCTTAAATGGTAACAATATAAAATAGTCAAGTGTACATTTGACCAGGCTTAAATGGTAACAATATAAAATAGTCAAGTGTACATTTGACCAGGCTTAAATAGTAACAATATAAAATAGTCAAGTGTACATTTGACCAGGCTTAAATAGTAACAATATAAAATAGTCAAGTGTACATTTGACCAGGCTTAAATGGGAACAATATAAAATAGTCAAGTGTACATTTGACCAGGCTTAAATAGTAACAATATAAAATAGTCAAGTGTACATTTGACCAGGCTTAAATGGGAACAATATAAAATAGTCAAATGCACAACTGACCAGGCTTAAATGGTAACAATATATAATAGTCAAGTGTACATTTGACCAGGCTTAAATGGTAACAATATAAAATTGTCAAGTGTACATTTGACCAGGCTTAAATGGTAACAATATAAAATAGTCAAGTGTACATTTGACCAGGCTTAAATGGTAACAATATAAAATAGTCAAGTGTACATTTGACCAGGCTTAAATGGGAACAATATAAAATAGTCAAGTGTACATTTGACCAGGCTTAAATGGGAACAATATAAAATAGTCAAGTATACAATTGACCAGGCTTAAATGGGAACAATATATAATAGTCAAGTGTATATTTGACCAGGCTTAAATGGGAACAATATAAAATAGTCAAGTGTACAATTGACCAAGCTTAAATGGGAACAATATAAAATAGTCAAGTGTACATTTGACCAGGCTTAAATAGTAACAATATAAAATAGTCAAGTGTACATTTGACCAGGCTTAAATGGGAACAATATAAAATAGTCAAGTGTACATTTGACCAGGCTTAAATAGTAACAATATAAAATAGTCAAGTGTACATTTGACCAGGCTTAAATGGGAACAATATAAAATAGTCAAGTGTACATTTGACCAGGCTTAAATAGTAACAATATAAAATAGTCAAGTGTACATTTGACCAGGCTTAAATAGTAACAATATAAAATAGTCAAGTGTACATTTGACCAGGCTTAAATGGGAACAATATAAAATAGTCAAGTGTACATTTGACCAGGCTTAAATAGTAACAATATAAAATAGTCAAGTATACATTTGACCAGGCTTAAATGGGAACAATATAAAATAGTCAAATGCACAACTGACCAGGCTTAAATGGTAACAATATATAATAGTCAAGTGTACATTTGACCAGGCTTAAATGGTAACAATATAAAATTGTCAAGTGTACATTTGACCAGGCTTAAATGGGAACAATATAAAATAGTCAAGTGTACATTTGACCAGGCTTAAATGGGAACAATATAAAATAGTCAAATGCACAACTGACCAGGCTTAAATGGTAACAATATATAATAGTCAAGTGTACATTTGACCAGGCTTAAATAGTAACAATATAAAATAGTCAAGTGTACATTTGACCAGGCTTAAATGGTAACAATATAAAATAGTCAAGTGTACATTTGACCAGGTTTAAATGGTAACAATATAAAATAGTCAAGTGTACATTTGACCAGGCTTAAATGGTAACAATATAAAATAGTCAAGTGTACATTTGACCAGGCTTAAATAGTAACAATATAAAATAGTCAAGTGTACATTTGACCAGGCTTAAATGGTAACAATATAAAATAGTCAAGTGTACATTTGACCAGGCTTAAATAGTAACAATATAAAATAGTCAAGTATACAATTGACCAGGCTTAAATGGTAACAATATAAAATTGTCAAGTGTACATTTGACCAGGCTTAAATGGTAACAATATAAAATAGTCAAGTGTACATTTGACCAGGCTTAAATAGTAACAATATAAAATAGTCAAGTGTACATTTGACCAGGCTTAAATGGTAACAATATAAAATAGTCAAGTGTACATTTGACCAGGCTTAAATAGTAACAATATAAAATAGTCAAGTATACAATTGACCAGGCTTAAATGGTAACAATATAAAATTGTCAAGTGTACATTTGACCAGGCTTAAATGGGAACAATATAAAATAGTCAAGTGTACATTTGACCAGGCTTAAATGGTAACAATATAAAATAGTCATGTGTACAATTGACCAGGCTTAAATGGTAACAATATAAAATTGTCAAGTGTACATTTGACCAGGCTTAAATGGGAACAATATAAAATAGTCAAGTGTACATTTGACCAGGCTTAAATGGTAACAATATAAAATAGTCATGTGTACAATTGACCAGGCTTAAATGGTAACAATATAAAATTGTCAAGTGTACATTTGACCAGGCTTAAATGGTAACAATATAAAATAGTCATGTGTACAATTGACCAGGCTTAAATGGTAACAATATAAAATTGTCAAGTGTACATTTGACCAGGCTTAAATGGGAACAATATAAAATAGTCAAGTGTACATTTGACCAGGCTTAAATGGTAACAATATAAAATAGTCATGTGTACAATTGACCAGGCTTAAATGGTAACAATATAAAATTGTCAAGTGTACATTTGACCAGGCTTAAATGGTAACAATATAAAATAGTCATGTGTACAATTGACCAGGCTTAAATGGTAACAATATAAAATTGTCAAGTGTACATTTGACCAGGCTTAAATGGGAACAATATAAAATAGTCAAGTGTACAATTGACCAGGCTTAAATGGTAACAATATAAAATTGTCAAGTGTACATTTGACCAGGCTTAAATGGGAACAATATAAAATAGTCAAGTGTACAATTGACCAGGCTTAAATGGTAACAATATAAAATAGTCAAATGCACAACTGACCAGGCTTAAATGGTAACAATATATAATAGTCAAGTGTACATTTGACCAGGCTTAAATGGTAACAATATAAAATTGTCAAGTGTACATTTGACCAGGCTTAAATGGGAACAATATAAAATAGTCAAGTGTACATTTGACCAGGCTTAAATGGGAACAATATAAAATAGTCAAATGCACAACTGACCAGGCTTAAATGGTAACAATATATAATAGTCAAGTGTACATTTGACCAGGCTTAAATAGTAACAATATAAAATAGTCAAGTGTACATTTGACCAGGCTTAAATGGTAACAATATAAAATAGTCAAGTGTACATTTGACCAGGTTTAAATGGTAACAATATAAAATAGTCAAGTGTACATTTGACCAGGCTTAAATGGTAACAATATAAAATAGTCAAGTGTACATTTGACCAGGCTTAAATAGTAACAATATAAAATAGTCAAGTGTACATTTGACCAGGCTTAAATAGTAACAATATAAAATAGTCAAGTGTACATTTGACCAGGCTTAAATGGTAACAATATAAAATAGTCAAGTGTACATTTGACCAGGCTTAAATGGTAACAATATAAAATAGTCAAGTGTACATTTGACCAGGCTTAAATGGTAACAATATAAAATAGTCAAGTGTACATTTGACCAGGCTTAAATGGTAACAATATAAAATAGTCAAGTGTACATTTGACCAGGCTTAAATGGTAACAATATAAAATAGTCATGTGTACATTTGACCAGGCTTAAATGGTAACAATATAAAATAGTCAAGTGTACATTTGACCAGGCTTAAATGGTAACAATATAAAATTGTCATGTGTACATTTGACCAGGCTTAAATGGTAACAATATAAAATAGTCAAGTGTACATTTGACCAGGCTTAAATGGTAACAATATAAAATAGTCAAGTGTACATTTGACCAGGCTTAAATGGTAACAATATAAAATAGTCAAGTGTACATTTGACCAGGCTTAAATGGTAACAATATAAAATAGTCAAGTGTACAATTGACCAGGCTTAAATGGTCATCTGTGCGAATGACAATTATTCATTAGCTTCGCGTTGTTATGTTCCGTCCGTATGTCTCTGCATAATGGTATCTTGACCCAATTTAATTAAAATCAGATTTCCGCTGTCCTACACGAAGATCTGACGACGACCGCTAAGAGTCATGTTCTGGTGACCTTTGAATTAGCCAATGGAAACACATTTTTCAAAGCTTTTAAAGTAAATCAATTCGTTCCGTACACATTCAGGCTCTTCATTCACACTGCCCAATCTCCAAACTCGAAGATATAAGACTTCGTCTGATTAGCTGATAAAATTAGCGATTATGGTAACAACACAGGTCACCAGAACATGACTCTTAAGCAGTCACTGTTAGATCTTCATTTATAACAGTGGAAATCTGATTTTCATTAAATTGATATTTACCTAAGCCACGGGGTGGAAATTTATTAAACACGGAACTAATCTTGATAAGTAAGAAAAGAACAATCAAATGCAATTATGTATATGTTTATCTCTGATTTAAAAATAACACAACTTCAAGGAAATTATGGGTGCCTACAGCCGATCACGAAATGCAAACACATCAAAAGGATTTTGCAGAAAAGGAATAAAGTGAAGAAATAAATAAAGAAGAATATATTCATTTAGAAATACATACAACAAATTATATAGTGAGAATGAAATTGAAGAGTAATATTTCTCTTATTATAAAACCGAATGACAGAATAATTTTACTGCACTTAAATAATGGGATATATATATATATATATATATATATATATATATATATATATATATATATATATATATATTTGCAGCAATGTACGTTAGAAAGCTAGAAACACAGACCAATTTATTTTGGTTTGTTTTGTTCTTTGGAATGCAAGCACAATAGTAACCTTTAGTAATAAGGCAAAACTCCTTTAAACTCGTTGGAATCGACAAATCGGTAATTTCTAAAATTTAAATCAAATCAAATTCATGTGGAATAAAAACACGTAACACTAGGATGATAAATGTTATCTAGAAATCTCAATTCACTTTTTCTTCCCAAACAATTCCATTACCAAACGGGTCACGCTCAAGTCTTTTCGCCAATAAAAGGAAAATCACACTGACGGGTCACGCTCAAGTCTTTTCGCCAATAAAAGGAAAATCACAATGACGGGTCACGCTCAAGTCTTTTCGCCAATAAAAGGAAAATCACACTGGAAATACAACAGTTGCTGCTCTACATATACTTGTATCTTTTCTCACAAAAAAATTAATGTCATGTGCAAGCAATGCATATTCAACGCATTCATTACGGCGACTTCTCGATTGAACTAATTAATTCTAGGCAGAAAAGTTAAAGTGTTTCTTTGTCAATTATGAACCTACTAGTGAATTTTTTTTATTACTGAACTAGTGCAAATAATTCCATAAATTTATCACAATCCTTTCCATCAAAATTTATATTTTGCTTTTTTTTACTTCAGTGTGCGACTAAATTCTCAGCCATTTTCAAGCTATTTCCCATGCTCCTTACAAATTATTGTCTTTCAGAATCTTTCGCTGCAATAAAAAAATATTTGACCCCTAAGGTCTGCCAAATCAGTTTATCGTCTCATTGACTGGTACACAAGCAATTTGACTTGCTTCCAATAGAACTTCTTCTGCAATGAAATTCCATCATGAACTATGATAAAGGAACCAGACAAAAGATGGCGACTCCGTCGCCAAGAGTGTGTTTCATATTTGCATACGCCTGTCAGGGGCAAAAACAAAAAAGCAAAAGCTACGCATCTTTGCGATTTGTTTACATCTCGTGCATACATTTTGATCTAATCCTTTAAGAAAGTGTTTACATCATCGAAATTATGCGTGTGAGTTCAAACGACAAAAGACTTGTATGCTGTGAAATTGCTCCTGCAACATTCTTCCCGACTGATATAAGTTTTACTTTTCTTGGCCCTAGAGATGAAAATTGACATGCATCATTTTTATATTTAATTCAGTCAGGGCTCACAAATGTAAGACATCTCATTTTCGGTTCACTTGGTTTCTTTTCCAGACCCTAATTTGTTATCCACTGTCGACAGGGTGACCGAGGCTAATAATAATTGGTGTTAATTGTTATGGTGTCCTTCGTAACTACAAACCTCCTTGAATTCCGAGGATAATTCATAACCCGAAATTGGATAGATTCCGGCAGCTGCGGATTCGTCAGACCTGCTAATGACGTCATACCACCGGAAGGAGTCTTCACACCAGCGACTACGAAATATAAATCAATAGCTGCAATAAAGAGGCTATTAATGTTTTAGACTATTATAATGAGACGAGTCTATAATTAAATGAGCGCTATAAAAAGATGAAAATTAAAATGAGATAAGCACTATGAGATGAGTACTATAATAAGATGGATACTATAGTAATATGAGTGGTAAAATGAGCACTAAATGATGAGTACTATAATAAAATGGATACTATTGTGATATGAGTGGTAAAATGAGTACTGAGTACTATAATAAAATGGATACTATAGTGATATGAGTGGTACAATGAGTACTAAATGAGTACTATAATAAGATGAATACTATAGTGATATGAGTGGTAAAATAAGATGAGTACTATAATGAGGTGAGTGATATAATAAGATGAATACTATAGTGATATGAGTGCTAAAATGAGTACTAAATGATGAGTACTAAAATAAGATGAGCAATGATGAGTGCTATAAAAAGATGAGTATTATATTCTGGCGAGTACTATGAAAAGATGAATGTTATGAGACGAGTACTATAATGAGGTGAGCGCTATAAAAGATCAGTACTATATTGAGACAGAGTGCTATAAAGAGATGAGTACTAAATGAGATGAATACTATAAAAAAATAAGCAATGAGTGCTATGAAAATAGTAATATAATGATGTGAGTGCTATAAAAGATGAGTACTAAATGAGATGAATACTATAATGAGATAAGCAATGAGTGCTATAAAAAGATGAGTACTATAATGATATGAGTGCTATAAAAAGATGAGTACTATAATGTCATGAGTGCTATAAAAAGATGAGTACTATAATGTCATGAGTGCTATAAAAAGATGAGTACTATAATGTCATGAGTGCTATAAAAAGATGAGTACTATAATGTTATGAGTGCTATAAAAAGATGAGTACTATAATGTCATGAGTGCTATAAAAAGATGAGTACTATAATGTCATGAGTTCTATAAAAAGATGAGTACTATAATGTCATGAGTGCTATAAAAAGATGAGTACAATAATGTCATGAGTGCTATAAAAAGATGAGTACTATCATGTCATGAGTGCTATAAAAAGAAGAGTACTATAATGTCATGAGTGCTATAAAAAGATGAGTACTAAAATGTCATGAGTGCTATAAAAAGATGAGTACTATAATGTCATGAGTGCTATAAAAAGATGAGTACTATAATGTCATGAGTGCTATAAGAAAAGATGAATACTATAATGTCATGAGTGCTATAAAAAGATGAGTACTATAATGATATGAGTGCTATAAAAAGATGAGCACTATAATGTCATGAATGCTATAAAAAGATGAGCACTATAATGTCATGAGTGCTATAAAAAGATGAGTACTATAATGTCATGAGTGCTATAAAAAGATGAGCACTATAATATCATGAATGCTATAAAAAGATGAGCACTATAATGTCATGAGTGCTATAAAAAGATGAGTACTATAATGTCATGAGTGCTATAAAAAGATGAGTACTATAATGTCATGAGCGCTATAAAAAGATGAGTACTATAATGTCATGAGTGCTATAAAAAGATGAGTACTATAATGATATGAGTGCTATAAAAAGATGAGTACTATAATGATACGAGTGCTATAAAAAGATGAGTACTTTAATGTCATGAGTGCTATAAATAGATGAGTACTATAACGTCATGAGTGCTATAAAAAGATGAGTACTATAATGCCATGAGTGCTATAAAAAGATGAGTACTATAATGTCATGAGTGCTATAAAAAGATGAGTACTATAATGCCATGAGTGCTATAAAAAGATGAGTACTATAATGCCATGAGTGCTATAAAAAGATGAGTACTATAATGTCATGAGTGCTATAAAAAGATGAGTACTAAAATGCCATGAGTGCTATAAAAAGATGAGTACTATAATGCCATGAGTGCTATAAAAAGATGAGTACTATAATGTCATGAGTGCTATAAAAAAGATGAGTACTATAATGCCATGAGTGCTATAAAAAGATGAATACTTTTTTGAGACGAGTTCTACTGCATGCATATGTATACTGTACATACGTTTCTTGAAAAATGTCATGTAATTGATCTCTGAGAGTTTGAGACCAACCATAACCTCTTGAGGATATATTTTTGTCGTCAGTAACGAAAATGGATAACATTGCTAAATAAAACAGCTTGAAAAGGTCATCAGATAGCTTTATACTAGGACGGGACACTCCTATCAATACCTACGTAGTAAAGATACAAGTACACCAGCCGATACGCAGTCTTAAACAAGTCACAAAAAAGACAGAAGAATAGAATAAATGCGAAGGAAAAACAAACTTGTGCAGATAGGGCGGGAAAAATGGTGACAGTGTTGTAATTGTAACAGCCTGCGATTTAAAACAACCCCCGTGAAACAATGAAACAATCATTTATAATTTTGGACAATGACTGCAAACGAGGTCTTAATTTACCTCTTGAAAACGGCAATTCAGTTATTAAAATCATTCTGTTACCTTGTCGGTACCAATAATTAAACATGTAAACTACAGGTCAACTAATGCAAGAATAAGCAAAGTTACATGATTAGCCAAGTTACAAACAATCGGTCCAGCTGTTTTCCAAAGGCAACGTGTTTACTCCGTATGACAATTTTGCTAAAGACCTTTCTTGATCAAAATTCAGACACACAGTTTACATTATTTTATATACATTGTTTACTTTGGGCCAGAATGACACGGTACTATCTTCACCAACATTCCTGCAACCAGAACTTGTGGCTCCTCCACCTTCATTTGCTGAAGCTTTCCCCAGATTTGCCATGAATATAGCAACAATCGTTCAAACGATTAATTGTAATAAGCATGCCAACTGTCACGTTTTCTTTTAAACATCTTCACTAGTCAAGGTTCCGATATGTTAACCCTATCTACACCTTGGCGGATCGAGTAGGTATTTTAGTGCTTTATCCTAGCGATATCTATTAAATTTCATGAGTTGCCTCCCTTAATAGATAATGCCAACTAACCAACTGCGTGCAACAGAGGTTCAATCTACATCGGCCGAAAAATGGTGGAGGTAACTGACCTCAAAAGGATACTTGCAAGATAACATAGACGGTATAACTACACACCAGAGAGAGAAGCTATTGCAGGTGTATTAGAGTGAGAGATATTTGTACAAACACGGATTGGCACTGAAAATTGCTTATTTTTGAGTCCGATCAACTTGTGTGCTCCTCATGTCTTGTTAATGTAGGAAGTGTTTAAATTTCAACAATTAAATTTTATTGGATGCAGTGGTTTGCTTTTGCTGCATCGAATGAAGTTCACAGACCCGAAACACATAAATATATACTTGATCCGCCAAGGTGTAGATAGGTTAACATATCGGAACCTTGGGTAGCTAAGATATATATATATATATATATATATATATATATATATATATATATATATATATATATATATATATATATATATATATATATATATATAACACGTTTCAGTCTTGGTAACCTCTATATGGTTCTTGCATTTAAGCTTTCGAAGTTTGCCTTTGTACATTCTCTCCAACATTTTTAAATATTCAACTGTCTGTACGCTTTTACTTGCAACAGTTTGCAACTTTATTTTATTTTCAAATTTCACTTTCTATGACTGAACTTTGTCTCTACATACATATATATATATATATATATATATATATATATATATATATATATATATATATATATATATATATATATATATATATATATATATATATATATATGTCTTCTATCTACTTAACAAACATTTCAACATCCATTTCAATCTTTAGCACCGAGTGGGCAACTGTTAAGGAATCTACATAACCTCTCAAGTCTCTTCCGTCTTGCACTGTAAATAATCTAAACTCTAGAGATGAAAGTTCACCATTCTGCATTCTTTCGTTGTGATCATCTATGACAGTCCCAACTTTTTGCATTTGTCGGTCAGATGGTTCATATCTGGTGATTATTTTCTACTCCAGTACCTCAGAAAGTTTGATTTGCTGCCTTTTGTTTACTAAAAGTAAATTCTAACTGATATACATGACGTGTTTCTTCAAGTTGTGGCAAGGTAGGATGCACTCTCTGGAATATGCAGGTTAACATATATTTGTCCTCAGTTTTTTTATTTTTCAACCGATAATTTACGAAACAAATCATCTGACTGTTACTTTAGTTATTAATCAAGTTTCAGTTAATTTCTTGTTTCTATACTTAAAAGTAATTTCAGCAAAAAGTTTTTCAGCTTTATTCCTGTTATATTCCTAAGATGTATCAATCAGTATTATAACATATAGCACGTTTTCTTCAATTTTAATAAAATTTATAATTAAATTAAACTGTTGGTCTCTTTTAAATCTATACCGTTTTTGTAGTTACTGTTCAAAATTTAAAATCCCTCAGTAGATGCATTAGTAGCAGTATAATAATCTACAAGATGTTGTAATCTACAATTGACAGATGTAATCTATAATTGACAGATGTTGTAATCTACAATCGACCGATGTTGTAATCTATAATTGACAGATGTTGTAATCTACAATCGACCGATGTTGTAATCTATAATTGACAGATGTTGTAATCTACAATTGACAGATGTTTTAATCTACAATTGACAGATGTAATCTACAATTGACAGATGTTGTAATCTACAATTGACAGATGTTGTAATCTACAATTGACAGATGTTGTAATCTACAATTGACAGATGTTGTAATCTACAATTGACAGAGGGGGCCCCGAGTGGCCGAGTGGTCTAAAGCGCTGTCTGTTACGGATCACTGCCATCTCACCTCTGTCTGCGTGAGTTCGAGTCTAGGATTCGGCGAATGTGGATATGTGAGAAAGCTTGCCAGTAGCTTCTCGTGGGTCGGTGGTTCTTTCCGGTGTTTTCCCGGTTTCTTCCTCCACCATTAATACTGGCCGCCATGAATAGCCTATCGTGTGCTGAAAAATGGCGTTAAGCCCAACAACAACAACAACAACAATTGACAGATGTTGTAATCTATAAGATGTTTTAATCTAGATGTAATCTACAATTGACAGATGTTGTAATCTACAATTGACAGATGTTTTAATCTACAATTGACAGATGTTGTAATCTACAATTGACAGATGTTGTAATCTATAAGATGTTGTAATCTACAATTGACCGATGTTGAAAACTACAAGATGTTGTAATCTACATTGACAGATATTGTAATCTACAATTGACAGATGTTGTAATGTACAATTGACAGATGTTGTAATCTATAAGATGTTGTAATCTACAATTGACCGATGTTGTAAACTACAAGATGTTGTAATCTACATTGACAGATATTGTAATCTACAATTGATAGATGTTGTAATCTACAATCGACAAATGTTGTAATCTACAATTGACAGATGTTGTAATATACTATTGACAGATGTTGTAATTCTAGCGGGTAACATCTCTGATGAGTAAATGTATACTCATGGGTAATTTAATTTAAATATAGATAAAGATAACTACTCATGGGCTATTTAACTGAATTATAAAGATATTTACTAATTGGCCATTTGACTGAAATACAAAAATATCTACTCATAGGCCATTTGACTGAAATACAAAAATATCTACTCATAGGCCATTTGACTGAAATAAAAAAATATCTACTCATAAGCCATTTGACTGAAATACAAAAATATCTACTCATAGGCCATTTGACTGAAATACAAAAATATCTACTCATAGGCCATTTGACTGAAATACAAAAATATCTACTTATAGGCCATTTGACTGAAATACAAAAATATCTACTCATGGGCCATTTGACTGAAATACAAAAATATCTACTCATAGGCCATTTGACTGAATTACAAAAATATCTACTCATTGGCCATTTGAATGAATTACAAAAACATCTACTCATAGGCCATTTGACTGAATTACAAAAAAAATACTCATGGGCCATTTGACTGAAATACAAAAATATCTACTCATAGGCCATTTGACTGAATTACAAAAATATCTACTTATAGGCCATTTGATTGAAATACAAAAATATCAATTCATAGGCCTTTTGACTGAAATACAAAAATATCTACTCATAGGCCATTTGACTGAAATACAAAAGTATCTAATAATTACCAACCAGTTTAAACTAAACAAAACATGAAAAATACCTTTAAAAAAGTTTAAAATTGAAATTCTGAAAGAAAATGTTGTCTGATTCAGCCAGCAAAAATGCTGTTCCTATGAGGGTTCCCAAATCATAAAATATTGTAAGAATCCATTAATTTCGTAGCTACTTCTTTTTCAAAGATAAGATATACTGGAAGCAAGGATATCCATAGAAGTATTATTTTTTTTATGGGGAGCGGTGTCGGGGGAGGGGCCAAACATGTGGTGGTCAAGCATGTAGTGGGACGGAAGTGCGGTTAGGTCTAGCCGTCACGGCAGAATTTTGAGAGAGAGAGAGAGAGAGAGAGAGAGAGAGAGAGAGAGAGAGAGAGAGAGAGAGAGAGAGAGAGAGAGAGAGAGATTAATAATTTTTACAAAAAAATCTAAACTGTAATGCTATTAATAACAACACTAATAACATATGTATGTATGTATGTATGTATGTATGTATGTATGTATGTATGTATGTATGTATGTATGTATGTATGTATGTATGTATGTATGCATGCATGCATGCCTGCAATGAATGCGTGCATTATTATTATTATTATTATTATTATTATTATTATTATTATTATTATTATTATTTAGCATATCTTTACTGCCCAATAAAGTTTGATTTGTAAAAAAAAAAATATTTATCGTTCTCTAGATCTCGAATTTGCCAAAACTTTTGTCTCTCTTCCTCTCTTAAACTTCTGCAGTGACGGCCAGACCTAATCGCCATTCCGTCCCAAGCATTAGCCAGTTCCTTGTGATACACTCCTCGCTAGAACTTAGGTTTCCTGCAGTTGTTCTTACTTTGGGGCGATGCTGCTTTTCACGCATGCGTCAGGAATTTAAAAAGTAAGGTCACTAATAGATGTATTTTCTGACACGTGTTTTTACTTAAAGGTGAGTGTTCTGAAGAATTTGACGTCATAGGTTAAAAAGAAAGAAAATAAGGGCTTTTAATTTATATCCTCATACCAAGGTCAGTTAAAGTAAACTTATTAATTACTAGTGAGCGTCTGATACGTCAGAACTGATATGTAGGTCAACACAGCATAAAATTTACAGTATGGAGTAGGCCTACTTCTCGACAACGTTGGTCTCCGCTGTCAGAAAAAAGCTGAGACCTATTTGTTGGTCAAGGTGTGACCTTGTATACTTCTCACACAGTTCGTTATCGCTATGTTTGTTCTACATAACCCAGGATGAATAACATGTTGTTGGCATCCGTCCGTCTTCGAGAGACGATGGTGTAGCTCCCTGTTTTGGTGCCTTATCTGTACCGTCGCGAGTGGCTGAGTCCTTCCTCTTGGCTCTCTTTGTAGCGAGGTTTGCTTTTATCCCTTCCCTCGGCCTTCTGAATGCATTGTCTCACAGCAAGTCGCCACTCGTAGCGGTTGTATATATCACATAATAAATGAGCGACATAAAATGAAGGATAAACTTGCAGAGAGAGAGAGAGAGAGAGAGAGAGAGAGAGAGAGAGAGAGAGAGAGAGAGAGAGAGAGAGAGAGAGAGATGACATTCCATGCAATTTTTTTCCATGTTTAAAAAAAAAGTATTATAAAAGAGAAAGCGAAAAAGTGACAATATTTACACATTTTTATTATAAAGTTTATATTATAAAGTGTTAGAATATAATACAAGTATTGATTCAGTCGTGATATCTTCTCTCCGACCGAGCGTGTGAACTGCCATTTAGCCTGGTACGCTGTATTATCGCGATATATATATATATATATATATATATATATATATATATATATATATATATATATATATATATATATATATATATATACCGATCATTTATTGCTACATTATTACAAATTGTAAAGTTTCTCTGATTTTTCCCTTTATATATTTTTATAAAAAAAAATACATCAGCCAATCTAATCACGTTAATGTAAATAAAACAGCTTATGGCGGCTGACCCAGATTACCATTAACCTAGATTATGTATGGTAGCACGCACACATTATAATAAACACAAATTTTAAATTGGTGGTAAGATGTAACGTGCACGCTTGCACTGGTTGAAAATTGTTACCACAATAAAAGTCTCAATTACTAAATTGAATACAATAATGTCAGTTAAGGTGAAATCCATGATAACAACAGTAGTAAAAAAATATACATCACTTTTTTCTGAAGTAAATGTAATGTGGGCAGATATATATATATATATATATATATATATATATATATATATATATATATATATATATATATCAATTAATATTAATATTATTATTGAAATATTACTAGTTTTTAAACTAGTTGAACTATTTTTGTTGCTTTTCTATTTATGTTGGAAGTAGGCTCATTAGCAGTGTTGTGTCAATTTGGGTCCATAATGGCTACCATGAAATTAAATTGCAACCTTGTCCTTGTAATGACGTGTTTGTCACTATCAGGATACGACCAATAATCGTCAAACATCAGACGATACACTGAATAAATTTCGTAATCAAATCCAATGCAGGTATAGCAATTTTGACTGGAGTTTTCTTTAGGGTGATCAAAGTAATTGCATGATTTTTACAAACAAGTGATGTTCATTCTTTTTCATTGTAAACTTATAAAAATGTTGACATTTTAGATGAAATTGCTCTGTAGAATATGTGTTTCCTTACTGGCTTCAGTTTTACATACGTAAACAACCGCTACACTACGCGTGTCCAAAATTAATCAGAAAATTCCATTTGCCGCGATAATAAAGCGTTGGACTACACCTGCACCCTGAACACAGTCGGTTTCAGGATAGTGGTTTGCTACTCACCGGAAGATTTCCTCAGACGGTGCTGGCGTTAGCAGAAGTGTGGGGCGAAACATTCCGGCGGCGCCATGGCTTGTTGTATCCTTGGTAAATTTGTCGGCTACAATGGTGACATTTGCCTCAGGAATTTCCTCCTGTATGCGGACTGCAGTTGAAAGTCCCACAACGCCAGCCCCAAGGACCGCGATGGCTGGTGCCATTACGACGTTCACACTCGTATCGAGTCACGTTTTCAGATCTATATGAGGGCCAGAAAGGCAAATACTAATCTTTCGCAGAAGGTAACCCTATAAATAACTTCGTACCGCATACACGCGTATTAAATGTCTGCTCGAATATGACAGTTTTCAGTGTTGCATTGCATCTTTATACCTGTTAGGGTATTCAAAGTCGTATGCATTATCACGCTTTATCCTGTTTTCCTTAAGGGTCGACATTCATTTTTTTTTTTTTTTATTAAAATGAAAATCCTAGCTCGCACCCCCCCCTCCGGAAGGGTCGATCAGTCCAGAGAAACGTCGAGCGTCTGCGATCTAGGTCAGATTTTTGTGTTGCCAAGGGTACACGAGACATTTTGCTTGTGCACAAATTTAATGTTACATATACCACAGGCACTCGAAGCGAGCTTAGTGTGATAGAGGATCCAATGTCAGAACCGGTCATGGGTCTAATCTGAGATATTTTTGTCACTCTGTATAACTTTTGCCTAACGATTATTTTTATTTTATTTTTTAACATCAAGCTTGCGTCGAGTATCTGTGGCATACACCTGCCTGACATCAGAATTTCACAAAAATAAAAAATAAAATGAATGAGTGAGGTAAAAATGGTCCATATTTTGGGATAGGTATAATCAAGGAAAACATGAGATGGTTCACTTGACCTGGAAAGTCTGTCGAAATCCAGAAAATAAAAAGTTTATGCACATGTTTGAAAACACGTGCAATTCAATACAAGCCCGTTCCTTGGGATATAGTTTTGAAACACATCGTGTACTTAATAGCTTGATGTAAATTTAAGATATTCTGCTTACCTTCAACCAGCGTGTCTATTGCTGTCAGAGACTAGCTCTTTTTCCTAACCGATTATTGGTATTTCACTGGCTAACTGTGCGGTGACTAATTGAGGGTTACATGCCTCACATCAGTTCAAGAACACAAGCCTGAATACCAAATTACCGATGCAGCCATATCGTTAATTATTACACAATAACAGCTCAAAAAGTCACACCATAACCTTACAAGGGCCAGTTTGTTGCGAAATGTAGAGTTCTACCTAAGGATGAGGCGTACAGACGAAATTTAATTACATCTGCTTTCTATCGGAGACCGTGATTATCTCCCAGCTCCCTTTAATGACGTATTGATAAATTGCATTCCATTTGGAAAGTTAATATATATTCATGTGTGGAGAGAGAGAGAGAGAGAGAGAGAGAGAGAGAGAGAGAGAGAGAGAGAGAGAGAGAGAGAGAGAGAGAGAGAGAGAATTTAAACCAGGAAATGCAGCTTGGTCATATTCACTACAGACTCATGTTAGTACCCCGTCCACGAGGTAGGAGATGGGGTACTAATATTACACACCCGGCGCTTTTTGAGCCTAATATTAAAAATTTTTGAACATGTTCCTTGCATATAATGAAAAAAAAAAAAACTAAAGGGTACTTTTATCTAATAACGGAATTATTGAAATTCATTGAAGAAATAGTTTTAAAATCTCATTCACCTTTCTTATCTGATATTTTCGTCTAGATCGTCTGCCATATTAGTTTAAATTATGACTACTTCCGTTCTCAGCCTTGTTTGTGTGTCATATAAGAACAATGAGGCCTAAACAGATGGTAGTAAAATTTTATGGTGCAGTCTGAGTTGGAAATTCTGCACGTTAAAAATAAATATGGTTTATTGGTGACTTTGAAATTATAACAAGAAACCATTATTCGCCTCTTGCCTTTTCTCAACAAATTGTGGTTTCCACAATTAATGTTAGTATTCATTCTCCGTCTTCGCTTGTTACACTATTCAGCGGGGCCCCGAGTGGCCGAGTGGTCTAAAGCGCTGTCCGTTACGGATAAATGCCATCTCGCCTCGGTCTGCGTGAGTTCGAGTCTATGATTCGGCTAATGTGGATATGTGAGAAAGCTTGCCAGTAGCTTCTCGTGGGTCGGTGGTTCTTTCCGGTGATTTCCCGGTTTCTTCCTCCACCATTAATACTGGCCGCCATGAATAGCCTATCGTGTGCTGAAAAATGGCGTTAAGCCCAACAACAACAACACTATTCAGCAAGTAATAACATAGCGTAAAATATCCAAATATGGTCTGGCAAGCTTTTTTTTTAGAAAACGGGTCTTGCGTTATCTGTCTTGGCGGACATGGCGATGTGAATGGTATCCAGGTAGCAATTGTTTTTCCAAAGACCTTAATGCTAATGTTTTGTGACCTAAATATACCTTCTATCCTACCTCAGCATGCATGTCACACACTGTCATAAAGAACAGTGTTAGTTTGTCAATTTGACAAGGACAGAACGAGGTACTCAGGCATGTGTACCACATTTTAAAAAAGTCATAAAAATACAAAATCTAATATAGTTCGGAATTAACATAATCTCACATGTTGCCAAGAGGCTTAACATTTTTTTAAAATAAGCTAACAGAAAGCAAAACTCTTACATAATGCACCAATCACAGTTAGTTTTGTGGTTTATTTCTGAATGCAATGTCCCCTACACCTTAAGCTCCGCTCACATAGAATTGTACAATTGGTACCTAGTGTAACCATGCCAATTTATTGTATCGTATAAAGTCTTAATAAATTCATAATAAGCCAAACTTCTTTCACAACATCATTAGACTTGTGTAGTAGATTTCTACACTATTTGTTTTTCTGACTAGTTCGTAGCATAAACCACAACAAATCAACTCGAGGCTACGACATCGTAGCTACCAGACACTAGTAAACAGCTCCGGTGGCCTAGTGGTTAGAGCGTCCGCCTCGGATGCGGGAGGTCGTGGTTCGATCCCAGGTTGAGGCATACTAAAAACTTAAAAAAATAGTATTAACAGCTGCCTCGCTTGATGCTCAGTATTAAGAGGTTAGTGTTAGGACTGGTCGGCCTGGTGTCAGGATAATGTGACTGGGTGGGACATGATGCTACATGTAGCTTGAGGTAAGTGGGTTCAGTTCATCAATTGGCGTGACGAGCAGACATTTCTGGGCTTTGCGCCCTTGAATTTCCTTGGATACAGCGGCAAGCCACCGTATCCAATTAAAGTTAGTTGCTCAAATTTGAACATCGTTCCTATGTTATCGAGCCAAGGGGAGTACACAACTTGAATGGATTGTTTGTAAAAATAATTTTTACTCAAATACACATATACTGGCATTCCTCTGGTACACAGTCATACTTTAGATGTTAAACTTCCAAAGTATTCTTTTTAGGTCAGTTGCCCCACCGTTTCCGACCGATGTACAATGCATCAAGCAGTACATCAGTAATGCATCAGTAGGCATTACGTACTAAGGGATGCAACTAATGAAATCCAATAAGTGTCCCCGAGTGGCCGAGTGGTCTAAAGCGCTGTCCGTTACGGATCACTGCCATCTCACCTCTGTCTGCGTGGGTTCGAGTCTAGGATTCGGCGAATGTGGATATGTGAGAAAGCTTGCCAGTAGCTTCTCGTGGGTCGGTGGTTCTTTCTGGTGATTTCCCGGTTTCTTCCTCCACCATTAATACTGGCCGCCATGAATAGCCTATCGTGTGCTGAAAAATGGCGTTAAGCCCAACAACAACAACCAATAAGTGTGGCTAAGACAAATCACCAATGTATCTGCCAAGGTGTAGATAGGGTCATCATGGCTAGCGAAGTACCAGTTTTGGTTACCATAACAGTTTATAATCACGCACCCCCACCTCCGGAAATACTATAAATGAAATAAAGATGGAACTTATCTCTTTCGCATTTAAATCTAACAAACTGGATAGGCAGTTGTTGATGTTTGCGTCTGTGGTTTTAGATAAACCGTGATAATCGAAATTAGCGCTTACGCAAGGAAAGGTCAATGAAACAGTATGACCAACAACAGTCAGCTGCTTTTGGCTATTTAAAACACATGGACATACTTTTGTTTGTTTAAAAAAATATCAACATGAAATGAAATCTTCGTCAATGTCTTATCTTCCTTTACTGTTTCTGAAATTCAGAATACAAGTCGTCACGCGCCGAAACGACTCAGAGCCGAATCGACACAATAGGAACAGTAGGCCGAAACGACATGGGTTGAAACGGTTTATCACTGAATGCGCCTGTTCCGTTAAGTGTTGCCACTCGACCGCCTAAATTGTGTGCTAGTAACCTCGAGGCCGTCTCTAGCCGCTGGTGTTTTTCTTGGGTGCTAAATTTAGCACATCTTCAGCCAAACTAAGTACTTACTGTATGCATAAGCAAAGTAAGTCCCATCTGATTAGCTTTTGCTGGGATGGACTTAACTTCTTACAGTTTTAGATGTGCAATAAAATCTTTTGCTGGTTCAAGTTTTACAGAACTTTTCCGACGTGAGTATACTTCGCTGCCTACTGTAAGATAAGGGAGCTAAGTAAGGTAAGTTCAGCAAATATCGCGGAGATTTTCAAAGGGAATTTTGTGATTTATTTTTTTTTCTTATCTTAGTGCTTCTTTCCTGATTTCTTTATTTAGTGTGCTAGTCTTGGTGTGTTCGAAAATTCAACACGGCAATATCAGTCTCAGTTATACAACATGGAAGATTGTAATAAATGGAATATTATCCGTCAATTTATGACCCAGTTGTGTAAGCAAAGGCAGCCAGGTGTGTTTTTTTATTTTTCTTGACAGTTTATTACTAACATTTAAAACACAAAAATAGCACTAATTGGATATGGTTGGTCATGTTTTATTTTGTTAACGAAAAACACATTTGAAGACTACATAAATATGTACAATAAGACGACGCATTTCGCTTACAGATAATAGACCCGTGACGAAGCAAGGGAATTAACCTTGCATTAAACTGGTATACACTTCTGTCAGAATTTTGGGAGGAACAAATGATCTATAGATAGATAAGTCGAAAGAAAGCTTTTTGGTTAAATATGGGGTGGGTCCGATGATTAAGGAAGGAGGTTATTAGATTCAAAATCTCTTTAACACTACTTCATGGATTCCGTGCAATAACGGATGGTGACACACTGAGTAGAAATAGCACAAATGAATGTCATATGTGGACTGTGAAATTGAGTTCATACACAGCGTTGTTGCACCACCAGCCCACGTACCCTTGCCGTATACAGGATAGTACAAAATGCAGAGGGTAGTCTCTGAATGAGTGTAGGGTCTGAAATATGGGTTTTTTTTTTTTTTAGTATAGTGTAAACAGTTTTGTGTATGTTGGCTTCAAAATGTGCTGGTTTGCATAAGGGTTTTATTTGTGTTAGGTCAGTCAACTACCGTCCTACATTGCTATGTGATTTGGAAAGCAACTTTATTTGAAAACGGAGATGATCTGTTTAGAATGTTAGGCGATTTAAATAATTTGTTTTGTCTTTCCTGTAAATGATAAGTGATACATGTATATAAAAACTCTTTGTAATTTACATTACAATGAACGTACGAAGATAAAAAAGGTATTCTTGAATAGCTTATTTAACAATAAAGTAAAACGTCCTCTTTTAGGTCTACACAAAAATGGGCACAATACTTTAACATAGGTGATATTCTTTAACTTTGTTTTGTTTGCTATTACAAGGATGGGTACCATTACAGGTAATATATAGTAAGCCAACACTGCGTGCATAGTTTAAACCGTCTATAGAGTAAGGGCAGTATATAGTACTGATTGTTCCTATCGTTTCTGATCTTAATATAGAAGCGTTATCTATCCAATGAATTTTACTTTCCATTTAGTTCTTGAAGAAAGATATATTATCAACGTTATTTAAATGTGATCAACATGATATTCTCATCACCACCTCTTGATAAAACCAAAATTTTGCCATTTTGTCATCTTCGCTAGCCAAGGTTCCGAAAACCATATCTACTCCTTGGACGATCGAACAGCTACAGTGGTGCTTTATCCTTGCTTTTCATGTGTTGCCTCCCTTAGTATGTTATGCCAACTAACAAATAGCCTTGTGCATTGTACATCGGCGGAAGACGGTGGTGGCAATTGACCTAAAATGATACTTTATAAGTTTAACATCTTGAAATATGAATATGTACCTGAGGGATGCCATTACAGGAGTATTTGAGTGAAAGGTACCAGTGCAAACACTGACCGACACTGGAAAATTGTTTATTTGTCAGTCCACTCAAGTTGTCTGCTCCTCTTGACTCAATGACATAGGAGCAGAGTTTAACTTGAACTTAATTTTGATTAGATGCCGCCACTTTCAGTGAAATTCACAAACCCGAAGCACGAAAATATGTTAGACACGCCAAGGTGTTACGTGACAAAGGCTCGTACACAGTAACAAAGAAAAAGGTGGAAGCCAACAAGCTTTGTATATTTCAACAAAACAGTTTATTTCCCTAGACAACAACGTAAAAATTGGTAAATAGAACTTACAGTTGTTGAATATAATCAAAATATGATTTTAAGAATAAAAACACTAAATAGTCCTATAAGAATCCAGGTTCTAGTTTCGACGACGTATGAATATAGAGGTCGATGACGTCAGATGTAGTCCAATATATGAATAACAATAATTCTTCACTTGAATCACAGTCTTTGTTTCCGAATAATTCCAGAATTAATTTCCTTTAATATCTTTCAGATTTTTTTAATAAGAAAGTCAACTTTTTGAGTGTCCAGGAGAATAAATTATTGAATCCAAATAATCAGACGAAGAATAAAATTTTCCGGCAACAAATTAAAAACAACACCTTGTTTCTTCAAGATTTTGAATGACTCTGGCCAAACCAATATGAAGAATGCGTATTTACACTTAAAAAA
Organism: Potamilus streckersoni; assembly: GCA_016746295.1. Lineage (NCBI taxonomy): Eukaryota > Metazoa > Mollusca > Bivalvia > Unionida > Unionidae > Potamilus > Potamilus streckersoni. Next base: position 974,241 of record JAEAOA010001366.1, read on the forward strand.
TCACTTCAAATCTCGCGAGATTAGTCATGTGGTCTCTTATTACGCTATTTATAACACGTCCGCAGTACAGACCGACTTAAAATCCAATCATAAAAATATATGTCTGTGATGCTGACCAATCATTTTAACTTCCTGTTGATTTGTTATCAATGTAAAGCGAACTAAAGGCCAACCCTCACGTATTTCTATTTCGTCTTAAATAAACAAAGTTTGTGCCAAAATTTTATCTCACTACTAAAAATAGAATCCTGAATCCGAGGAAAAATATTCATTGCAATTATATACAATCAAACAAAAATGAAATAAAAAGAATTTTAAACCTGACACAAAAACAATTTAATCACATGTATGTAAATATTTGGAACAGTTTTGTAGACAGTTTAGCAAAAGGTCTTCAAACGATAAAATGCAGTAAGCGCATGCGCTGCTAAACTATATTCCGTATTTACACTGTGCCGTAAACAGAGCTAGCGTTGATTTTGTCTCTAATATTGAAGAATTTTCTGAAAATTAAATCGTACATTTGGTCTACGCTGTTATTAATACAAATTAAGATGACCTTATATAACGCTAACTGTAGTTTCGTATCTTTGGAGCGTTATGTTGTTTTTTGTATCTTTGGGGCGTATATTCCAATAGCATAGCAAAATGGGATTCAGTAAACTCTATTGGAAAGAAATGTCAGTTGACTCTGGCGATGTCCGGTCAGTTCTGAGGCGGACAGTTCGGACCGTACAGACCGGAGAAGGGACAATTGGGAGAGCGAAAATTCGGAGAAGGACATTTCGGAAAATGGACAATTCGGAGAGAAGACATTTAGGAGACAGTCATTTTGGAGAATGAACAATTCGGAGAGGGAACAATTTGGAGGTAGACATTTCGGAGATTAGGAGGAGAACGGACAGTGCGGAAAGGGGACAGTTCACGTAAATACACAATTAATAGAAATGAAGGAAATATGGCGATATAGTAATCGTTCATCCAAAGGCCGTTGACATTTCCACTGCGAAAAATAAAAGGATTAACGATATTTGGATCGCCATCTTTATTGCATTGCAACCAATTATGGTACTTGCGATTCGGTTGATTTATTACGTGACTGTAACCACGACATAAATATAAAGTGCATAAATATCCGACTTAAAACAATTTGCGAAAAGAAAATTTTTTTTTAAAAAAAAACGATAATGTAAAATTTAAATCGGGTGAATTGACCGAGATTGTTTGCAATTTAAAAAGAAACTAAAAAAACATTTTTCTCACAAAACAACGTTTTTTGAAACTATGAGTTATTACGTTGCCAATGATTATTTGAATAATGAAGGCATTCAGTCATATGTTGTTATGTAACAGTTCTAAATTTGCAGCGTCTTCGTACAATATTCTTTTTTTTATATGCTTACCAATAGATTTTTCTAAGTTCAAATCAATTCATCAAATCTTGTTTTTACATGTGAGTATGTTAAGTTCACCCTGTATTTATTATTCGACTTTTCCATGCTCACGATCTCCGAATTATCTACGAAATATCCCCTCAGAATTGTCCATTCACCGAACAGTAACTGTCCGTCTCCTAAATAGTCTTATCGCTGAATTGTTCATTTCCAATTGTCTGTCTCCCCATTGCTTGTCTCCTATTGGCATCAGTACACAATTAATCCGGTTCAGTACCCCGAATGTAGTCCCAGTCTATTTTTAGATCACTTTTTCCTGTCTCCGTTTGGTGGTGATACAAGAGTTAGATTTTGGCATTCTTGGTAACGATTTAAAGGCAATTGTTTATTCTTTAGAATGCGAGCTTATGGTGTGGTTGTCTGTGTGTATTTCGGCGACAGTGCACATTGAGTAATAAGGTCATGGTGATGATCCGGAAGTGAAATCTGTGTTCCATTGCCTGGTGTTTTGTTTAAAATTCAGCCTCTCAAAAAAATGCAGGTCAACCCTTGACAAGAACTTCACTGTAAAGTCATCTTTGAAGGTATTTTAGATTAACATATGATTTGTACTGATTGTCACACAGTGGAAAGTTCAGTATTGAGAAACAAATGTAGAGACCATGTAGTGAAATTAATTGTGTTCTATGGCCTATTGGCCTCGGGGTGCATGGAAACACCGTAACGCACCGAAACGCCGGATCACAATATAAACACCGAAACGCACTTTAGTTATATCGTATATACCGTAGTGTATATTGGTGTGTATGTATAATTCATATATGTTAAGTTTAATATTAGTTATATAATAAATTAATATGTACTTTCATTTCTGCAAGTGATGCAACAAATATTAGTATTTTTTATTAAGTGATTATTATATTTTGGTTATTAATAAATACATTTTTCTTAATATCTTAAGTTCCAGGTTGTGTGAAATTTGCGCAAACCAGCCGGCAAAACATCTATATAGTTCAGTGTAACAGTCATTAGTTATGTGCGATAATGGTTTAAATGCAAAGAAACATGCGATAATGGCGTGTCAAATCATTCCCGTCTTTCGTTGACCGTTTCTAGACCTATTCTGTTATAGGAAGAAGAGTATGGGGTACTGGACAGTTGCAAAAATGGGTTTAATACACAAAGACAATTTTTGGAATATATGCCAAAATGTTTATTTTTATTTTTTCATATAACACACAAATGTTTACAAATTATTAAAATCACGAGTTGGAACACTGTTTCAACATTCTTTTCTATCCTGCTTTTTATGTCTTGTGATCTGCACTAGGAAAACAAAGTGAATATTTATGCATGTTTGTGTAGTTCGGTGTTTGCGGCTGTTAGTGTAGCATTGCATACTACATTGTTGTTGTTGTTGTTGTTGTTGTGGGGTTTAACGCCATTTTTTCAGCACAAGATAGGCTATTCATGGCGGCCAGTATTAATGGTGGAGGAAGAAATCAGGAAATCCGCGGAAAGAACCACAGACCCAGGAGAAGCTACTGGCAAGCTTTCTCACATATCCACATTCGCCGAATCCTAGACTCGAACCCACGCAGACAGAGGTGAGATGGCAGTGATCCGTAACGGACAGCTCTTTAGACCACTCGGCCACTCGGGGCTCCCATTCTACATTGTACTGTTACCATTATTTGACAGCCACGATGTGTTATCTTGGTGTAGTGTAAGGCATATGTGTGGAATTTGTTATATGAATTTAATATTCATGGATTGTCACTAATTGTTGTAATTATTAACACGATTCAGAGTAGCTACATATTCCTGATTGATTTCCGTTACTGGTGTATATACTACAAATATAGTAGCCAAAAGTACATAATACACATCGGGTTGGTTAATGTATGCTTTCGGTGTGTACTACAAATATAGTAGCCAATAGTACATAAACACATCGGGTTGGTTAATGTATGCTTTCGGTGTGTACTACAAATATAGTAGCCAATAGTACATAAACAAATCGGGTTGGTTAATGTATGCTTTCGGTGTGTACTACAAATATAGTAGCCAATAGTACATAAACACATCGGGTTGGTTAATGTATGCTTTCGGTGTGTACTACAAATATAGTAGCCAATAGTACATAAACACATCGTGTTGGTTAATGTATGCTTTCGGTGTGTACTACAAATATAGTAGCCAATAGTACATAAACACATCGTGTTGGTTAATGTATGCTTTCGGTGTGTACTACAAATAAAGTAGCCAATAGTACATAAACACATCGGGTTGGTTAATGTATGCTTTCGGTGTGTACTACAAATATAGTAGCCAATAGTACATAAACACATCGGGTTGGTTAATGTATGCTTTCGGTGTGTACTACAAATATAGTAGCCAATAGTACATAAACACATCGGGTTGGTTAATGTATGCTTTCGGTGTGTACTACAAATATAGTAGCCAATAGTACATAATACACATAGGGTTGGTTAATGTATGCTTTCACGCTAATCTATTGGAGGAAGAGTTTGGGATATCGGATAGTTGCAGAAATGTGTTTGATACACAAATGCCATTTTTGGGATCATGTTTCAAACTATTTGTTTCATAAGTATATTATTATTCAAACAATACATGTGCTCGGACAGCAAATAAGATTAAATATTATGAACAATATAAATAAGCACATGCCAAGTTATATAGCAAGTTTGTCTAATGATCAACGATGCTATGAAGTACTTAAAGATTTTAGCGAAAATGCAAAATCGTTAAATGAAGACTTTGACGTTATTGATTTTATAAGTGATATTGATGAAGCGCCATCTGTAGATGACCTGGACGGAAGAATTAATAATTTAATAGTGTACGATGATGTCATGCTGGACCAACAATCAAATCCAGCTAGGATATTTTCTCTAGGCAGACATAAAAATACAGACGTGATTTATGTTACGCAGTGTTATACACAAATTCCAAAGTGGTCAGAGATAACTAATATTTTGGTCGTGTTTAATGGAGGGAGTTGATAATCATACACTGCAAAAAATTTATTATACTTGGTGTTTAGGGGACATTTATTTGCACGCGCGCAAGCTGCCAGTTTGGTTTTATAACCATAATGTTGCATGATACTAGGTCAAGATATCGTAACGGTCTTCAGGGGGTATGATCTGACAAAAATAACACGCACGAGTACATAAACGAACACAAAAAAAATTTATAAACACGAATGTCTACGGCGAAGTAACCCGGTATAGAAAATTTCGATCCGGTTAGATGTGTCATTTTGGCGTGATTGACCTTTTTATATACATTTTGTGAGTGTGAATCTTTATTTTTAGACAAACTTGCTCGAAAACAATTTGTAGGGTTCACGCTCTCTGGAGTGTATATTAATAAAACATATATATATATATATATATATATATATATATATATATATATATATATATATATATATATATATATATATATATATATATATATATATATCTCGTTCACTAAAATATACAAAGTAATTTACATGTTGCCATAATATATTTAAAATTAATCATCCTGACTGACTAGTGCTTCATTTTTGCTGATTAATGTTTTAGCAATATAATTTAATATAATTTAGCAAATAATGCCATTGACAAAAAAGTGAATACATATGGGTATTGAAGAACAGTTGTCGTAAAAGGAAAATTTCATGTAGGGTTTGTTTTCCCTCTGTATTCTTCTTATTATTGAACAATCGATATGGAAACATTAGCTACTCACGGACCAAAATTTTTTTTGTGATGTAAATTCCAAAATAATTACGGAAATGATTTGACATGCCATTTTTGCATGAATCTTTGTATTTAGAACATCAAAATAATTGTCCTCGCATAACTCCATAACGTCCAGGTGAATACGTGGAAAAGTTTAAAAGAATGCTAGATCTCATTGAATTTGGTATAACGTGAACGTTACATAGGTCTCATTGAATTTGGTATAACGTGAATGTTACATAGGTCTCATTGAATTTGGTATAACGTGAATGTTACATAGGTCTCATTGAATTTGGTATAACGTGATGTTACATAGGTCTCATTGAATTTGGTATAACGTGAATGTTACATAGGTCTCATTGAATTTGGTAGAACGTGAATGTTACATAGGTCACATTGAATTTGGTAAAATGTAAATGTTACATAGGTCTCATTGAATTTGGTATAACGTGGATGTTACATAGGTCCCATTGAATTAGGTACAACGTGAATGTTACATAGGTCTTATTGAATTTGGTATAACATGGATGTTACATAGGTCTCATTGAATTTGGTATAATGTTAATGTTACGTAGGTCTCATTGAATTTGGTATAACGTGAATGTTACATAGGTCTCATTGAATTTGGTATAATGTGAATGTTACATAGGACTCATTGAGTTTGGTATAACATGAATGTTACATAGGTCTCATTGAATTTGGTATAACGTGGATGTTACATAGGTCTCATTGAATTTGATATAACATGGATGTTACATGGGTCTCATTGAATTTGGTATATCGTGAATGTTACATATGTCTCATTGAATTTGGTATAACGTGAATGTTACATAGGTCTCATTGAATTTGGTATAATGTGGATGTTACATAGGTGTCATTGAATTTGGTATAACATGAATGTTACATAGGTCTCATTGAATTTGGTATAATGTGAATATTACATAGGTCTCATTGAATTTGGTAGAACGTGGATGTTACATTGGTCTCATTGAATTTGGTATAACATGAATGTTACATAGGTCTCATTGAATTTGGTATAATGTGAATGTTACATAGGTCTCATTGAATTTGGTATAACATGAATGTTACATAGGTCTCATTGAATATGGTATAACGTGGATGTTACATAAGTCTCATTGAATTTGGTATAACATGAATGTTACATAGTTCCCATTGAATTTGGTATAACGTGGATGTTACATAGGTCTCATTGAATTTGGTATAACGTGAATGTTACATAGGTCTCATTGAATTTGGTATAACATGAATGTTACATAGGTCTCATTGAGTTTGGTATAACATGAATGTTACATAGGTCTCATTGAATTTGGTATAACGTGGATGTTACATAGGTCTCATTGAATTTGGTATAACATGGATGTTACATGGGTCTCATTGAATTTGGTATATCGTGAATGTTACATATGTCTCATTGAATTTGGTATAATGTGAATGTTACATAGGTCTCATTGAATTTGGTATAATGTGAATGTTACATAGGTCTCATTGAATTTGGTATAACATGAATGTTACATAGGTCTCATTTAATTTGGTATAACGTGAATATTACATAGGTCTCATTGAATTTGGTATAACGTGGATGTTACATAGGTCTCATTGAATTTGGTATAACGTGAATGTTACATAGGTCTCATTGAATTTGGTATAGCATGAATGTTACATAGGTCTCATTGAATTTGGTATAACATGGATGTTACATAAGTCTCATTGAATTTGGTGTAACATGAATGTTACATAGGTCCCATTGAATTTGGTATAACGTGGATGTTACATAGGTCTCATTGAATTTGGTATAACATGAATGTTACATAGGTCTCATTGAATTTGGTATAACGTGGATGTTACATAGGTCTCATTGAATTTGGTATAACGTGAATGTTACATAGGTCTCATTGAATTTGGTATAACATGAATGTTACATAGGTCTCATTGAATTTGGTATAACGTGGATGTTACATAGGTCTCATTGAATTTGGTATAACATGAATGCTACATAGGTCTTATTGAATTTGGTATAACATGAATGTTACATAGGTCTCATTGAATTTGTGATAGGTATAACATGAATGTTACATCAGAGTGAACAAGCAACATGCATGATATAAATGCTAAAAGTGGGGTGAAATAAGTAATTCATATAAAATCGGGTTGAGGTGATTGAGTAACAAATTATAAAATGCACAGACTCAATGTTGTATAAGCTGCATATTTGTAGTTGTTAGATTTACCTTGTGATGTGTGCATACCTATGGCTAAGTGGTCAGATGGTTGGTCAGTAGTCCATTTAACTTGAACTAGTAAAAGAAATTTAATTGCTGTAGGAGTTGAACTAGTAAAAAAATAATGCTTTAGGGGTTGAGCTAGTAAAAACAAATTAATTCCTGTCAGGTTTGAACTAGTTAAGACAAATTAATTGCTTTCGAAGTTGAGCTTTAAAACAAATTAATTGCTGTCAGGGTTGATCCAGTAAAACAAATTAATTGCTGTGAATGTTGATCTAGTAAAACAAATTAATTGCTGCCGGGGTTGATCCAGTAAAACAAATTAATTGCTATGAAGGTTGATCTAGTAAAACAAATTAATTGCTGTTGGGGTTGATCCTGTAACACAAATTATTTGCTGTTGAGGTTGTTCTAGTAAAACAAATTAATTGCTGTCAACAAATTAAAACAATTGTTGACAGCAAATTAAAACAAATTAATTGTTGTTGGTGTTGATCCAGTAAAACAAATTAATTGCTGATGGGGTTGAACAAGCAAGAATATATTGTAGAAGACTTAAAACAGTGCCATGCAGTCAATTATCCACAAAAAATTACAAAAATGACAATCCATGACATTCATTTTATTTTTAAAATAATTTTATTTATTAAATAAATTTAGAAAATGTCCAGATTTAAGCACACAGCAATAGAATATTGTTCCAAAAGATATATATTTTTTTTACTTTGACAACTTTTCAAGGCGAGGTAAGTTATTGACATGAACCTAATTTTAAATAATTTTAAATGTATCAATTAGTTGTTTATTCTGATCTTGTGTCATCATTTTCAGCATATTTGAATATATAGTTTTCCATTTTACAAATGTCATTAAACTTTGCTTTACAAGTCACTTGTTTGTGTATCAGTCAACATTGATTTATGTTGAATTTAATTCTGGAGGTAATATGTCTGAAACTTATTTTATGTTTTAACAGAATATAACTAATGCTCTAAGTGTTACAGACCCAATAGCCGTGAAGAACTTTTTTTCCTCATTCCATTGGACATAATGGTAGAAGTTGTCTCCCTCGCCACTGCCCTGCTGTATGGAATTGTAGTGGTACTGCTGTGGAAATTTATCCGAGTTCTAATCGAGTACAAGCACGTGCTAGATGTAACCAGGCACATTCCAAAGCTTAAGTACCATCATCCAGTATGGGGAGACTTCTTCATGGTGAGTTTTTAAACACGTCCTGTTGGGGGAACTCAAAATTGTTAGCACTTACGTTTGTTCAGTCTTTTAGTCTTAGTCATGATGAATTATAAAGTCACCAATACCATAACATTGAGTTTGCTGATCAAACATTAAGATTCTGAAAATGATCAGAATTGTAAACTTTAATCAAACTGGTCATAACAGAGAACATTTTTACCAAGTCCCATCAAATTGAAACAAAGAATTATATAAAAAAAAATGTGAAATCTTGACTCTTGTTATGAAAAGAAATTTAATTGTGAGAAATTAATGAATGCTTGTATGCAAAACTATTTATTTACCACTTAGTTGAGGATCACAGGAGTTTTAGTTGTTCCAGCTGTGTCTTAGAAGATCAAAGCGAACCATCGAGAATCTTGAGATGCATAGATGCATAAGATTACAGGTGGTTAGACAACTCAAAGTTTTGTTTGATCTGTAACATTCTTTGTCACTGACATTGATAATGCAACAGATAACAAACAACAATAAAAACAACAACAACAATAACAATAACTGTTGAATCACATTTATTTGCATTTCACCAGATGAAGGAGATAAGTGATTATCACAATTGGCTGATGGAGGACGTGCAGAGGACTGGTGCCAAATGGCACGTACTCTGGGTGTTATTCCTGTATCCGGTCTACAGCGTAGAACACCCTGATACCATAAAGGCCATCTTGAAATCCTCCACTTCAAAAACAAAGGGTGTTGGTGGAGTATACACAGTCCTGGAGCCATGGTTGGGTAAGAACAGTGTTTACATCACTTTTCTCACCGACATTAGTGAAATTGCAATTTGTACTGCTCTTTAAGTTTAAGTCCATTATATCGGCTATCTCGTCTCTGTTTCCTCCTGAAAAGCACATGCTAAAGGTTTCAGCAATTTACCATCTGTGCAATTGATGTACCTCCATTTGAGAAATTACTGACATCTATTTCATAAAAAATATGTATATTACACATTAACTATTAAGAATTATATAAAAATAATTTTGTATGATATAAAATAAATGGATAAGTGAATGGGCAAAAATAAATGGCACAGACAATAGAGGGTTTACATTTTTTGTCCTTGCCTTTTTGGAAGATCCACATCTCTGTGGATTTGTTTTTGTGGAGTTTGACACCATTTTTCAGCACATTATAGGCTATCTTCATTGGAATATATTCATTAGAGGAAGAACCCCAAAAGACTTGGGAAAAAACACTGGCAAGCTTTCTATCATTCCCATGTTAATAGAGTCATGACTCAAACTCATGCATATAGAGGTGAGATATGTGAATGTGATGTAAAGGTGAGCACCTTAGAACCAATGCCCCATGCTGGACCCACCTCGTAAAGTTACACTGTCCAATGCTGGACCCACCTTGTAAAGTTACACTGCCCCATGCTAGACCCACCTCGTAAAGTTACACTGCCCCATGCCGGACCCACCTCGTAAAGTTACACTGCCTCATGCCGGACCCACCTCGTAAAGTTATACATTTGTCCATTTCTCTGATGAGCTCTGCTATATGAAACATAAAATATAATGGAATCACTCAACTGATTTCCTTGTCTCAGTGACAATCCCAATGCAAATACTTATAATTTCTTGGAATGACTTGGAATTGTTTAGTATGAATGTCTTCCTTTGTTATTTTAGTTTGTTGGCTCTTCCATCTTGAACTAGGTGGTGTAGACATCTGATGGAATGTTACAAGTTCTAAAATGATGGGGGAGAAAAAGGAGACCCCCTTCCAGATAAAACATGAAATACCAGGAATCACTTGTATCTCTGTCATATGGTTGATTCTCCATGTACACTTAAGTAATATCTATCATCACATGGTTGATATACTTACATACAGACTGCACCAGTGGCTTAGAACTTAGAGCATCTGCCTCGGATGTGGGAGGTCATGGGTTCGAACCCCGGCCAAGCCAGATTCATAAAACTGATACTAATGGCTACCTCACTAGCCACTCAACATAAAGAGGTTAGTGTTAGGACTGGTCGGTCTGGTGCCAGGATAATGTGACTGGGTGGGACATCATGTTATATGTCTGTTGCATGATGCCCCAGTACTAAACAACACTATAAATAGCCACACTGCAGACATCGTAGTGATATGAGTGAAAAATTGCTAAAGCTACATTAAAAATAAAATAAAATAAATCATACCCACCCACCCACCCAACCACCGATATGCACACACACACACATACACACACACACACACACATACACAGTGGTTGCAGTTTAATATTTTTGATATGTCATCTAGTTAGCATATCACTTTATGTGAATCTGATTGGTACAAATATGCCCATAGCATTCTTGTACAGTTTTCTCATTACTCATTGACTGCAATTGTGAGAATTTTTTTATTCTGCTGTCTGTGGTCTTTTCTTCTTTAGTACAGTACTACTATCCACAACTTGATGTCCCTATTTTTATTTGGAAGACAAGGTTACTTCTGTCTGAATATCATCAATTTCTCTCATAGGGGATCATCTATAAAATGAAATTAAGAGTATTGGTCAATAAAGAGAGGGTGGGTTGGGTGGGTCCAAATGTTAAATTAGAACATGGGTACAGTGCACCCTAATCCATTGATAAACATGGTTTAAATATCAACATATAGGAGTAAATAAAATCACATTTCTTTTAAAATTAATGTTGATCTGTGCCAGTCTTCTATCAGAAAGTTATCCAACCATGGTGTTCTTCCAGATCAAAATTGAATAATGTCTAGTCTGTCCACGATAGAGTTGGTTCTGTGTGCAAACTTGAATAATGTCTAGTCTAATTTCCACGATAGAGTTGGTTCTGTGTGCAAACTTTAAATAATGTCCAGTCTGATTTCCATGATAGAGTTAGTTCTGTGTGCAAACTTGAATAATGTCCTGTCTGATTTCCATGATTGAGTTGGTTCTGTGCAAACTTGAATAATGTCCTGTCTGATTTCCATGATAGAGTTGGTTCTGTGCAAACTTGAATAAAGTCTAGTCTGATTTCCATGATAGAGTTAGTTCTGTGTGCAAACTTGAATAATGTCCTGTCTGATTTCCATGATTGAGTTGGTTCTGTGTGCAAAAATGAATAATGTCTAGTCTGATCTCTATGCTGTATGGTTGTTTCTCTGTGTAAACGTGAATAATGCTTAGTCTGGTCTCTGCTTTAGTTGGTTTGCCATGTTAACTTGAAAAATGTCTACTCTGATTTCTACTATAGTTAGTTTGCCACATAATCTTGAATAATGTCTACTGATTTCTACTCCAATTTCTACTATAGAGATGGTTAACCACATAAACTTGAACAATATCTACTCTAATTTCTACTATAGAGGCAGTACACCATATAATCTTGAATAATGTCTACTCTGATTTCTACTATGAAACTGGTTTGCCACATAAACTTGAATAATGCCTACTCTGGTTTCAATTATAGAGTTAGTTTGCTTCATAATCTTGAATAATGTCTACTGATTTCTATTCCAATTTCTACTATAGAGATGGTTAACCACATAAACTTGAACAATATCTACTCTAATTTCTACTATAGAGGCAGTACACCATATAAACTTTAATAATTCCTACTCTGATTTCTGCTATAGAGTTGGTTTGCCACAAACTTGAATAATGTATAATTTGATTTCTATTATAGAGTTGGTTTGCCACATAAATTTAAATGATGTTTATTCAGATTTCTACTATAGAGTTGGTTTGCCACAAACTTGAATAACACATACTTTGACTTCTATAATAGAGTTGGTTTACCACATGAACTTGAATAATGTCTAGTCTTACCTCCACTACATGGTTGGTTCCCCATGTAAACTTGAACAATGTCTAGTCTTACCTCCACTGCATGGTTGGTTCCCCATGCAAACTTGAACAATGTCTAGTCTTACATCCACTACATGGTTGGTTTCCCATGTAAACTTGAACAATGTCTAGTTTTACCTCCACTGCATGGTTGGTTCCCCATGTAAACTTGAACAATGTCTAGTCTTATCTCCACTATATGGTTGGTTTCCCATGTAAACTTGAACAATGTCTAGTCTTACCTCCACTACATGGTTGGTTTCCCATGTAAACTTGAACAATGTCTTGTCTTACCTCTATTACATGGTTGGTTCCCCATGTAAACTTGAACAATGTCTAGTCTTACCTCCACTGCATGCTAGGTTTGCAGAATAAGCTGTAATAATGTCATTCAGCTTGAAGTTAAAAAATAAATTTGTAAGCTTATGGGGTTTTTTTTCTTTTATATGTCCAAATGTGTAGCTTCATCTAGTGCAATATACAGAGATGAATGTCAATGTAATAATTACATGCATAATTATATTCAATTTGATAATTAAATACACAATTACTTTTTATAAATAATGTGATTTGGATTTATTACTTAGCTTTAATAATTTTTCGGTTATATTGCTACAATGCCTGTAGTGTGGCAGTTTATAGTGATGTCTAGCACTGAGGCATCATGCTACAGATGTGTAGCATGATGTCCCATATCCCACCCAGTCACATTATCCTGACACCAAGCCAACCAGTCCTAACACTAACCTCTTAATGCTGAGCGCCGACAGAGGCAGTTGTTAGTACCATGTTTATAAGTCTTTGGTATGACTCGGCGGGGGATCAAACTCACAACCTCCCACATCCGAGCAGTCATGGAGCAAATAGAAATGCCATTTATATCTGTGTTAAAACTTATGGGCATCATTCAGTTCAATTAATACTTGAAAGACAAAAAGTGGGTTTTCTTAGTAGAGACATCAAAATTTTAATGATTATAACTTGTATGTATATATATATATATAATTTATTTTACTTTTAAAATTTAAGATGTAATGTATATCCCAATCATCAACATTTGCATGTATGAAATATTTTTCCAATATATAAATATTTAATTGAACATTTTTATGTTTTTTTTTATGAGACACACAAAAATATATCAAAATATTTGACTTGGGGAAATTATATGATGCAAGCTTGATCTGAAGGTAGAAAATTTTAAACATTCGTTGTAACCAGCAACTATAGTTACGAGTATTTCCACATCTTTGTATTTAATTTTAATGGCTTGCTTTGAATTTAGACAACAAGAAAAGATGCTTCTTAAGAAGGGCAATACTTTGTTAAGTCTCATAGCTATAGTCATTTTGCTGTGTAATAGTAATTTTATTCAACTAAAATTGTGAAAATGTTTTGGTACAAATTAGTTCCTAATCTTGAAACAATGTATGTTTGTTAGTAATTTCCTTATCTGTTTTCATTTCCAAGGCAATGGACTTATAACAATTATGGGAGGTCCAAAGTGGGAACGGAACAGACGTTTGCTGACGCCTGCCTTTCATTTTGACATTCTGCGGCCTTATGTAACTGAGTACAACCAAGTGGCAGACATCTTACTGGTAATGGAAATGTTTAGTCGGTGGTGGTTGATGATTATGATGATGATAATGAGGATGGTGATGATGATGGTTGTAGTGATGGTATTGATAAACATGACGATGATCCTCATCATCGTTATCATCATGTGCTTCTTCTTTTTGTTCTTCATCATTCAATATTTATTTCATCCTACTTTTTTTCAAAGGGAACAACTTAATTTAGCCTTTTCCAGATATTTCTGCTGTTCCAGATGTTTCTTAGCAGAAATATTGATGAGTGATATTACAAGAAACAAGATAAAAGACTATTATATATTTTGTCTTAATGAAAAGAGTAAGGGTACCTTTTTCAAACCTGTCAGGTCATGTGACTTTTTTGCTTAGAGTAAGAGAGAAAAAATTAAATAATGCTTTAGAAAATTTGTAACTGTCTCGCTCTATCTGTGAGTGTGTATTTGTGTGTCTGTGTATGTGAACATAATGCTTACCTTGCAGGTTGAGTGTGTATTTGTGTCTGTGTATGTGGTCATAATGCATACCTTGAGGTTGAGTGTGTATTTGTGTGTATGTGGACAGAATGCTTACCTTGCTCTCTCTCTCTCTCTCTCTCTCTCTCTCTCTCTCTCTCTCTCTCTCTCTCTCTCTCTCTCTCTCTGTGAGTGTGTATTTGTGTGTCTGTGTATCTGGACAGAATGCATGCCTTGCAGGTTGAGTGTGTATTTGTGTGTCTGTGTATGTGGACAGAATGCTTACCTTGCAGGTTGAGTGGTATTTGTGTGTCTGTGTATGTGGACATAATGCATACCTTGAGGTTGAGTGTGTATTTGTGTGTCTGTGTATGTGGACAGAATGCTTACCTTGCAGGTTGAGTGGTATTTGTGTGTCTGTGTATGTGGACATAATGCATACCTTGAGGTTGAGTGTGTATTTGTGTGTCTGTATATGTGGACAGAATGCATACCTTGCAGGTTGAGTGTGTATTTGTGTGTCTGTGTATGTGGACATAATGCATACCTTGAGGTTGAGTGTGTATTTGTGTGTCTGTGTATGTGGATAGAAATCATACCTTACAGGTTGAGTGTGTATTTGTGTGTCTGTGTATGTAGACAGGATGCATACCTTGAAGTTGAGTGTGTATTTGTGTGTCTATGTATGTGGACAGAATGCATGCCTTACAGGTTAGGTGTGTTTTTGTGTGTCTGTGTATGTGGACAGAATGCTTACCTTGCAGGTTGAGTTTGTATTTGAGTGTCTGTGTATGTGGACATAATGCATGCCATGAGGTTGAGTGTGTATTTGTGTGTCTGTGTATGTGGATAGAAATCATACCTTACAGGTTGAGTGTGTATTTAAGTGTCTGTGTATGTGGACAGGATGCATAGCTTGAGGTTGAGTGTGTATTTGTGTGTCTGTGTATGTGGACAGAATGCATACATTGCAGGTTGAGTGTGTATTTGTGTGTCTGTGTATGGACATATTGCATGCCTTGTAGGTTGAGTGTGTATTTGTGTGTCTGTGTATGTGGACATAAGGCATACCTTGAGGTTGAGTGTGTATTTGTGTGTCTGTGTATGTGGATAGAAATCATACCTTGAGGTTGAGTGTGTATTTGTGTGTCTGTGTATGTGGACAGAATGCATACATTGCAGGTTGAGTGTGTATTTGTGTGTCTTTGTATGTGGACAGAATGCATGCCTTATAGGTTGAGTGTGTATTTATGTGTCTGTGTATGTGGACAGAATGCATGCATTGCAGGTTGAGTGTGTATTTGTGTGTCTTTGTATGTGGACAGAATGCATGCCTTATAGGTTTAGTGTGTATTTGTTTGTCTGTGTATGTGGACAGAATGCATACATTGCAGGTTGAGTGTATATTTGTGTGTCTGTGTATGTGGACAGAAACAGAATGCATACCATGCAGGTTGGGTGTGTATTTGTGTGTCTGTGTATGTGGACAGAATGCATACCATGCAGGTTGAGTGTGTATTTGTGTGTCTGTTTATGTGGACAGAATGCATACCATGCAGGTTGAGTGTGTATTTGTGTGTCTGTGTATGTGGACAGAATGCATGCCTTATAGGTTTAGTGTGTATTTGTGTGTCTGTGTATGTGGACAGAATGCATACCTTGAGGTTGAGTGTGCATTTGTGTGTCTTTGTATGTGGACAGAATGCATACCTTGCATGTTGAGTGTGTATTTGTGTGTCTGTGTATGTGGACAGAATGCATACTTTGAGGTTGAGTTTGTATTTGTGTGTCTATGTATGTGAACAGAATGCATATCTTGCAGGTTAGCCTAATTTCTGGTCTAAAGGTCATTGATAATTTGCCTTATCTTAAACACCAGCGTTATCAACAGTGTCTTGTAGTCACGGAATGATTAAACCATAGACCCGCTAGGAAATGAGTAATGTTGTTGTATATTAATGAAGCAGGCTAATAACTACTGTTTCATTTAAAAACCATCTCTGATTTGAGCCTTTTTGCAAAAAGAAATGCTTAATAAAACATTATTTCAGCAAAGTTTTGTTGCAATATTGGTGGTAAACAAACTTACATTTTATAGCTTTTGGTTTTATTTCAGACCAAATTTGCGAGTGCTTGTAAAATGGGGCAAAGCATTGAGATATGTAATCATGTGACACTTGCAACCTTGGATACATTACTTCGCTGCGCTCTTTCCTATGAAGGAAATGTTCAGGATAAAGGGTAAAATTTAAAAAATTCAAAATGGGACTTTCCAAAGTTGGTCTCATACTTACC
Organism: Potamilus streckersoni; assembly: GCA_016746295.1. Lineage (NCBI taxonomy): Eukaryota > Metazoa > Mollusca > Bivalvia > Unionida > Unionidae > Potamilus > Potamilus streckersoni. The sequence goes on from JAEAOA010001366.1 coordinate 991,031, forward strand.
AGTATATGTGTAACAATTTTCCTGCTGCATTTTATTTTATTTTTTATGCTCAACAAGCTTTGTCAATTTTAACAAAACAATTTATTTCCCTCGACAAAAATGTAAAAATTGGTAAATAGGACTTTATAATCCAATTATGATTTTAAGAATAAAAACACAGGTTGTATCACTAAATAGTCCTATAACAATCCAGGTTCGAGTCCCGATGACGTACAAATATGGAGGGTGATGATGTCAAATGTAGTTCAGTGTATGAATATCAACAATTCTTCACTTGAATCACAATCTTTCTTAACAAATAATTCCAGAATAAATTGCCATGAATATATTTCAGAATGTTTTTATAAGATAGTCAACTTGGTGAGTGTCCAGAAGAATAAATTATTGAATCCAAAAATCAGATGAAGATTAAAATATTCTGGCAAAAAATTTAAACAAACCCACCTTGTTCCTTCAGGGTTTTTGAATGACTCTCCTCAAACATTATTAAGATTGTGTATTTAAACTCAAAACATCACTTCAGATCTCGCCAGATTGGTCATATAGTTTTTTACTATGATACAATTCACACATGTCACTCCACTTAAAAAACCAATCATATAAAAGGCTGTTTACAAACAGTGATCATGCGAAGAAAGCATGTATGTGATGCTGACCAATTATTTTAACTTCTGTAGATATTGTTACCAGGGTAAGATGGACTCAATGATAATTCTCACGTATTACTATCTTGTCTTAAGTAAACAACTTTGTGATAAAAATATATCTCACTACTAAAAATAGAATCCTGAATCTAAGAAAAATATTCATTGCAATTAAATACAATGAAACAAAAATGAAATAAAAAGAATTTTAAACCTTAAACACAAGCAATTTAATCATAAAATACATAACATAAGAAATACAGGATACATGAGTATATACATTTGTCTCTTTTTCTCTGACTCTCTCCCTTTCTCTCAGACCTTCCAATTTTCATTATTGCCAATATTCTATATATATTATACAGCCATACTTAATTAAAATACTTAAACAATATTTGGCTTTCTCTGAGGGGTCTACTCATGGTCTAGAATCAGAATGTAAAAAGACAAGTCCCAATCATTAATAGGCTGATCCCAGCATTACAGTGTATTCTGGGCTGATCCCAGCATTACAGTGTATTCTGGGCTAATCCCAGCATAAATAAACTAGGTGCTAGACTGAATCCCAGACTGAATTTAAACTGTAAATGATATGTATTTAATGGGCATGACCTTTACATTATTAGTCTGTCTTACTAGTGTTCGATTGGGGGAAAAATACCAAATTGAATTTTATATTAAATATATCAAATGAGAGCCCCCAAGAGGATGCCAGTTCTGAATGTGAAATCCTGAGCAGACAAAAGTCAGTGAGGGTGAACTCTGATGTAGCATGTATAACATGACAAAGTCCATCTTCCCAAAGTCTTAATTAAATGGTCCTCCATAACAACAGCAGCTGCTGTTGTCCACAAATAAAGGCCCCCTGACCTTCAACCAAAGTACCCTGCCACTGCTGACACAAATACTGCTCCGTACAGCAAAATGGACACAACCATGAATTTCGAAAGAATGAAATCTTGACACCAGAATGAAATGGGTCCATTTTTTGAAGATGGCAAGTCCGTAAAATCAGATTTGTTGGTTGAGAATGTCACTTCCTGAATCCTCTGGAAGCTCTCAGAAGAAATGCCCTGCTGTGACCGAACAGTGACTTCACCACATCGCAAGAATACAAAGAATGCCACCAGACAAATGCACTCCAGCACCAAATCTACATCTGGTGAAAATACTCCCTCACATAACATAGCCGATAATTACTGTTTGAAATGTTGTTCCTTTTTATCCCATGAAGTATACACTGAAGTATCCCATGAAGTATTCACTGAAGTATCCCATGAAGTATACACTGAAGTATCCCATGATGTATACACTGAAGTATCCCATGATGTATACACTGAAGTATCCCATGAAGTATACACTGAAGTATCCCATGAAGTATACACTGCTGCCTGTCGGACTCCTGGAAAGGGTAAGTATGGCCAGCCTGTAGGTAATGGAATCTAATCCCTTCAAGGTATGGCTAAATTGTTGAGTACTGCAGCTGTTGCCTGGTGTGACAGTATGTGACAAAATAAATCAACATGTCTTTTGAAAGTACGGGCAAATTGTTAAGTATGTGCACTAACACCGGACATACCCAAAAATTTCATCAAACACCAGAAAACAATTCTGTACACCAGCCTAGGATTATTGGATACCGATAAAAACCACAAGTCTTGCACACATATCAAAATAGCATCAAATCTGAAGCCGAGGGGGGGAGGCACATTGCTGGAGATTGCTCTGTGTATGGCTCCAAGTGCTAGAACTTGTTGTTCTGAAATCAGGAAAGAGCAAACAGCCATTATGTTATCCCTACTAGGAATATGGTGAGCCTGAATGACGAATCGTCCTTTGGCAGCACACCATATCATCTTTCAAACAAATTTCATTATGAGAGGTATTTTGGATCAGCCTTTGTTAATGATCTCCATAGTTGCAGAATTTTCACAGTTCACTAGAATTCTTTTCTTGGTAAACACAGCAGATATTATGATTGGATACAGTTCAAATAGAGCCATAGATGTCAAATTTCCATGTGGAGTTAGATTGGGGAAAAATGTCCCTAAAACCACTTCCCATTGAAAAAGCCCCCAAAGTCTGTCAGGGTAGTGTCTGTAAAGAATTGCATATTATCTGCTGGGGTCACTGTACAAGAAATGCGGCCACATTTGCAAGTCCACTCTGCATTCTGCATTCAAATGTATATGGTGATTTAACTGTTCAACGTATGTTGCCAGAGAAATCAAGTACGATACAAAAGCTTGACCTGGGTAGATCACTCTGTATGCAAAATTCAAGTGTCCTAGCTAACTTAGAAGCTCTCTTTTAGCGCATGATCTCCTATGAGCAAATGACTTCACAATACTGGATATACCTTGTATCTTTTTGACAAGTAACCGGGCCTCCATGTTGTTCAAGTCCAAAATAATACACAAATATTCAATCTGTGTAGCTGGTCTGATAGTTTTGTAGGTGCCAGAGGCACATTGAGTTTGTTAAAGGGAGAGAATTGCCATAGTTGTGTCTTGTTCACTATCTGGTAGGTCAATTGAAAGAAAGTCATCCAGCAAGTGCAGAACATGCCCAACCCCATAGTTGTTGTGTAAAATCCAGCAAATTGTGTCAAAGAAAGAATCTAAAGATCTTTGGACTAGACCTATTGCCAAAAACCAACCATGTATAAAAATAATATTTATTGTCCCACTTCACACCATAGTAGGGCCAAAGTGACTCCTTAATTGGCACCAGTTTAAAAGCATCCTTTATATCAGCTTTACACATCCAGCTGCCAATACCTAGTTTTTTAATAATTGTGATGGCATGGCATAAGAGTATTCATACTTGTTGATCAGAGCAATAAGACTAGGGTGCACCAAGTTGTCATGAGGGGTCGATATGTCTACCACAAATCGCTTCTTACCAGAATATTTACCTTTTGTTATGCCCAGTGGACAAATGATTACACAAATGATTTGGAATTTTTTTAAAGGGCCCAATGAAATAACCATTCCTGCTGAAGAAGTTTTGAAACAATGTCTCACTCCCACTAAGCTGATTGCAAGTTTTAACATTCAAAAGGCAGAGTAGGTAACTGGCCCAGACCAGTATCAAAGCCATGAACCAAACCTGCTAACAACAATTTAACAACTTGCTTATTAGGGTGAGATGCCAACTCTAACTCTGACTGGGATATGCTCACTGGGCCTCTAGTGTGGGTTATCTCTAGTGTGGGTTATCTCTAGTGTGGGTTATCTCTAGTGTGAGTTATCTCTAGTGTGGGTTATCTCTGGTGTGGGTTATCTCTAGTGTGGGTTATCTCTGGTGTGGGTTATCTCTAGTGTGGGTTATCTCTAGTGTGGGTTATCTCTGGTCGAGCATTGTTTGTTCCTGCAACTTTTTTCAGATTTTGCTTGTGTTGGCTGAGTGCTCGGCCCTGCAGGTTAAGCAAATATAAAGGTTTCCACAGCACATGGACTGGCATCCTATTAGTGTATTGAAGTTATTGCAAATTTCTTTGCCATTATGTCTCACCCTAGGCCTACTGAAGAGATCAGTTTTTGATGTCTTGGCAGGAAATGCCAATCTGGGAAACCTAGAGGGTTGTGTCTTGTGTAGCAGATCGGGACAAAAATCTGAAAAATGCAGCGTGCTGTTACAAAGTGTACAAGCCACTGCTCTACAATTTGTGAATATGGAACAAAACAATGTATTGTTCCTCACTGACCAATCAACTTTCAAGTTGTTATATCGCAGCTGTGATGCATCTTGGGCCGAAAACATCTTATGATATTCATAAAACCCTTTGCCGCCATATCTGTAAGCCATATCAATAATATCTCACTCATACGAGTCATAATCGGGGTGCCATGGGGATGCACCTGACACAAGATGATACTCTTGTAGATACCAAATAATTGAATAAATTGTGGCAAAGTGAGGGAATTGTTCAATCGAGGGTCAGATTTTTCTGTTGATGAGGTAGAGTGGACCGACATAAGAAGGGATTAAGAGGGTCAGGTTAACGTCTTGAATTTGTGACGATTCGGATGCACTGTCTACATGAATGGCAAGGAGTCTGCTGCATAGCCGTAGGTTGTTTGTACGAAACTGGAAGGCCTACTATTGAATGGATCTATATTATCTTGCAATATTCCCAAATGGGATGGGAGTTGTCTTCCCTGAACGCTGCACTATTATCCCTGACAGGGACTTCCGGCAACAAGGATTCTGCATGTTCAGAAGGAAAATGTACTGCACTGGTCTGTGCTTTCCTTGTGTCAATGTTCCTGGAATCAACAAATTAGTGAATACTTTCAGCCAATGTAAACACTGTATTTTGAATTGCCAACACCGTCTTCAACAATTTCAACACTATAAGAACATTTGGCTGGATTGATGGAACTTCTGGTTATGCATGGCTGACATTATCTGCTTCAAGCACCTGCTGAGTATCAGTATTGCTGTTTCTGCTATATCCCTTAAACAAATGAATAAGGCACGATTTCCTCAATCTCTGACAGAAATTAAAGAAAGCTCCTTTTCTAAGCTTCTCTGGCAACATCAGAGAAACCCTTTTGCACAACCAGCAATATTTGTATCCAGAATAACTCAAGATTATCAAGTTGTGCGTAAACTAAAATTTTAATAAATTATCATTTAAAATCACTTCTACAATTTTCAAGTATAAATTTTAAATTTTGTTTATAAGATCATTTTTAAATTTTAAATTTTGTTTATAAGGGCATTTTTAAATTTAAAATTTTGTTTGTAAGGGTACTTTTAAAACACTATTGGCTTTATTATGCAGAGGAAATGAGAGCTATAAAATGTGTGTTTCCCAAGGAAACACCATGCTGGCTTGTGTGGGTATCAAATTTTTGTTGCATGTATTGCAAATCTCATGCTCCACCAACTGTGCTACCATGGCTAAAGAATACTGAGAATTTACAGAAGGTCAGATTTTACTTCAGAGGAAGAAAATTCATTTAAATATAGTTTAAAAAAATCCAAAAAGGTCAAATAATTGTCCCTTAAGTAACTTTTATAACATCAAAAAACATTTTGTTATCAGGCATGTCTTATGAAATAATAGCCCATTTGTTACATGTATATTAACACAATATGAAACAAAATGTTTTTAGCACAAATACTGAGTATCTAATAATTTCTAGATTTTTGACAGATCACTTTGTATATATGACAAATTACTTTGTATTTATGAGAGATTACCTTGTATTTATGACAGATCACTTTGTGTTTATGACAAATCACACTACTTATAACAGATCACTTTGCATTTATGACAGATATATTTATATTGTGACAGATTACCTTGTATTTATGACAGATCATTTTGTGTTTATGACAAATTACACTACTTATAACAGATCACTTTGTATTTATGACAGATAACTTTATATTGTGACAGATTACTTTGTATTTATGACAGATCACTTTGTGTTATGACAAATCACACTACTTATAACAGATCACTTTGTATTTATGACATAACTTTATATTGTGACAGATTACTTTGTATTTATGACAGATTACTTTTGTATTTATGACAGATCATGTTCCTTTAAATAGTGACATTACTTTGTATTTATGACAAGTCATGTTTCTTTAAATATTAAAATTACTTTTGTATTTATATTTATTTTATATTATTTATAATAATGAAAGTGGGACTTGGAGAATTTAAAATGGCAGACGATGTTTGTAAAGTGGGGTTATCACACATGCTTGTCCCATCCATAATAATCTATTAATGACTTCCTTTTTAAAACATTTGTTTCAGGAAACAATAATATTATTGTATATATAAGTTTAAACTATCATCTCTCACTGAAAAAATTATGGCCAGTTTAGGTGTTGAAACAACCATTTTACCATTATTAATATGAGTGAAATTCTTGCATTATTTTTTTCCTCCATGAAATATTCTGAAGATGGAATTGCAAATATCACAGAATGCATATTGTTCACCATTTTATTTTTCATTATATGCCTACATTCCATTGTAAATGCAGAAATAAATTTAGACAATTTTTTTCTTTTAATCTAGTGATTGAAGAAAATTATTACCAAAATCTTTCTTTTTAGCAATTTTTTGGTGTGTTTTATCTAAAAATATAACAATAAGTGAGATAATTTGGTTAGCTATATGACATATATCTGGTACTTCCTGATGACCCAGAACAATTTGAAAAAGTTATATTCGATATGATGTTTTAATCAGGAGAATTTAACTTGTGCTCAGGGCTGTTGTGTTTTTGGCACACAATCAAGAGATTCATGATGAAATAGGGAGAACTGGAATGACAGATCATATTCCTATATATTGTAGTGTATTAATGACAGATCAGGTTCCTATATATTGTAGTCTATTTATGACAGGTCATGTTCCTAAATTTGTAGTGTATTTATGACATCGTGTTCCTATATATTGTAGTGTATTTATGATAGATTATGTTCCTATATATTGTAGTGTATTTATCACAGATCGTGTTCCTCTTTATTGCAGTGTATTTATGACAGATCATGTTATTTATTTTTGTGCATTTCTGACAGATCATATTCCTATATATTGTAGTGTATTAATGACAGATCGTGTTCCTATATTTTGTAGTGTATTTATGACAGATCATGTTCCTAAATTTGTAGTGTATTTATGACAGATCATTACCTATCTATTGTGCATTTATGGCAGATCATGTTCTTATTTATTTTTGTGCATTAATGACAGATCATATTCCTGGATATTGTAGTGTATTTATGACAGATTATGTTCCTTTATATTGTTGTGCATTTATGACAGGTCATGTTCCTGTATATTGTAGTGTATTTATGACAGATAATGTTCCTTCATATTGTTGTGCATTTATGACAGATCATGTTCCTGTATGTTGTAGTATATTTATGACAGATTATGTTCCTATATATTGTAGTGTATTTATGACAGATCATGGTCCTATTGTATTTATGACAGATTATGTTCCTGTATATTGTAGTGATGACCATCCATACGTGGCTGCAGTGAACACGCTATCAGTTCTTGTGATAAAGAGATTAATGTAAGAAATTGAATATATTTTTCACAAAATTTGTATTGTGCAGACAATAATAGCAGGTCCTTTTCCCATGCTTGGCAATTTTCTGTGGCATCTTATCTATTTCATTTAGTCTAGCACTCAATGCAACGATTTAAAAAAACCCGAACAAGTTTACTGCATTTAGAGTCAATAAAGAATTATTATTATTAATGCTAATTATTATTATTTATATTATATTATATACCTAATTAGTATTGTTGCTGTACCTTTGATATAGCAGAGGAGATAGTGATACCCTCTATTTGTATGTTTGTCCATCATCACCTCTCTAAACTTTTATAATATTTCCATTATGTTAACCATCAGCAAGTTGTGAAATGTTCATCTTTGGTTAATGCTGCTGAAGCCCTGTAAAAGGGCTTAAATATCAGATGTACACAAATTTCAATTACAAATGGCTGACTAGACATAATAAACACAATGATAGCAGGATGACACTTCATATATTTGACAGATTTAGCAGTATGTTCATGGGTGCCTGTCTCGGATGGGTGTTGGCTGGGTATGGGTGTGTTCGAGAATCAAGGAAAGTAATGGAAAGGAATTGATTGTGCAGTAAAGAACATGAGAATTTGAATTCAGCAGCCATTGCAATTGCTCAGCATATTATTATTAATATTATTATTATTATTATTATTATTATTATTATTATTATTATTATTATTATTATTATTATTATTATTATTATTATAGGAACCCATTTCTTTATCCTGACATTGTGTATTACCGGACAAAAAATGGAAAGAAATTCCTGGAGGTGTGTGACTACGTCCATGAATTTGCAATGAAGATAATAGAATCTCGCAGACAGGCGCTGGTAATTATTTGAACTGGCTTTTTTAGTAATGCAAGCTCATTAAATAATTTTCTTACCATCTTATATCTCTGTAGATTAGAATTTACCTGTCTGAGAATAAAATCTTGTTTCTTCAGTACATCAGCTTACATCGTAAAAGGGCATCACCAAAAGTTTTTTTAGGTGTAGCTTCATAATAGATAAAGCAGGTTACTAGGTATATATGGGACCTGCCCCCCACCCCATATTTGAAAGTTAGTAGTGTACTCGTATATTTAGAATCTAAGTACACCTAATGGTGTCTTCATTTTTGAAAATATGAACAAAGCCTGAAATAATTGGACAATCACTTGAGATTGTTCATTTTTTTAAAACAATGAATTAAATCTGTTGTCACTGGATGTCAGAGTTATACAGTTATAGAAAATCATCTGTCTGACTTAACACGATCTTGTTGCAGGCCAAGAATCCAGATCAAGTGAAGAAAAGACGTTTGGACTTCTTGGATATTTTGTTGACTGCGTGTGATGAGAATGGACAGGGACTGACCAATGAAGAAATAAGACAGGAAGTGGACACCTTCATGTTTGCAGGCAATTTACATTTTTATGGTCATATATAGAGCAAGATGTAACTTATCGTTTTTATCCCAAACAGAAAACAAAATCATCTGCCAAATTGTTGCTGATACTTTAATCTTTTAAAGAATGGCAAACACAAATCCATTGATGTGCCCTTTATAGACCTTTCGTTTACAGTTTTAAAGGTTATGGTTGTCTTCCTATTATGTGTCATTCTACCATAATGGTATTGATATGGTTGGGTGTTACGATATCAAAAGAAACTGTACTCATACACATTTACTGTAAATGTAATTTATTTGCAAAGTATTTAAGTTAACAGTGCATCAGTGTTAATATTCGATGAACTGCTTACTTAAAATTTTATTGTTATATTTTGCACTTTTCCTGTAAAATTTTGTTTCATTAGTCCTTTTTTTAAATTACAATGTTTTTCAAACAGGGGAGGCTCATAAACTTGGGTATTTAGGTCTCATTTCTAGACAGATAATGCTAAGTTGCATAATTGCTCTTTAAGTTCAAATTTTAATGTTTATTGTAAACATATTTCCAGATTTCATTAAATTAGTTGCAGTTTGATTATCGCTAAATTGTACTGTAATGTGACTTTCAGAATGTGGATGATAGACATAAGGGTCTCTATATTTTAAGTGGCATTTTTTCTTTACATCTGTTGAGTACAGAATCAGAGTTTTCTGTGGAAATAAAGATTTTCATATAATAATAACGGATTTTAAAAAATGAGGTTTAGCTTTTTAGGTCTATGAGTTGCAAACTAGAACAGCTTATGAGATCACCTGTTGTCCAGCACCTATTGTCCGACTGTCTTTTATATCAAATTTGTCATTACTTGTCCTCCTAAACTACTTGGAGGATTGCCAAGAAACTTTGCACACACATTCATCACAGGGTCCAATTGGTTCAAAATTAAAAAATTATACTCAAGAAATATCATCAAAAACCTCCATAGCTGCCACCTTGAAAATCATGCTATCTCTACTTGTCCTTAATGGAAAGTTGATAGTTTTCATATCTGATTATGGCAGTTAGTTTTAGATGAAAATACTGCTGTTGGAACATGTGAAATGGCCACCACAGTGACCATATCATAAATCTGGTCATCACTATTTGACCTGCATGGATGGCCTCATAAATGGCCCCCAGACCAGTGGTCACCTACTATTTATGGCAAATTAGAATATTTTTGTAGACATAAATTTTGTAAAGATTATGAGATATTCAGATCCAAAGTTACAATCTATTCTAAGCCTGAGTTTGAATAATTTACAGCACCTTGTTTTGATGATTCTTTATGTTACAAAATTTATGCTTGTCCTCTGATAAGCCACTGTTATAAATAAGTACAATGTTATTATAATTGTATAGGTCATGACACAACAAGCTCAGCAGTTTACTGGGGAATTTATGCTCTTGGAAAATACACTGAGGTACAAGAGAAAGTGTATGAAGAAATTACAGCTATCATGGGAGAGAAAACATCTCTCAATTGGTAAGAAACTACGATCCCTTTCATTACTCTATTTTCCCTGCATTTTTGAAAGTAAAATAGTAAGAAGATTACATTACATAAAATAAAATACAAAATAGATGAAATGTACGTCTTAAAATCCCAAAATTAAGCTAGTTTTAAAAGAAAGTCAAGTTTGAAATAATCTATCCAATATCTGCAACAATTGGATCTAAAAAAAATGTGACCAATTACAGAACATTTTCAGAAGCTGCATTAATATTTACCTATGGAGATATATATTTATGGCTGTTTTTATGTATGGATGTAGATACTGTATGGATGGATGGATGAATGCATTTATGTATTCATGTAGGTAAGAAGGACAGACACATATATATATATATATATATATATATATATATATATATATATATATATATATATATATATATAGAGAGAGAGAGAGAGAGAGAGAGAGAGAGAGAGAGAGAGAGAGAGAGAGAGAGAGAGAGAGAGAAAGATTGTAATGGTAAATGCAAAAGTTCATTATGACTAAACAAAACCACCACTGTGTATTCTTTTTTTTTTTTTACCAGGGAAGACTTGCAACAACTACGGTACCTGAACTTGGTGATCAAGGAAAACATGCGGATGTTTAGTACGGTACCTGGTGTTTCACGGCAGTTAGATGTTCCCACCGTGGTGGAGGGGGTCGAGCTCCCAGCTGGGTCCCGTGTTGATATCAATATTGACACTGTCAATCATCGTTCTGATATATGGCAAGACCCTATGGTAAGGAGGAGATGTGGAAAGGGGAGGGGGACATGTGTTTTTCCCAGCCATTGTTGATAGGGATCGAGCTATCCACAGAATTCAACGTTAATGTATTAAGCCATCACAGGGTACCTGCAGGTGTGTGAACCTTTTGGTAAGATGGTTATGATTTTGGACAGAAGAAAAAAGAAGAGGAAGATGGCATTGGAGGGATCATGCTTTGTTTTGGGGAGGAGTAGTTGTTATAGGGTTTAATGCCATGCTTTTGTTTAAGGAATGGATTAATTTGGTGTACTTTTCTTCAGTTCTTTATGGTAGGACAGTTCTTCATCACAAATGCAGATTTTATTTTCTCCATATCATGTGATTTTGCATGGTTTAAAAATATAATCATTTGTTTGAAGTCAACAATGTATTTGTGTTCCATCTGCATTACCATTATAGATTGTGTCATTAATCAATTTAATGACCTTTTTAACATGATCTTTCAAAGAGAAAAAAAAACAGAAACCAAAACAAGTAAAATAAATAACATTTCACTTGATAGCATTGAAATTTTCAGAAATGAAAACTAAATAAATTTAAACTTCAGCCAAATAAACTGAAAAACACACACATACATATATATATATATATATATATATATATCTTTTACATGTATTTCCAGGAGTATAGACCTGAAAGGTTTGAGGAAGCAAATATCGAAGATCCATACAGCTACATCCCATTCTCCATTGGATCAAGGTATACTAGTCTGTATTTGTATACATGCTTTTGTGTGTGTGTGTGTGTGTGTGTGAGTGTGTGTGTGTGTGTGTGTGTGTGTGTGTGTGTGTGTGTGTGTTTAAACAAATAATTTTTCACTTTTCCAAAACAAAAACACTTAATTTTTTGTTTTCTGAAACAAAAACACATTGTATGTGATTATAGTGAAAAATTTTAAAAGTCCATGTGGGTTTATTCAAAGAACAAGGCTGGTTTGGCATCTAGATAGATTGTGAAAATGGGATGCATTATAAATCTTTACACAGGTAAATGTGATGCATTAAAAATCTTTACACAGGTAAATGGGATGTATTATAAATCTTTACACAGGTAAATGGTATGTATTATAAATATTTACATAGGTAAATAGGATGCATTATAAATATTTACACAGGTAAATGGGATGCATTATAAACCTTTACACAGGTAAATGTGATGCATTATAAATATTTACACAGGTAAATGGGATGCATTATTAATATTTACACAGGTAAATGGGATGCATTATAAATCTTTTACACAGGTAAATGGGATGTTTAATGACATTCTCTTGTTAGCTGTTGATCTAGGTTTAAAACCAAGTCTATATGTATTTGGGTTTAACATTCTGTGTGTATTATGTTTTAACACCATGTCTACCTGTATTAGGTTTAACATTCTGCATCTATTATGATTTATCACCATGTCTACCTGTATTAGGTTTAACATTCTGTGTGTATTATGTTTTAACACCATGTCTACCTGTATTAGGTTTAACATTCTGTGTGTATTATGTTTTAACACCATGTCTACCAGTATTAGGTTTAACATTCTGCATCTATTATGATTTATCACCATCTCTACCTGTATTAGGTTTAACATTCTGCATGTTTTTTAATTTAACACCATATCTACCTGTATTAGGGTTTGATATTCTGCATGTATTATGGTTTAACAACATGTCTACCTGTATTATGGTTTAACATTCTGCATGTATTTTGGTTTAACACCTTATCTACCTGTATTATGGTTTAACATTCTGCATGTATTATGGTTTAACACGCTGTCTATCTGTATTATGGTTTAACATTCTGCATGTATTATGGTTTAACATGATATCTACCTGTATTATGGTTTAACATTCTGCATGTATTATGGTTTAACAGGATGTCTACTCAGTATTGCCTCAAAAGTTTGATAAATCCTCAGTGGTGCCTCAGTGGTGCCATTCTGCATGTATTATGGTTTAACATGATATCTACCTGTATTATGGTTTAACATTCTGCATGTATTATGGTTGAACACAATGTCTACCTTAATTAGGGTTTAACATTCTGCATGTATTATAGTTTAACATGATGTCTACCTGTATTATGGTTTAACATTCTGCATGTATTATGGTTTAACAGGATGTCTACTCAGTATTGCCTCAAAAGTTTGATAAATCCTCAGTGGTGCCAGTAAAAGTATGTATTTAGGTCGGTATTAGGGTTTAATGGAACATTTGCTCTGCTGTCTCTGCTTTGTTGCCTCTATTGCCAGTGAAAGCATATTGGTAGGTATGCATTAGGGATTAATGGAACATGCTGCCTATATGGTGTCAGTTAAAAGCAAAGTTAAGAAATGTAAATAGAAGGAATTGCAATTCTTTTTAGAAAGAAAGTTCTTTCCATATAAGCATATACATGAAATACTGTAAGATCAAGAATACATTGATGCTAAAATGCTGTAAAGGTTTTTAAAATGAATAATAAAATTCAGGGTCAACATTTTTCATAAATTAGCTATGTGCCCTCAGAAAGTTCAAACTTTTATCTGATAGGGGAATGTCATAAAGTTTCCTGAGTTGACAAAAAAAAGGAAAAAAATAAACAAATGTTTGTCTCACAGCATTGAAGTTGGTTCACTTGAGATGAATGTTTTGAGGCAGAGGTTAATCCTTAAGGAGGTAATAATATGTAAGGTCCTTCAGGAGGTATTAATGGGTAAGTTCTTCCTGAGCAATAATGGTTAAGTGCTTCATGAGCACTAATGGTTAAGTGCTTCATGAGTATTAATGGTTAAGTGCTTCAGAGCATTAATGGTTAAGTGCTTCATGAGCACTAATGGTTAAGTGCTTCATGAGTATTAATGGTTAAGTGCTTCAGAGCACTAATGGTTAAGTGCTTCATGAGTATTAATGGTTAAGTGCTTCAGAGCATTAATGGTTAAGTGCTTCATGAGCATTAATGGTTAAGTGCTTCAGGAGTATTAATGGGTAAGTGTATTGGGAGTAATGATGGGTAAGGTCCTTCAGGAGGTATTAATGGGTAAGGTCCTTCAGGAGTTATTAATTGGTAAGTGCTTTAGTAGGTATTAATGGGTTTGTGCTTCAGGAGGTATTATTTGGTAAGTGTTTAATGGGTAAGGTCTTTTAGTAGGTATTAATGGGTAAGGTCCTTCAGGAGGTATTAGTGGGTAAGTGTTTCAGGAGGTATTAATGGGTATGGTCCTGAAGGAGGTATTAATGGGTAATGTCACATATTATTTTTTATCTGTATTATAACCCATAACCCATGCAGTAACATGTTCATTTTTCCCCAATATTATTTCAGAAACTGCATAGGGAAGAACTTCGCTTTGAACGAACAGCGGGTGATTCTTGCTCGCATGGTGCAGAGGTATAGAAATACATTTTTGAATGACAAATGAAACTTTAGATTATAAACATAACACATGCTTAAATGTTTGAGATAAAATTTTTTCTGTTTTCATATTTCATTGAGAAAGTGAGCATTTAGTTGTCCAGTTGTCCATTTGCTCTCCTTCTCTCAGTATCACTCCAGTCCGTAGGATGGAGGCACAGCATTGATGATTATACATGTATTGGAAACTTTTTAATTTGCTTAGTTTCATTTTCATCATTTACATTGCCATAATCATGTCTTTTAATTCTGTCCCTGGATAGGGTGTGTCAATACAACTAATTCCTCTAGATTCTGACCTTGGATAGGGTGTGTCAATACAACTAATTCCTCTAGATTCTGACCTTGGATGGGGTTTGTCAATACAACTAATTCCTCTAGATTCTGACCTTGGATGGGGTTTGTCAATACCACTAATTCCTCTAGATTCTGACCTTGGATGGGGTTTGTCAATACAACTAATTCCTCTAGATTCTGACCTTGGATGGGGTTTGTCAATACCACTAATTCCTCTAGATTCTGACCTTGGATAGGGTGTGTCAATACAACTAATTCCTCTAGATTCTGACCTTGGATGGGGTTTGTCAATACCACTAATTCCTCTAGATTCTGACCTTGGATAGGGTGTGTCAATACAACTAATTCCTCTAGATTCTGACCTTGGATGGGGTTTGTCAATACCACTAATTCCTCTAGATTCTGACCTTGGATGGGGTTTGTCAATAACACTAATTCCTCTAGATTCTGACCTTGGATGGGGTTTGTCAATACCACTAATTCCTCTAGATTCTGACCTTGGATGGGGTTTGTCAATACCACTAATTCCTCTGGATTCTGACCTTGGATGGGGTTTGTCAATACCACTTCCTCTAGATTCTGACCCTGGATGGGTCTGAGGGGTCAATAATTATAATAGGGACAACTGTTTTGTTTAAATGTTTTAATCCTTCACCTGATTCACGGCATGTATAATGTCATTATATTTTCCTCCTGTTTGAGCACTACTCCTCTCCCTGAGTACTGCCCCTGGTTGGGGCCACACGACCAAAACTATGATGGTACACATCTTGGTTGAAGTTGTTTCATTGTGTTTTATAAATGCTTTATGACTTTCATTCCTATTTGGAATATCATGCCATCTGATTAATCTTCTCAAAGTTACACTTATCTTTCTTGATTCAGATCCAATTTTTTATGTTTGTATCATACACTTTGCCTTATGAAAAATACCACTCCAATCCCTGGGTCAAGTTGCTGGGTGGGATTATGGGATCAGTATGTAGTATGCATTTTGGTTTAAATTTTGATTCCATTTTTCTTGCCTTTATTTACTTTTTTGTACAATTCATTACAAACCTGAAATATTACCAGTTTGATTCCACATCACCTTTTATCCCAGTACTGTATTTGGTCCTGGGTTACATTCTGAGAAGTTATCTTGGGATTAAATTAAGACAAATATTTTTGGTGCGTGTGGTTCCTTCTTACTTTTTAAAGTATTTAAATAAGATTTGACATAATTCACTTATCCTTATCATAGTTTGCATATTATATAATCCCATCCTTCCCTCTTTTGTTCGGGTCACAGATGACTGTGTGGTCTGATGCCTTCAGAGATCACTTATATTTCAACTCAGTCTATGTAGGTTTGAGTCTCAGATCAGCTGATTCATGTAGGTATATGAGAATGCTTGCGAGTAGCTTCCCGTGGGTTGGTGGTTGTTCTTGGGATCTTCTCGGGTTTTTCCTCCTTCAGATAGACTGGCTGCCATGTAAAGCCAATCAAGTGCAAAAAATGGCATTAAATCCACAAAATCATACCAAACCCTCTTTTCAAAGATCACCATTGCCTGGGTTGACAAGGAGTAGGACACTTCATGATTAATTGTATTAATAATTAAAAATGATAATTAATAATTAATAATGATAATAGTATTACTGCAAGTGTGTATCCCATTTGATACATATTTTAAAACATATAGCATAATTATGAATTCTTCCATATCACCCTGTACCAATTCTACTCTTGGTCTCTGTACGATAATTTGTTGCTTTTGGTTGTTCCTGTTTTGTATTTACACTTTAATTGGATAAATAAGTATGATAATTTGTTGCTCATGGTTGTTCTTGTTTGGTATTTTCACTCTGTACAAAATATATAAAGACTTCATATACTTCACTTATTCCTGTTGCATTCCTTCTCTTGGGTCCTGCCTACAGGCCCATGGGGTCTAAGGGGCCATGAGACTAAGGGTCATGGCTATGGGGCCTTAGGGACTAAGAGTCATGGCTATGGTGGCGCTCTACAGTTTCGAATTTAGCATAGGGTTAAAATTTTAAAGAAAAAGAGTTTCCCCGGGTTTCCTCACTAGTTATACTGGTGTTTTAAAAGAGACTTTGTATATCTTAGGTATTGTTCAAAGAACCTTTAATTCCCTTTATTTTGATGTATGATTGATGGGTGTGATATGGGTTAGAGAGTATACAGCTTGACCTTACTGCAGATGTGCACCTTTCAAAAAAGTGCTAGCTCTACTTGCTCATTTTCACTTCTCGAACTTCAGAGGTAAATTGTAAAAAAAAGAGCCGATAACTTTTTTTTACCTTTTATGTATTTGGTAATTCAGTCATTGCACTTTTAGAAGCTGGTATTATCTAGTTTGGCATAATTCATTTTCCATATTTTAATAGCTGCCAAAAATAGTGTACTTTAGACAAATTTTGGTTGATTTTTGGAGCACAAGGGAGCAGTCATTTTAGTTTGCAGTGTTCTAAGCTCATTTTAAATTTGCAAAAGTACAATATCCAAAGAAATTTCATCCACATTACATGAAAGTAGTATATAGGTATGCCAACATACTCTCCACTGTGCATGTTTAAAATGCAAACAACTTCACCTTACATACATCACTCTCTCAAAAGTACATAATAACTGGTGAGCGCCACCTATGGGGCCATAGGGATTAATGGTCATTCCCATTGGCCCATGGGGTCTAAGGGTAATGCCCATGGGCCATGGGACGAAGAGTCATGGCTATGGGGCCATAGGAACTAAGGGTCATTCCCATAGGTCCATGGGGTCTAAGGGTAATTCCCATGGGGCCATGGGACTAAGAGTCATGGCTATGGGGCAATAGGGACTAAGGGTCATTCCCATTAGCCCATGGGGTCTAAGGGTAATGCCCATGGGGCCATAGGGACTAAGGGTCATGGCTATGGGGCCTATGGTCTTTTGTAGAGTAATGTCTTTGGATTTTTTGATAGGTCATCTTGTTGGCATAGTGAGTATTTCTTAAAGAACATTTGTCATTTCTGCATGATTAGATTTTAAAGATTATTATTATTAAATGATAGTGCATAATTTGTTACTATTAATTAAATCAGATTCATATTTATTTACTTTTTAGCTTTAGTCTGTTTGCAGAAATCAATAAATTCAATACTGGCATCTGTTTAATAATCCATGACCCATGTAGTATTAGTATCTGTATCATAGCTCATAACCCATGCAGTATTAGTACCAATATCATAACCCATGCAGTACTAGTACCAATATCATAACCCATGCAGAATTAGTACCAATATCATAACCCATGCAGTATTAGTACCAATATCATAACCCATGCAGTACTAGTACCAATATCATAACCCATGCAGTACTAGTACCAATATCATAACCCATGCAGTACTAGTAACTGTATCATAAACCATACAGTACTATATGTATTATAACCCATAACCCATACAGTGCATGTGTCATGTCTCATAACCCATAAAGTACTAGCATATTTATCATAATGCATAAAGTAATAGTATATGTATCATAACCCATACAGTACTAGTATCTGTATTATAACCCATACAATACTGGTATCTGTATCATAACCCATACAGTACTATATTTATTATAACCCATAACCAATACAGTACTGTTATCTATATCATAACCCATACAGTACTAACATATGTATCATAATCCATAAAGTACTAGCATATGTATCATAACACATAAAGTACTTGTATCTGTTATCATAACCCATACAGTACTAGAATCTTTATCATAGTCCATACAATACTTGTATTTGTAGCATAACCCATGCAGTACTATATATATATATATATATATATATATATATATATATATATATATATATATATATATATATATATATATATATATATATATATATATATATATATATATATATATATATATATAATGACCCATGCAATACTAGTATCTGGATCATGACCCATACAGTACTTGCATCTGTATCATAACCTACACTATTCTAGCATCTGTATCATAACCCATACATACTAGCATCTCTATTATAACCCAGAACCCATACAGTACTAGTATATGTATCATAACCCATGAAGAACTTGTATCTCTATCATAACTCTTGCAGTACTAGTATCTGTATTATAACCCATAACCCATACAGTACTAGTATATGTATCATAACCCATGAAGTACTTGTATCTCTATTATAACTCTTGCATTATTAGTATCTGTATTATAACGAAGAACCCATTCTGTACTAGTATGTGTATCATAACCCATAATCCATTACAGTATTAGTATCATAACTTTTTACCCAAACAGTACCCATGTTATACTAGTAACTATCACGACCCTTAATTGATGAAAATTTTACACATAAGCTGCTTTAACTTTTGCTTATCATTTTAGGTTCAGAATAAAAGTTGACCCAAGTCATGAAGTGGAACGTTATCCAGATTTGATAATGAAAGCGAAAATGGGGATTAAAGTTTTTCTGGAGGAGCGCACCAAGTAGTCATGTTCCATGCAGACCTGATTGCCGTTGTGTCCCTTTTTTGATTCAACACATATTTAGATTTGCAGAAGTATAGTTTGTGTTAATTTTATGACTAAATATGTACCCACTTAATATAAATTATTACTAATTATTAGTCAGGAATGTACCTGTGATTATTACTAAGTATTAGTCAGGAATGTACTGGTATTTATTACTAAGTGTTAGGAATGTACCTGTGATTATTACTAAGTATTAGTCAGGAATGTATCTGGGATTATTACTAAGTATTATTTAGGAATGTACCTGTGATTATTGCTAAGTATTAGTTAGGAATGTACCTGTGAAAGAAATATATGAGTTACATGAGATAATTAGTTATCATATCTTTTGTTTTCTGTCAATAATATAAGCAGAAACAACTTTGGTTACTGTTTTTACTGTAAAAAAAGACAACATTGTTAACTGACTTGTATCTTACCATTTGAATTGCTTAACTGAAGCTCATAACAAGATTTCGCTTTGCTTGGTCACTTTAAATAAAACTGTTTGCTTATTGTACAACATGCATATTTCCAATTGTGTGTGTGAGTGTTTGTGCTTTAACAATTTTTCAGTCATATCGCTATGATGTCTGTGGTATGGCAGTTTATAGTGATGTGTAGCACTGGGGCATCATGCCGCAGACATGTAACATGATGTAACCTCTTAATGCACCTAGCAAGGCAGCTCTTAATACCATTTTTATAACTTTTTTGTATGACTCATCCTGGGTTTGACCCATGACCTCCCACATCCGAGTCATATGCTCTACCCACTAGGCCAACGGAGCAGTCTTGATCACATTAACTAATATTGCTTGCTTAGGGTACAGACCATCCTTTAGCCACAGCTGACAACAGTATGAAAGGTGGGCATGTCCTGGTGGAAAATAAGTCATGTCACAGACAGAAACTGCATGCCCATTGAAAATTCACACATAATTGACAAAGAATATTGGTCAATATTTAGTGAAAACCAGACTTAAAATGCCACGAAGAAAAACCCAAATTTAGGTCACAATCGCCCTACTTTTTGATTCAGTTTCCTTACTTGGCTTCTGAAAAGTTGACAGGTATGAAATAAGAGGATGTCCTTACAATGTATATCATTGTCTAAATTAATTCTGACACATAAGAAAAATGAAAAAGACAAAAATAAATAGAATTACAGCATGTTATAAAAGGAAGCAAACTTCCTTGGTTTTAACAATATCATAAAATACATTCCCCACATCTTAGTCTCTGAGATGTTGATCAAGTTTTAATTGCACTCAGTTCTAAGAGAGGCAATTAAGGAAATTCGTAGAAGCTGAAATATTGTGCATCTGCTGTCTCGATCTTAGGCACAGCTCGAGCATATTGGATAAAGCAGCCTAATTTGTTTGACCTTCAGTCCCAAACCATCATGCTCTGATACAGGTACAGTCATGTGACTTTCCAAGGGAGAATGTCAAGGGATGAGAGTATGGAACAATTTGACTGGGAGAAGAAATTCTGTATAGAATATGCACACATTGAAGACACTGGACTGTTCTGTAACGGTCTACTATACATGTATTCAGATTTGACCAATACACTTTTTATGCCGTGACTGATTAGTAACAAAGCTGGCCAGTATCGGTTTCAAGAAAAGATAATGTCTGATGTTATTAAGTTCAAGAGACAATTGCAGAACTCCATTCAAAGCGAAGATATTATTCTTGATCTTTGGGTTGAGTGAAAAAAGGATCAAATATTTTTGTACTAAATTTGTACTAAATTTGTACTAATTCATGTGAAACTTATCCAATGTGTACATACTAAAAGTGCAATGTAATGAAGTGGAAGTGCAAGTTGGCTGTTAACAGGAAGCAAAATACAATAAATATGTCCCCATTAGGACAACAGAGGACATCGTGATAACGGAATGAAATAGTGATGCTGTTCAGGTACAATGCACATTTTAATAAGAAGTACTGAACTATGAAACAGATCTACCACATTAAGACAGTAAAGCATTTTTTACATTTGTTTTGCTTTTAAATTAATGCTTTTTTGACAGGTGAAGAATTGAGAAGTAACCATTCTTCATTATCAGTTGTTATAGGATAATCTTCGTTTTAAAAGTTCAAACACTCACCCCAGTATTCCAAGTGTAAATCTACCTGACTCTCTTTCTCTCTCTCTCTCTCTCTCTCTCTCTCTCTCTCTCTCTCTCTCTCTCTCTCTCTCTCTCTCTCTCTCTCTCTCCTGTTTATATAGTGTAGCCTTAGTATATGAAATAAGGCTCAAATACATATTACCCAGATAAGCCCTTGCGTAAATAAATGGTTGCCATGACAACAGAACTGATAAAATGCATTTCACACATTGTTTGGTAGAAACTTATGATTTTATTTCTATATGCTAAGACAAGATAGGATTTTCCAACAATTTTCCAACTTCTCCAACATCCAAAGTTTTTCCAACAGTCTTCCAACTTTCAATGGTTTTCCAGAAAATTTCCAACTATACGGTATTTAAGGACCGGAACGTTCGAATTGAGAGCCAGAATACTGGTGCACGACGAGCAAGGCGGCAAGAGACTATCCCAAGCCCAAATTCGATGGATATGCAAAAGCAGCATGTAACAGCCAGGTTTAAGAGTCACTATAGCAAGAAAAGAGTGTCTACTTTAATTTATTTTAGTTACTAGTTAAATAATTTTAAGACACATAAGAGATAATGTTCTCATTTCAGTACTTAAAAGAAGATTTCAAAATCTTGTATTATTCAAAAATAATGTCACTAATAATATTTCATCTAGGTTCCATTTTCACGAGTTTGTGATATTACGTAACTAACATTTATTTTCTGTTCTTTGAGAAGATTTTTTGGCAATTGCTAATTGTATGAAAGTAAAAGAGTACGCCTTGACGTTGAGACAGATTGCAGTTAGAAAACTTCGTTTGGATATTTACATGTGTTCATAAATCCAACATAATCTTCTCTAGTAGTACTAGTAGCCGTGGTTAATTCGTTGCCTAAGGGACACAACTCTTTTCTGTAGAGGAAACTGTGGGTGGACGAGTTGTCTCCCTTAAAATAATGCGGAAGGGGGCATGAACGCGAATCAACCTTGTGTACTAGAATTCGAAGTTATAAAGTCGTTTTCTGCCCACGATTGTGTATTGCATGAATAAAGAGAATCTTCTCAATAGTACCTGTCCACCCGCCTTTTTTTTCACAGCCAGTAAGCAATAATAAACTAATTAGGAGGCAAGTCGGACAGAGAGTTGGCAATATTCCCCCATCCCCAACTTTTGACTTAAAGCAAAGATAAAAAAATCAACCTTACAAGAAAAATACTTGAATGTCACACCGGGTGTCAGTGTTCGTATTACCACCAACATGAAGTGAATCTAGGTGATTGGTGATTATTCATTCCTTGCTGTGTAAAGTATCTGAATATTGCATCTTGAATAAATGCATACAAAAATCTGACACTGTCATGCTTCTAATCCAGTTTTTTGCATAAGGTATCTTTAAGAAATAAAATGTCAATAGTGTCTGGGGTTGTTGTATAAAAACGTGATAGAGAAACACACACACACACACACACACACACACATACATACATACATACATATATATATATATATATATATATATATATATATATATATATATATATATATATACATATATATATATATATATATATACACACACACACCACTCTTTCAAGCACACTAGATCCAGCAAGAGATCACGTGTGTCAGGGATTGAGATAGATGCAATAAACTGACGACGAACAGTGCAAAGCTAGTACATTACTAGCCCACTCTTTTTTCATGTAATACACTAACTAGGCTATGTACGTATAAATATATATATATATATATATATATATATATATATATATATATATATATATATATATATATATATATATATATATATATATATATATTACCCGCAGAGATTTGGAAATGAACACAAGGATAAAATTTGTGTGATAAAAGAAGAAATAAAGAAGTAGTGGTGAAAGTTCACATTTTATCTACCATGTCTATATTTTATAACTTTAAAAACATGTATATTATTCAAATATTTCTGTTGGAAATTCTCATGAGTCTTAAAGACAGAAATGGACTCTAAAATCATCATACAGTTGGGAAAATTGTACCTAATTTATCTTCCAGAAAATTGTTTGGGACCATACATGGGTGTTGAATTTTGTTCGTATTCTACGAATAATAAAACAGAAGGGACCAGTCTACTGTATAAGTACCCTGTTTTCTCTTCACAACTAATTAATTTTGCGCTCCGGTTTTCTCTAAACAGTGAAGGATTAATCCTTAATTTAAGAACACTGTAAACGTTACTGGCAAGCTCTTTGTAGAGGGCGCAGTCTACCTAACCAAATCAGACTTCAGTGTTGTAAATGAAACACACCAATAATCACAGATAGAAAGTTGTCGCGGAGATTAAAAATGACCAAAAGCCCTGCCTGCAAACTATCTAAAAACAAGCGAAGCCCAACTAAACCAGCTTATAAGTGCAAGATTCTGACACCCAAAAAGGCGTCGGTTTGTTTTTAATTATGTACATACTATCATGTTTACATTATTTTATCTATTAATTATGTACATGCTATTGTTGATACATTATCGTATCCTTTAATCATGCACATACTATGGCAGATACATTATGGCATCTTTTAATCATGCACATAATATTGTGGATACATTATTGTGTCTTTTAATCATGCACAAATTAATTTGGATACATTATTGTATCTGTAATCATGTACATACAATCATGGATACATTATTGTATCTAAAATCATGTGCATACTATTGTGGATACATTATTGTACATTTAAGCCATGTACATGCTATAGTAAATACATTATTAGATCTTTTTATCATGTAAAAAATAAAAGCACAGCTGCATTTTGTAAGTTATCTTTGAGAAGTGGAAATACTCCAAAATATAGGCAAATTCTTCAAAGCGGGGGGGGGGTTTAAGCCTAACCACACTAGTTTAGAGCAACCCACTCCAATAACAATAGAAACGAACGAATATAATAAATGTATCAATCTGGTTTATATAAAATTTTTGACTCTAAACCCGTTTGGTAGATAGCATCCAGAGGCGGAATCCAAAACGTTCTTAAATTAATTTAGTCAGTTGCAATAAATGCAAACAATTCAATTAATTCTAGAAGCCATCGTTAAAGTGCGTGGAGACACATGACTTAAAAGAGGGATGATAAAGTTATTTATGTCAAATCTATGTTTTTGTGCGATTAGATACTTGCCGACGGTATTTGTCCGACATTTATTTTTGCAAGTTATCAAATAAAAGACATCACATGTTACACAGTTGGTATGGTAACACATTTTAAATGTTTATTTGGAATTGATTGTTACTAAAATGAAAGAACATTGCGAACATCTGGGTCTATTGTATTTAATTGATGAACCAAGACTTTTAAACATTTAATAACCATAACTCATTGAGTACTGAAATATGCTAAAATTGTGAAGTCTAATTTCAGACCCAATAGTCGTATAGTTTCATACTTAATCTACACATTTCATCTTTGACTCGTATTATTATTGCTTATGCTTATGTACGTATATTTAGTTGGGTTTTTTTCCAGCGACCTCTCCGGTGACCTAGTGGTTAGAGCGTCCGCCTCGGATGCGGGAGGTTGTGGGTTCGTTCCCATGCCGAGTCATACCAGAGACTTGTAAAAATGGTACTAAGAGCTGCCTCGCTTTACGCTCAGCATTAAGAGGTTAGTGGTTGGATAATGTGACTGGGTGGGAAATCATGCTGCATGTTTGCGGCATGATACCCAAGTGCTAGACATTACTATAAGCTGCCATACTGCAGACATTGTAGCGAGACGACTGAAAAATTGTTAAAGCTACGTTAAAAATCCATCCAAATCACAAGTTTTTCAATTTAGGTGTATTTCATGAAGTTCCGTGTTCCTACAGATTTTCAACATGGCTAACAGACACCTATTACTAATGTAATTACATTTTTCGTTTTCTTCTATTTCTATTGCTCTTCTTTTTGTGATTATACAACCTTCTCGTAGGTGCCATGAAATATGTCTTATTTGTTGTATAACAAACTGGGCCATCACTTCCTATTCAAAATAATATTTCTATAGACATCATAAAAACCATGCAGCAAAAATTCTATGCAACAAACAAGCTTCCTTTTCCAACATTTCATGCATATTAACCTATGTTACAACATTGCTACATGCCATTGCGCTTGCATATTAACATCAGTTATAACTTTGTCACATGCCATTATTCTTTCTTACATGTTATTACCCTTGCGTCTTCTCTTGGTAATTTTGTAAAAGCCTTCTCCAGTGGCATAAGTTGTAAGAGCGTCCGCATGAGATGCAGGAGGTTGCAGATTCGAACTGATAGAGTCATTCAAAAAATTTATAAATATGGTACTTGTAGCTACCTCGCTTGGTGCTCAGCATCAAGATGTGATAGGATTGGCCAACCTTGTGTCAGAATAATTAACAAGCGTGAGCACAACTCTCCGCTCGATTCGCCTTTTCTCATGCGTCTTTTATCCCTTCAGAATCACACGAAGACTGAAAAACTACACATATCCTTTTAAAAAATAGCAACGTACCTTCGCATCACTCTCAGACGACCATCGCATGAATCCAATCCGGCGAATTAACATTTATTTTCACCGTAATGACGACCATCGCACGAATCCAATCCGTCAAATTAACCTTTATTTTCACTATTACGGTCACAAACCCTAGAAAAAAGAACCATTTGAGGAAGTAGCCCATTTCTACTAGTTTCTATCTAGCTACGATGTCGTAGCCTCAACTTGTTTTGTTGTGGTTGAGGCTACGAACTGATCCCATATCATGTAATGGAGCAACAAAAAAAAAAAAATAAATCCTCACCAAAGTCAGAAACACAAATAGTTTAGAAATCTACTAAATAAGTATAATCATTTTGTCAAAGAAGCTTGGCTTTTTTTGAATTTAGGGTTTGTTGACGATATTGATATCATGCTTGTTTTCCGCGGAGTGGTATTTTCTGCTATCCGCTGAAGTAGTTGAATCTCTTGCGACATTATTATTATTATTATTTACAATGTCTAATTTTGCAATAGATGAAAAAACGCTAGCGTTTTTAATCGTAGTATCATAAATACGTATCATCGCGGAGAATTCGTCTTCGGTAATTATCGTATCATCAATCGATGATGACATCAACGAGGATAATTGTGAGTAACCGTTAGATACTGCTTGATGTTTTACTATATAGTCGTTAAGTTTTTCTTGAGAACACGATGATATTTTTTTAGTAATAGCATTTGCAATTCCAGCAAATGTTGTCACCGCGGAAATAGCAATTGGGAGAGCAATCGGAGCTACCATTGTTACTGAAGATAGTATAATACCAGCACCGGCCATTATACCAGATACTGAGTATACTGTAACATCAATTGCGGTAATTCTCCTGCGATACTTTTTAATTTTTATTTCATACTCATCAATGAGTGTTTTGAGTTTTGTTAAGAACTCTTTGACGGTATCATAGCGATATTGCGATGATGGAATCATATTATTTTAAAACCTCAAGTGGTTTCTAATTGTTAAAAATTCTAATTTAGATCAGCTACAAACTCCATGTACCATACAAATGATGTCTTATTTAAATTAGGATCAGTGCTTGTTATTGTAAACCGTTTGTATTCATCCAGGTCAATAGTCGTTGAAATCACGTTGTTGTATCCATATGAAGTCGATGATGATATATTAAACTGATTCAGTGACACTATTGTTAATCGATAAATACCCGGCTTTGACACAGTGAGAGTTATTGTATTCTTTTTAGGTTCCCAATCTAATGATCCAGAGAGAACTGTGTATATCATATTTATGATATTCCTCTCATGAGGAATCTTTATTCTTTCAAGTAGCGGAAGATTGTCTGTTTTAAATTTTGTAATATCCTCGATAGATTTTTTAATATTACTAATGTTATCTCTAATAATATTAAATCCAGCATCATTAATATTTAATTTCATCAAAATTGGATTTAATTTCAGCGAGAGATGGAGAGGTTACCGCTGGTGTTCCAAAAAATTTATTGATAATATTTCTACGAAGGGAAGTATACGTTGTTATATGTTTTTCAAGTTCTTCATTTAAATTTTTTAATGCATCTGTGATTGTAGAAACAAATACACCTGGTTTGAGTTTTCCATCATTTGAATATAACACTATTGTATCTTCAACGACGTCACGTCTTCGTATTAAGACATCATCCAATGAAACATTACTAGATTTCAATTTGCCCTGGCGATCTTGAAATACAACTATTTCCCCAGGATCTACACTTGACAAATTTAATGTCTCGGCGATTTCATCTTCGATTATTTTTTTTTACATTTTCGACAGCTAATTTACTATCGGTTTCTGTTTTTTTTTTTGATTCTGATAAAGGTCGTCCCCAAATATCAATCATTATACGAAAACGCTAACGTTTTTCTAAATCATAACGCTATCGTTTTTGCCATTGCCTGCTAGTATATTCATTAACAACAACTTGTGGTGGTTTCCTTGGAAATCTAGATATCTCTGCAAGGACGTTTAATACTTCACGACCGCATATCGGTGGATCATTTAACTGTTGTGTTGGTAGCGTGGAATAAAAAATTGGAGATGACTTTGTTATTGTGGATACATATCGCATGAATTCTTTTGGTGGAGCTAAACCATATGAATCAAAATATACAATTCCACGTGGATCAATTGCATATGCGACCCAATGAGTTCCTTTTCCGCTGCTGTTATCAAGATTGATAATACCCGTTTCATTTTTCATTGGTTTTGACGGTAATTGATCTCTTATGAAAACTCCTCTAAAGTTTTTTATTGATAATGATTTTACAGCATCAATTAAATCAAAATTGGACATTGGTGAAAATCCTAGGGAGTTTTCCACTAATAAACCGTTCCTGGTATTCTTAGGCCCGTGCCCTTGTACCAATTGTGTGGAGTTCCTGGTAGTCTTAGACCCTTTCCTTTTTTTATAGCCATTCCCAGTAGCTTTTTTCAGGGCCATTCTTGCAGCAGTACCAACGGCTCCTAACGCTGCCGCCTTCGCAACCGCTGGGGCAGCCGCTGCAATCAATGCTGGAATAGCAGCTAACAGCGGGAATATATCACCTGATTTTATCATACTGGCGATTGCTGCTTTCGAAAAATCAATTTGAACTCCTCGTTTGTTCTTTAGCGCATCATCGAAATGTTTTATTTGACGATCTGTCAATGATAATTTATGTGCACCACCGGACATTTGAGTGGGTTTCAACGTTATTGTGGTTCCACATTCTTTAGCCGACTTTGATTTCAATTTCTTGACCTGACCATCAGTCCACTGGACATTAACAATACTATATGTCATTCTATTCTAAAATGTAATTTACACTTTCAATTGATCTTATTGTGAAAATCCTAACTACATGTTTGGAAAATCAAAGGTTTTCCACTGGTGCATCAATAAGTCTCATTCGTCCGCCAATTCCTTCTAACAACATTGATTTATCACTGAGAATGACAGCAACTGCTCTATAATCGGCTATACCAGCAGGGCGTTGTACCCGAGCTTGGAAGTATATATCAACAACAGATTGTCTCATCATGTCAAGATGTTCCAATGAAAAGTAATAAATCGGATAGTGTTTTTCAAAATCAATTTGCGATATTTGCAAACCAGTATCAACATTTTGATCACGACTCATATACGACAATATTCTATGATATACACGTGCTATGTCGTTGTTTTCATAATTAAGTTGTACAATCTCTGCTGGCTCTTGTTGTCCGTTTATTCTCAACGAAACTTCACTTACCTCTAATTTATCAAATATCATATGACTAGATAATTGACGACCCACTCGATTTGCATCCTGTAACGCTATAAAGATATGACGTGGAGCTGAAACACCTTGTTTTGATGCTAAGTGCCATGTAAATGTGCCATTTACATTATCCTGCTTCGTATCAGTCGTTGTTGTTAGCCAACTTAGTAATGATTTTCCACCTGTGTCCATAAACGATAGTAATTGTTGCTCTATTGTAACTGCTGGTGTCAAGACGGGTATCCATAGAACCAATTTATTTAAAATGACTTTACCATCATCAACACCATTATCACGCCAGATTGCATCATTGTCATTCTCCTTTCGCACTAACACGACTGTATGCTTTGCTCCATAGATGACTTTTCTGACATTTCTACAAAATCCGAATATGTGATGTAACGGAATAGCACATGAAAACCGTCGATGCTGTCCTTTCAATGTTCCATTTCGTGTTGCAAATCCTAGATTGAAATTACCATTGACCCTTTTTAAAATGTCGAATTCAGCGCCTGGTCTATCTTCACGGTCTAGATTAACTGCGTGTTGTTGATCATCCAATGCAGTAGCTCTCGCAGTTCGTACTTTAATAAACTGAATATGGTCAGCATGATCAGAAGTATCCTTAGCAAACATCATAGACGGACCAGCCGACCTTGTATAATCATCAGAATATCTCGCAAGTCCGATTATTGTTGTTGCAATATCAACATCTTGTTCTATTGATTCAATTTCTTTTCCATCAATGATATATCTTGCACTGTTAAATAGCGCCATAATGCCATTATTTACGAAACCAACTTGGATATTTGGGTCATTCCCATATGGTGTATCAGCTGCAACATTTGTTACAAGCTCTCCTTCTACTTCAATAAACGCCTCACACGGCAAAAAGTATCTACTTGTATCTTGAACTTGAAGTTCAACTCTACCCCGTTGATTAGGCTCTCTTGCAGGATAGGCATAATACTGATAGTTAATTTTAGAATCATTTTTATTCACCGGTGCTGCCATATCAAACGCTGGATCAGCAATTTTTTTAAATGCCATTTATACTAAAACGTTATCGTTTTTCTAAATGTAGTAATGCTATCATTTTCTTTTTCGTCTGACATTTTTACGATTTCCTCCAAGACCACTTCCCGCTATCATACTTGCAATATTACTACTATCTGGTGAAGTCATTGCTAATGATGCTAGTTTTTGTTCCACTGCGTTATTTATCACTTTACTGACATTTGCAGGCATCATTGTTGTTGAAGGTAGCGGTGTTGAAACTATTTGTGGTGGTTTTCGTCCGAATCTAGATTTCACCAATGACGTTATTCTATTCTTTGCGGTAGAAAAGGCAGTTCCTGCAAGATCTCCAACAGCGTTAATTCCCTTATTACGAATAACATCAATGGCTTTCATCGCTAATTGTTTAGCAATTGGTGCTACTTTTGGGGCTATTCTTGTGAAGAAACCCGCTATGGTATTTCCAAGGCCGTCTCCATAGTATGCCTTATAAACGGGCAATCTTGAATTTACTACATATACGTTTGTTGGTTTATTGTGATTATAGTGTACTATCATCTTATTTGAAATGACTTTGTAATTTCTAAATGCAAGCAATTAGAAATTTCAATCGCTATAATAACCACTAAATTTCCCTGGAATTCCGTCCATTAACTCATCCAAGAGTTCTCGATACGTATGAATATCAATTATCCCACCTTGGAATAATCGTCTGCAAATATCAAATGCTTCATTAGTTATTTCGACTGAGTTATTCCCAGCTCGCTTACCTCCCATAAGAACCTCAAGTCGTGATATATCATTAATGATATTACTAGGACACATATGAGAATCATGATGAGAACTTCCATAACCCTCTCCTGAAGTACTTTCTGGTTCGGAAACGTTTTGAATTTCTGGAGCTAATTCGGAAACGTTTTGAATTTCTGAAGATTGTCGACCTTGACCTCGACTTCGACCTCGACCTCGACCTCGACCTCGACCTTGTTGTTCTTTTTGTTGTTGTTGTTGTTGTTTTTTTTTTAGTTCTTGTTGTTCTATACCATATCTATCAACTCCCATTTTAAAAGCTCTGTATTCCAATGTATCCTTATTTAAATTGCCGGGTTCATTTTTATTAATTTTAAATAACCAATCCACCCATTGACCTCGTTTTATTTTGTTTTTTTTTTATACTCGTCTTTTAAAAATTTCTCCTTGTTATAATAACTTTTTACAGCGATGTCACCAAATGACGCATATTCTTCAGGTTTCAGCAATTGAATTTGTCTGATTTTTTCTATAGCTTCATCAGTGAATTTCTCGTTAAAAGGAACACTTTTTTTAGTGGAACCTTTTTCAATAGAATCACTAGCATCTTCAACGGGGTTATCATCAGTATCAATATTACCCATTTGTTGTATTTCTCGCTGAGTTTGTAACTCACCTGAAAGCTGTTTTATCCCCTTCTGAGTTTTTTCAGTTTCTGTAGCAATCTTTCCTAATACATCAATAATAGGTACTGCTCCCTCTTTAGGGATGTCGCCGTATATAGCACGTTCTGTTGCAAGTTTCATATCTTTAGTGGCTTTAGTTACAGGGGCAAAAAGTTGTTCGCTCCCAATAGAAAAGTCAGTCTGCGCTTGCTGTCTAAGTTGTAGTTTATCTCGCACGTTATCTCGAATTGGTATAAACTTTTTCAGTAATGCTAACCTCTCGCGGGCTAGTCTGGTAGTTAATGCTTCTGTTGTCATTATTGGAAATGCTAACGTTTTTTCAATTGTGGGTTTCATTGCTTGCATCAATCAAACGTCTTATAGATTTCACTTTCAAAACAATCTCTGACCGAACTTGGTACTGTTCCCCGAGTTTCTTTCTAATTGCTTCAACTATATTAAATAGCCGAATGAATAAATTAATATCATTGTTATACAAAGAAGCATTAACCGCTTTTTGGATTCTTTTTATCAGTGAATACATTTTAGGTAGAACATATCTTCCATGTTTCAATTGTTTATTAATTTGTTCAAATTCATTCAAAAGTCTATCTTCATTTAAAAATTCAGAAAGTACGATTCCTTGATTTCTTAAATTTGATATTTCTGTGATGATAGATGTAATATCTTGAAATTCCATTTATTGAATATTATTAATAATGTATTTTCTTATCTTTAAAATATTTTTATATATAAAAAAACCCAAAAACATATACAATGCCTGTCTCTTCCTCATTCGAGTTCCGAGGCATACATTAAAGACTTATACAATACCCTAACCCCCCAATCGAGTTCAAGGGCGGGTTATATGGGTATTAGACGTGAAATCCAAGTGATTTCTTTACAAACATTGAACATATAACATGAAGCCTCATTTGGAAACCTCTTTCACGCCAAACGACGTCAAAGAGGCCCAGAGGGGGGACAGCACATTCTTGGAACTCATTTAGTGCCTTCGCATTATATAAGCCCAAGGGGCCACAAACATAGATCTCCCAATTGGAAGTTCTAACGTAACAAATGCTATATTAGGTCTTCCGGAAGATATGTTGTGGGGGGGACAGTACATTACATTAGTTACGTTACATGTACTTAATTAACTTAATAAATGAGGTAGTATATAAAGGTATTTACAATGAATGAATATTTACAATGAATGAATATTTACAATGAATGAATGAATGAAGGTATTGTAATATTTACAATGAGATGATAGGATGGTATATATACAATGAGATGATAGGATGGTATATATACAATGCGATTATATAGGATGATATTATATATACTAGGGACAGTACATTACATATAGGATGATATATATATATATATATATATATATATATATATATATATATATATATATATATATAGATATATATATATATATATATATATATATATATATATATATATACAATGAGATGATAGGATGGTATGATAGGGACAGTACAGGACGATACAAACATGAAACGACGGGGCGGACCTACACCCAATCTACCAATCAAAAGCAACCCAAGAAATTAACCATGGTTGCAGTTGAAAAAATTCAACCACACCATGTCAATGGCGTGGGAGTTTTAATTGGCAAATTGAGCTTCGTTTAAAGCCCCAAACTTATTACGGCTCATATTATATATAAGGTGACTAATACTGCAGTGTCAATGTGTAGGTGTGTATTTATTTTCCTAGCATTTCATAATGAAAATTGTGTAGTAATTTCAATGGAAGCTAAATATTTAAATAAAACATTAAAACAAGAAATACAACTGTTAAATAATAGCAATTTTTTTTTATTAATTTCTATCATATTACGATTAAATAATCGTAATAATAATGGATTTACATGACGAGATAACTCTGTCATGGGGATCCCTGTCAATTCAGGACCTGCTATTTCTTGAATGGTTCGAGAATGATATTTTTCTGTGTCATTGGATAATTTTATTACATGTAGCGCTACCACACTAAAAAACTAAATTACATGTAATGCGCTTTACTATTTTTACTTCACATACAATCTATTTTAATTTGTAATTACAAAGTAATTTCATTTTCATACAAAATCTAAACAACGCTGTTAACGCTGTCTTTGTAATTGGGATTTTTAAAAAATCTATTAATAGAACCTTGACCTTTTATAATAACCGTAATAATAATTTGGATTCACGGCCATACATAACTCTGTCAAATTGTCTACCCTATATAGGTTTTTCCAACAAAACCCTAACTGCTGTTCTCAATACAGTCTTTAGAAACAAGAAACAATAACACAAAATCAAAATCCGTACAACCTGATACGTATATATACCGAGTTAACCATTAAATACGTACATGAGATCACACACATCATTAATTCAATCCAATTTCACATGTGTTTTCTACGTTTATCTCGCACGAATTACATATCCGGGAATCAATATCGAAAGTAGGATAGTCACGTGACGATCAGTAGTAATGAGGAAAAATACGGAACAAAATTGAAAAAATAAAAAAATATATTTTATTAATAGTAATTATTGAGAGTCATTTCATGCGTATGAAAACTTTATTCTATGTCCATTTTTCTTTGAGATAGCTGTTTGATAAATCCCTTCAGCAACTTTTCGTTCTGAAGGCATACATATTCCGAAATATTTTCCCGCAGCATTCATTGAATGAAAAACTCTTTCTTCATTCGTCGTTGTATCAAATGATTTAACTCCCTTGCGTCGTTTTGAGTATTTCCCTGTCTTTCCTCTTTTTGTATTCTCTCTTTGAGAAATGCATTGTAAATTGGAAATCGCGTTATTTAAGGGATTGGAGTCAATATGATCAATAACATTACCATCTTTAATCAATCCATAAAATGCTTCATAGACAATTCTGTGAACGTAATAGTTGTTTCTTCCAGCAGTAAAACACAAATATCCTTGATTATTATCAAAACCAATTGACTTTTTCAGTCTACAGTGTCTAACAACACCATTACGAGATATTTCATAATTAACGAGTATTGGATGTGGTCTGAATTCTTGCTCCATTTATATATAATAATACTATTTGTCTAATTCATCATTTGCTTTAATTATAAATCTATTAATGTAGTCTTGAGGGGTTTTTATGATTTTGTCTTTGACAGAGTCATGGTTAGGGTCAATGATAGCGTTTTTTATTCGTTTATCATAATAACGTTTTAATTCTCTAAACCGCTTACCTCCACAATTGATACATAATTGTGATTTTCCTCTCACACCCACCCCACAATTTATGCATGGGGACGGGCCTGTCGAATTATTTCTGACACTCTGTAAGTGATATCCACAGAATTCACCTCTATACGATTTATTGCATGGGGTTACTGATCCGATCATAAGCCATTTGCAGTGATTCATTATATATAAACAAAATTTTCTATTTAAATACTTGTCTTATTTATATGAATGAAGAATTCAAGAGATTATCGACAATCAAGCCTTGGAAAAATATTAAATTCAATATTGATAGAACTCTAGAAGATGTACCAAAAGAGAGAATAAATAATAGAAGTCTGACTAGAAAAATACGAGATTGTGTTCATGAGTTTAAACAGGACGGTGCATCACACACCTGGTCAACATTTAGAATTGATGGTGTTGTTGATGCTAGAATGAATGATGAAACAGCAGCTATGATACTATCACAACTTGGTAATAAACGGTATTTTCTCAGAGTGAAATTCATTATCAATTTAGAATCGGGCGATTGGGTTATAAGAGACAAGTTTGAGCCAATTCTCAAAGATAGGACAACAGTCATTGTTAGCCGTGATTCCAGACCAGGGCTGTTAACTGGAATTGATAAACCATACTATGAAAAAGCGTATCCAGAAACAGCAATCGTTTATGGGATGTATCCGTTAAATAAGGAACCTGACATTGGAAAACTAGCACCAATGAAACAGTCAACGTCAGTGGAAAAGCCACTCAATTGTGTGGCACAACGAGTCTTAGAACACTTTACAAATGCACTCCGTGGGAATAAATTAACCGATCTAAGACGTAAAAAAATAGATCAATGGGAGCTAACAGTGAAAGAGAACGGAGCAACTATTTCCGATATAGCTAGATTGGAAAAGTCGTTGAGATTTCTGATAACCGTTTCAACGATAACTGGCGAAGTATTATACGAATCGAAATACAATAAAAACGGAGCTCTAATCAAAATTATTGATCATAACAAACACGCATGGACATCCGCGGTTACAATATTCCCGCGAGACAGAACAGTGAAGTATATCCCAGAAGAATTCACCAAGGATGGCATTCTCACTGAAGAAAGATTATTCGATGCTATTGCTAGTTTGTGTAAAAACGACCCTGTATCAGTATGGCTACTTCATAGTTTTGAAGATGAAGAATGTCAATTCAATCAATTTGTGAAACCTAATGGTGAATTATATCGTAGTGAAAGTCTACATAATAGGATGAAAAATCTAGCAATAAGTCTCAGTGAAAACGCTAGCGTTTTTAATGGAAAATCCGACGATTACGAACAGTTACTTACAAATTGTTTTACAATTCCATCGGTTGCAGCTCATTTTGCAAGAAAGAAAAATAATTGAAAACCAACACGAAAAGAGTTTTTACAGGATGTTCAATCCAGCTGTCTGGAATATTATCATGGCGGTCTATGGAACGTTAAATACAATCGTGAAAGTATGATATCAGTTGATATCGTTGCCTGTTATCCAGGAAGTTTTCTAGGATATGGATTCGCTGGTGAGTATTTTAAACGGTTTGGACATCCCACACATGAAATGACTCGCGTTGCTATTAATGGACCACTGCCTGATTTTTATTTGACCGGTTTTGCTTGCGTAGTATCATTTGAATTCGCTGAAGGACTTCATCCGTGTTGTTATGTTTGGATTGGTAGACACATGGCTGAAAGGATGTGGTTACCAATAGTGTTATTGCGATATATGAATGATTGTAAAATGTTAGTTTCGTTGATTGTCAGCGAAGCGATTATCTCATATCAAAAACAAACCAATGTCTGGTTACCAGAACCAGAATGTCTTGATAGTATAATCGATAAGTCTAGAAAACATATTGATGCTGACGAGGAGTACATCATTGAATGGTCAAAAAAGATATTTAATCAACGAAATAATGAAGCAAAGGATCTCGACCGAAGAATAATCGGTAAATTTACACAAGGTGGAAAAAAATTCAACTTTAAAAGACAATCCTCACGATTGATTATAGATGATGCCGAATACGACTTCGTTATTAAAGATGCAGTAGAGAAAAATAGATACGCAAATTGTAAAACAGCCTTCTTGTCCAATAAAACAAAGTTAGATAAAATTGTTACTTACAGTGATGGAGAAAGCTCTGCATATCTACATTTGAGAGCTTCTATGCTGGGTTATGCATCTATCAATTTATTTGCAATGATAAATAGATTTCCTAGTATAGCAGTTAGAGTTGCAATTGATTCAATGTATGTCGATAAAAAATATATCAAAGAGATAACTAAATTTACTAATAGCGAAGAGACTTGGGGAACATGGCG
Source organism: Potamilus streckersoni (assembly GCA_016746295.1). Taxonomy (NCBI): domain Eukaryota; kingdom Metazoa; phylum Mollusca; class Bivalvia; order Unionida; family Unionidae; genus Potamilus; species Potamilus streckersoni. The sequence goes on from JAEAOA010001366.1 coordinate 1,028,577, forward strand.
AATTAAACATGAAATACAATGCAATTATTCTGAATCAGCAGACCTTGAGATTAAAAGCAGTTACCTGAAGAACGATAATTCTATCAGTGAAAAATCCGAAGGATTTTCTATGTCTAAAGCACCACCGATATCAGATCCAATTTGTAGATATAAAACAGTTTATTTAAACGGTTGTGGTGGATCTGGAAAGACAATACGTGCGATAGAATTATATCGAGAGAGAACGTCCATGATTGTACTCACACCAACCCATAGACTAGCGAGAGAGATCAAACAACGAAATGTTGAAGCTTGCACGTATCATAGTTTTTTTCGATACAAGGGCGATGCTTGGACTCCTGAGCGAATGGGTGAGAAATTTATTCCAGCGGTTATTATTTGGGATGAAGCATGTACTGTTTCAGAAGATGTATTAAAAATGTTTCTTGATTGGTTATTGCAAAATAATACAAAAGTTATATTGTGCGGCGATCATGGTCAACCACCACCATTTGTTGGTAGAAGTCCACATAATTGGTTAAAAGGATTTGTTGATTATTACGAAGAAATTGATACTGACTATAGAGCACTCGATGAGCAGTTACGTGAGTTTAAAAAACTAATTAGATTACAACCCGATAGAATTCAATGTGAAGTAGCGCGTGAAATAATTTCTGAAACACCTTTGAATGATTTTTGGGAAACATGGAGACCAAATGATTTTGTAGTAGCAAGTAGAAAGATAGTCAGAGACGCACTTCAGAAAAAGTTGTTTGAGCTACACAAGAAAAAATTCCCAACGTTTCCAGTACCGTTGTGTTATAGACCATTGGATACACGAAAGCAGAATATTGAAGTTGAAATTCCAGGCCAGACGGAGAAACAGATTCTAGTGTTAAATGATATTGTGCTAGTTGATATCAATACTGTAGAAGATGCATTATGCGCTGATAAATCACCATGGACGTTTGGTTATGTAACAACAATACACTCGTCACAAGGATTGACCATCACGGATACAATTGTTTGGATAGTTGATAATCGCATTGAATGGTCAAATTTAGTCTATCTCGCAGTGTCCAGAGTACGACGAATAAATCAACTACGAAGGATTGTTCTCGATGATGATTTTAATGCAAACGATGATAACACTGATATTAGCATCATTAATAAAAAAAACTCTCTGGTTACAAACAGCAGGACAAAAAAAAAACAACGAGAATTTGATATTGATGCCGAAGTAATAATCGCATTAAAAGAACAACAGAATAATCATTGCGCCAGTTGCAATTGTATAATGCACTGGCAGTATTCGGATAAAGACCCTCGACAATTCACCGTAGACAGAAAAAATAACAGTCTTGGTCATGTCAGAAACAATGTGATGTTGACCTGTCTTGAGTGTAATAGACGTAACGGAGCTAGTTAAGACCATGTGGCGGTAATTGAGTATCGTCCGGAATGACTTGTAGTTGTTCGCGTGTAAAACCACGCTGAGGTGCAGTTGAATCCAATCTGTAGATTGGAGGTCTACCAGTTGATCGCGTTATGGTTGAAATTTTATGCGTAGTAACACTCCATATAGGATCAGTAGCTCTTCTTTTACCACCTTCAAGCTCTCCTGGTTCGTATAAATATCTCACAGTAACATCACCGAGAAGTGGCTGAGTGCTAACCCGCTGTGGTTGTTCGGGAATATATTTTTTCTTTATTGCAATATTTGGTTTCATATTAATAGTTCGAGTAATCTCGTTATTTGACGCTGCAACTACACTCGGTAACCTTTGGACCCATTCACGAGATCGTTTTTCTTAGATGAATTCTTTTGCATATTGATATCCAAATAACCGTTCTGCAAGAGTTCGATTAAATCGTTCTACAATTGCCTGATCACGATGTAACGCAGTATATCCCCGTCATATTGTAACATTATGAGTTTTCATTGTTGATAGAATAGCACCTTGAAACTCTTTGCCAGGATCAACTTGTAATAGATTTGGCCATTTTAGAGGACCTCGTCTATAAATCCTTTCAAATGCAGAAACAACTTCAGAAGCTGACTTTGTTTTCAATGGTTCTGCTTGTTTAAATCAACTCGCAATATCAACTACAGTTAGCGCGTATTTGTAACCATGGTCATGTGGTAAAAACAATAAATCAGCCTGATGAACTTCATTGGGTACGGTAACATCAAAATGAGAATAATTAATTTGCTTAGGCGGTGGTAGATAAATTTGCCATATAGCTTGTTTGGATAACCAATCTTTCGCAGTGGACTTTTTCACTTTTGCAACGTTAGCGAGTTTACTGATTGCTGCTTTACCCTTCCAGTATCTTTTCGGAGAATAATAAATAGATTCCATACTATAAAAACACTAGTGTTTTTAATTATCAGCACCTAACACCAATTTGCCTTTCATAGCTGATTTGACCAACCATGAAGCCAATTTTTCTTTGAAGGATTTATCGGGAATAGCATTTAACGCATGAATTAATTTTACGTCCGCGAGATGTCTTTGTTGCAAATTATTGCTTTTATATGCAACATCATGAGCATGACATGCCTTATCAATAGCATTTATCGGATACTCACCAGGCCGGGGCTGATTTTGATCATCAAGTCTGATATCTAATCTCGTTCCGGGACCACAGTAGCTATAACTTGGAAGGTGTTTTTCTCCGGGGTATTTTGCCCATGGGGTTCCGGGGAGTTTTCCAAGTTTTGCGGCAATATCACCTACGAGTTGCTTTTTTTTAAAAATCTAAATTTTTTGTACCACATGTTACACACTTACCAGTAAGCGCTAGTCTATTGTTTTTAGTTGTAATGGTTGTCGGATCGGTTGTATCAGTACGCTGTTTACATTTAGCACAATATAGATCCATAATTTATATATAGAGTTATGAATATAATTGATTTTTCAGCGACTAAAAGAAGAGAACCGGTAAAACACCACGCAGCGCTTCCGAATTCTGTCCGTGCCATTATAATTGGACCATCTGGATCGGGTAAAAAACAATTGCTGCTTAATTTGATAATGCGATTTATGAAGTGGGATAAATTATATTTAGTTGCCCCATCTGTAGATGGTCAACGGTGCTATGAAGTGCTAAAAGATTATAATGAAAATGCATCAGAAATTAAAGGTGAAAGTGTAATTGACTTTATTACTGATATTAATGATGCACCATCAGTAGAAGATCTCGATGGTGACATAAACAATCTTGTAGTGTACGATGATGTAATGTTAGATAATCAAAAGAACCCTGCTAGAATATTTTCCCGAGGTAGGCATAAAAACACTGACGTGATATATGTCACCCAACGATATACTCAAATTCCAAAAGTGATTCGCGATAACTGCAATATTCTTGCTGTATTCAATGGCGTTGATACACATACGCTACGAAATATTTGGCAAACATGGTGTTCCGATATGGACTTCAATGGATTTAAAAAATTACTTTAGTCATGCTCAGTCTGTCCCATATGGATTTATAACAATAAATTTACACGACCCTCGGTCACGATATCGTATTGGACTTGATCAAATATTTGGTTAAATAATTTGTATTAATCAGCAGCAGGGGGGTGGTGAGATGACAACATATTTGCGACGTAGATGGCAGCAATTTCGAGGGTGGTTATGACAATGTATTTGCGACAAAATCGCTAAGGCTCCATTTGTAAAATGGAGTCTTTATTTTTTTTTTGGGTTAAAATATGAGATTTCGTAGGAAGGCTCCATTTGGCATTCTGAGGCTTTAATCGATTTTGTCGCAAAAATTTGTAGGGTTCACCCCCCTCCCTGCTGCTTAGGACTAAGTGTACTAATATTAGTACTAGTTTCTACCCTTCAGTAAATATGCGTTCGGGTCTAATAATTGTTCCGAACACGGCGCAGAATCTGTTCTCTTTTAGTACTAGGCTCTAATATTTGAATGTGATGACGTCATCAACCGTTATTTGTACTACCAGAACTTTAACTATATAATTTCTGTTCTGGAAATTTATACAAACAATATTAAATGATGCAATATGAAGAAAAAAATAAGTTAAACATTTTATCTTGCAAAATTAGTTTCATGACGTTATTTAGCCGTTGGAAGAAATGGGCTACTTCCTCAAAGGGTTCATTTTTCCATAGTTTGTGACCTTAGTGGTGAAAATAAAGGTTAATTCGCCGGATTAGATTCATGCGATGGTCGTCCGAGAGTGATGCGAATCGAGCGGAGGGTTGTGGTCACGCTTGCATTCCTTGTGTTAATTTATAATACCGTTAAGTTGATTTCATGTTGTCAGAAATTACTATGTGCATGGTCCTTTTTATCCCTCACAGCTTTCTTCTTTGACTCATTGAGTTCCCTCGGTATTCCTCCTTCTCTCTTCTCTCGTTCGGAGTACGAACTATGAAGATTGAACTAGAACTATGAAGTTGTCCCCTTACTGACGTTTCTTTTTCAAACAAACAGTTCTATCCTAGTATGTCTTCTCTCTCAGACAACTATCTGGCTTCGTTGTAATTTCACGAGACAACTACAGTGCGTCCCTGTATTGATATTATCTTCTCAAGAAATATCTAAGTGACGGATTTTTCAAGAGATAGTTCTTAAATCGTTTCTCAAGGTGTACGCCCTTAAGTTTTCTTTCCAAATCCAACGTCTAGTCTCTGTCATTTGTTTCACTGGAATAAAATATTTCACAATTAGCGTTCTTTGAAAACTCAATTATTTGATGTGTGTCCTTGTACCACAGGAAATGACTGGATCAGATTCAACTGGGGTTTAACGTAATTCATTTTGTATTGAGATGAAATGAGGAAATAACATTGAATTTCCACCAGACCTTTCTGCTTTAATTATGTTAACTTGAAAGCACAATTTTTTTAACCAGGGGTTTCAACACGCTTCAAAGAACAACACATCACATTGAGCCTATGTGTGTCAATGGAGCACGTCGGGTGTGATTCACACCCAGCGCTTTTTTTTTAGCCTAATATAAACAATTTTGAATATGTTCCTTGCATATAATGAAAAAACTGAGTAGACCTTTTATCTAATACAGGAACTATTGTAAATTATTGAAGAAATAGTTTTAAAATATCGTTTACCTTTCTTATTAGATATTTTCGTTTAGATAGTCCGCCGTATTAGTTCAAATATTGACTGCTTTCGTTCTCAGCATTATTTATTTGTGTGCCCTATAAGGACACCGAGGACTTATTTGGAAACGTAAACGGATGGTAGCAAAATTATGTCGCGGCTTGAGTTGGAAATTCTGCACTTTAAAAGTAAATATCGTTTATCGGTGACTTTGAAATTCCACCAGGAAGCCATTATTCGCCACTTGCCTTTTCTCAACAAAAGTTAGTTTCCGCAATTAATGTTAGTATTCATTCTCCGTCTTTGCTCATTACACCATTCAGCAATTAATAACAGCGTAGAATATCCAAATATGGTCTGGCAAGCCTTTTTTAGAAAAGGGGTCATGCGTTATCTATCATGGAGGACACGGCGAAGTTAGTGGTATCACGGTACCAATTGCTAATATTTTGTGAACTAAATATAATTTCTACCCTACCTCAGTATACATGTCACCCACTGTCATAGAGAACAATGTTAGATGGTCAATTTATCAAGGACAGAACGAGGTACTCCATTGCATTTAAGAGAGATTACTCTGATGGAAGTATACAGGGGTAAGAGTTACCTAGTTACACCAGATACATTTTTCAGTCACGTGTTCCACATTTTAAAATAGTCACAAAAATACAAAATGCGATATAGTTATGAATTAACATAATCTCACATGTTGCCAAGAGGCTCAACTTTCTTTTTAAGCTTAACAGAAAGTATAACTCTTACATAATGCACCAATCACAGCTAGTTTTTTTTTTTGTTTTATTTTTGAATGCAACGTTCTCTATACGTTAAGTTCCGCCCACCAGGAGTTGTACAATTTGTCCGTTATACCTAGTATAACCGTGCCAATTTATTGTATCGTATAAAGTCTTAATAAATTCATAATAAGACAAATTTCTTTCACAACATCATTATAATATGTACTAGATTTCTACACTATCTGTTTTTCTGAATTTAGTGATGATTTTGTTTTGTGCTCCATTACATGGTATGGAATCAGTTTGCAGCATCAACCACAACAAATCAAGTTGAGGCTACGACATCGTAGCTACCAGACCCTGTAGCTTGAAGTAAGTGGGTTAAGGATCAGTTCATCAATTTTCATAACGAGTAGACATTTCTGGGCTTTGGGTCCGTGAATTTCATTGGATGCGGCGGCGCAAGCTACCGTATCCAATCAAAGTTAAGCTGCTCAAATTTGAACACTGTTCCTAGGTGATCGGGCCAAGGGGAGCATACAACTTAAATGAACTATTTGTACATATACTTTTCACTCAAAAACACATGTACTGGCATCACTCTGGTACATATTCATACTTTGAATGTTAAACTTCCAAATTATCCTTTATAGGTCATTGGCCCCACCGTTTTTGACCGATGTATAATGCATCACGCTATTGGTCAGTAGGAATTATATACTAAGAAAGGCAACTAATGAAATCCAATAGGTGTCGCTAGGACAAATCACCAAGATGTAGATAGAGTCATCTTGGCTACCGAAGTGCCAGTTTCGGTTACCCTTACAGTTTACAATCATGCACCCCTACCCCTGGAAATACTATAAATGAAATAAAGATTCAAATTATCTATTTCGCTTTTAAATCTAAGAAACTCTTGTTGATGTTTGTGTCTGTGATTTTAGATAAACCGTGATGATTGAAATTAGCGCTTACGCAAGGAAAGGTCATTGAAACAGTATGACCAACAACAGTCTATCACACTGAGTTTCCATTTTGTAATTTGCTTATTCTTTCTGTCAGCTGCTTTGAACTATTTAAAACACATGTTTTAAGAAAATACAAACATTAAATGAAATCTTTGTCAATGTCATATCTTCCTTTACAGTTAATGAAATTCAGACTACGAGTCGTCACGCACCGAAACGACCCAGAGCCAAATCGACTCAATAAGAATAGTAGGCTGAAACGACCTGAGCCGAAACTGTTCATAACTAAATCCGACTGTTCCTGTTAAGTGTTACGACTAGACCGCCAAAATTGTGTGCTAGTAACCACAAGGCCATCTCTAGACGCCGGTGTTTTGTCTTGTGTGCTAAATTTAGCACATCTTCAGCCAAACTATGTACTGCATGCATAAGCAAACTAAGTCCGATCTGATTACCTTTTGCTGGGACTGACTTAACTTCTTAGCTAAGGTAAGTTCAGCAAATATCGCAGAGATTTTCAAAGGGAAGTTTGTGATTTCTTATTTTCTTGTCTTAGTTCTTATTTCCTGATATCTTTATTTAGTGTGTTAGTCTTGGTGTGTTCGAAATTTAACAAATGACAATGTCAGTCTCAGTTATACATAAAGGTTGTACAAATGGAATATTTTCCGTCAATTGATGACCCAGTTATGTAAGCAAGGACAGCCAGGTATATTTTTGTGACAGTTTATTACTAACATTTGAAACACAAAAATGGCACTAATTGGATATTACCATGGGTTTTTTTTAAACGAAAAGCGTATTTTTAAACGAATTTTTAAACGAAAAGCGTATTTTAAGACTACATAAATATGTACAATATGTACTATAAATATTACAATTTTAGGACGACATAAATATGTACAATAAAAGGACGCATTTTGCTTACAGACAATAGACACGTGACGTAGCAAAGGAAGTAGCCCTGTATTAAACTGGAATACAATTCTGTCTGAATTTTTGGAGGACCAAATGATCTATAGAGAGAAAAGTCGGAAGAAAGTTCTTTGGTTTAATATGGGGTGGTTCCGATGATTAAGGAAGGAGGCTATCATATTCAACATTTCTATAATACTACTTCATGGATTCTGTGCAATAAAGGATGGTGACATACTGAGTAGAAATAGCACAAATTAATGTTATATGTGGACTGTTAAACAGCACAAATTAATGTTATATGTGGACTATGTAATAGCACAAATTAATGTTATATGTAGACTATGTAATAGCACAAATTAATGTTATATGTGGACTGTGAAATAGCACAAATTAATGTTATTTGTGGACTGTGAAAATTAGATCCTACACAGCGTTGTTGCATCATCAGCCCACTATATGTAATTTACAATACAATGAACGTACGAATATAAAAAAGGTATTCTTGAATTATTATGTTTAGCATATTTAACAAAAAAGTAAAACGTCATCTTCTAAATGTAAATATTTATATGCCAGGCTGTCCTTCTACAACCGAAACCCTGCTGATCAAATGGACGGATATGATCCAGATGTGATACAGGAAATAAGGCCATCTTTCAGTAGTTTTTATGTTTTATCACATATGTTATTGACCTTCTGAACTTGATATTTATGGTGCTGAGAAATATCTATTATAAAATGCATTTGAAATAATGTCTTTTATATAAATAGTAGAGGACATAAATGTGCATAATTAAAAAGTTGCACATGAAATACTTAAAGACTTTATGATATAGATGTGGTAAGTTTATAAATCTTACAATAACTGGGGATTCATGTAAGAAGAATTTATTTTCAAACTGTGGTATTTTTTTCAACATTTGGTGAAAATTAAGTAAAAGTCTGGTATAAAATTTGAATAGATGAAGATTCATTTGTTTCCAGACATTCTTTTGTTTAAAATTCGGTTTCAGGGATATGTGTAAAATGACAGATCTCTCTAAGGCTTTAACAGACGACACGCTAGATGTGTGTACTCCATTAACTTTTAAAATTAAAAAATATGCATAAAGTCGTAGTGAGTATTATTCAAAGTATTTTGTCTGAAATAGAGCATCTTCATAAGATTAAAAGATTATCAGAAAATGGTGATTGCGACCTAGGTGATGTATATAGTCTTAATTAGGTGGATTTATTTATTCAAGTTATTATTCACTGACTTTCTGGTGACCCATTGGTTAGAGTGTCCGCATTGGATGCCGGAGGTCGTGGGTTCGATCCCAGGCCATGTCATGCCAAAGACTTACAAAAATGGTACATCATGTTACATCTTTGGCATGATGCCCCAGTGCTAGACATCAGTATAAACTGCCATACTGCAGACATTGCAGCAATATCACTGAAAAATTGTTTAAGCTATGTTAAAGTTCCAAATCTCTCTCTCTCTCTCTCTCTCTCTCTCTCTCTCTCTCTCTCTCTCTCTCTCTCTCTCTCTCTCTCTCTCTCTCTCTCTCTCTCTCACACACACACACACACACACACACACACACTTACTCTTTTATAGTATGATAGGATCATATGCCAGACTAGGTCATGGAGTTAATCAGAGATAATTATTTTTAACTCAGTATGATCTTCCTTCAGATTATTGCTTTTTTTTTTTCAACCTCAAGCTCGTATCGAGCACCTGCGATTTGTCCCTGTCTGATGTTGGCCTGCGCTGTCATATTTCAGTTACTTCCATCATCTTCCTTTTCCATATATTGTCCTTTGATGTGGTCACCTTGGCTTGATTGTGACGATGGGATGTCCCAGATTATCTCAGTGTTCATATATGACCGATCAGATCATGACTCTCTTGATGTGTCGCTTATTTTTTTTTCCTGCCACTCTGCCTGTTTCACCAATGTATTCCTTCTAACAATCATTACATCTGATATAATAAACCACACCACATTTTTCAACTGTTCAGTTCGTCCTTCACAAGAATAAAGGCAGTGTGGTATTGCTGAAATTTTGAACTCTTGAGATATTTATGTTCTGAGCAAGGCAGATTACTAATGATCAGGAACTATACATAGTTAGGAATCAATCAATTTAAGTATAAAATGATGTTGAGTGCATCTGAATAAATGGAAAGGTTCAAATAAATGCTATGTCGCAATGAATTTGCAATAGGAATAACATAAATGTTACGTCGGGGCGAATAAGCAACATGCATGAAATGAACGTTAAGTCAGGTCAAATGAGTAATTCACAGACTCAGTTTTACATATGCCGCAAGTTTGCAGTTATTAGATTTACCTTGTGATGTGTGCATACCTATTGCCAAGTGGTCAGATGGTTGGTCAGAAGTACATTTCACTTGAACTAGTAAAAGAAATTTAATTGATGTAGGATTTGAACTAGTAAAAAAAATAATGCTTTCGGGGTTGAGCTAGTAAAAACAAATTAATTCCTGTCAGGGTTGAACTAGTTAAGACTAATTGATTTCAGGTTTGTGCTGTTTAAACAAATTAATTGCCTTAGGGGGTGAAATAGCAAAAATATATTGTAGAAGACTTAAAACAGTGCAATGCAGTAAATTATCCACAGCAAATTACAAAAATGACAATTGTTGACATTTATTTAATTTTTAAAATAATTTTATTTATCAAATAAATTTAGAAAATGCCTAGATGAAGCACACAGCAATAGAGTATTTTTCCAAAAGATACAATTTTTACTTTGACAGCTTTTTAGGTTGAGGTAAATTATTGACATGAACCTAATTCTAAATATTTTTAAATGTATCGATTAGCTCTTTATTCATATATTGTGCCATCATTTTCAGCATATTTGAATATATAATTTTCCATTTTACAAACGTCATTAAACTTTGCTTACACAAGTCATTTGTTTGTCTATCAATCAACATTGATTTGTGTTGAATTTAATTCTGGAGGTCATATGTCTGAAACTTATTTTGTGTTTTAACTTTAACAGAATATAATAAATGCTTTAAGACCCTTAACAAGTGAAGAACTTGAAACCTTCTTCGATTGGACAGAATGGTAGAAGTTGTCTCCCTTATCACTGCCTTGCTGTATGGGTTTGTAGTGGTACTGCTGTGGAAATTCATCCGAGTTCTAATCGAGTACAAGCACGTGCTAGATGTAACCAGGCACATTCCAAAGCTTAAGTACCATCATCCAGTATGGGGAGACTTCTTCATGGTGAGTTTTTAAACACATCCTGTTGGGGAACTCAAAATTGTTAGCACTTACGTTTGTTCAATCTTTTTTTTATTAGGCATTATGAATTATAAAGTCGCCAATACCATAACCTTGAGTTTGTTGTTCAAACATTAAGATTCTGAAAGTGATCAGCATTGTAAACTTTAATCAAATTAATAAAGAACATGTTCCAGTCAAAATGAAACAAAAATTATATAAAAAAAATAATATAAGAAATCATGACTCTTGTCAGGAAAAAGGATGAAGGAAATTCAGTTGTTAGAAATTATTGAATGCTTGTATGCAAAACTATTTTTTTACCACTTAGTTGATGATCCCAGGAGTTTTAATTGTTCCAGCTGTCGACTTGAAAGGTCAAAATCTGACTATCAAGAATCTTGAGATGCATAAGATTACAGGTGGTTAGACAGCTTGAGTTTATGCTTGATTTGTAACATTATTCTTTGTCACTGACATTGATAATGCAACAGATAACAAACAACAATAAAAACAACAACAGTGACAATAACTGTTGAGTCACATTTATTTGTATTTCACCAGATGAAGGAGATGGATGATTATTACAAATGGCTGATGGAGGACGTGCAGAGGACTGGCGCCAAATGGCACGTGCTCTGGGTGTTATTCCTTTATCCGGTCTACAGCGTAGAACACCCTGATACCATAAAAGCCATCTTGAAATCATCGACTTCAAAAACGAAGGGTGTTGGTGGTGCATACGAAATGCTGGAGCCATGGTTGGGTAAGAACAATGTTTACATCACTTTTCTCACCGACATTAGTGAAATTGTAATTTGAACTGCTCTTAGTACGTACAAGTCATTATGTCGGCTGTCTTGTCTCTGTCTCCTTGTGAGAAGCACATGCTAACAGGTTTCAGCAATTTACCTTATGTGCAATTGATGTACATCTATTTGAGAAATTACTGACATCTATTTCATTAACAAAATATGTATATTGCATATCAACCGTTAAAAATTATACAAAAATAGATTTATATGACTCATTCATAAAATAAAATAAATGGATAAGCGAATGGGCGAAAATGAATGGCACAGAGACAAGAGAGGTTTTTTTTGTGTTTGCCTTTTTGGAAGATCCACATCTCTGTGGATTGGTTTTGTGGAGTATGACACCATTTTTCAGCACATTATAGGCTATCTACAGTGGAATATATTCATTGGAGGAAGAAACACTAGCAAGCTTTCTCTCATTCCCATGTTAGTAGAGTCATGACTCAAACTCATGCAGATAGAGGTGAGATATGTTAATGTGATGTAAAGGTGAGCACCTCAGAACCACTGCCCCATGCCGGACCCACCTCGTAAAGTTACACTATCCCATGCCAGACCCACCTCGTAAAGTTACCTCGTAAAGTTACACTATCCAATGCCGGACCCACCTTGTAAAGTTACCTCGTAAAGTTACACTGCCCCATGCCGGACCCACCTTGTAAAGTTACACTGCCTCATGCCGGACCCACCTCGTAAAGTTACACTGCCTCATGCCGGACCCACCTCGTAAAGTTACACTGCCCCATGCCGGACCCACCTCGTAAAGTTACACTGCCCCATGCTGGACCCATCTCGTAAAGTTACACTGCCCCATGCTGGACCCACCTCGTAAAGTTATACATTTGTCATATGCTTGGGTGAGCCCTGCTAAACCAAACATAAAATATAATGGAATCACACAACTGATTTCCTTGTCTCAGTGACAATCCCAATGCAAATACTTATAATTTCTTAGAAGGATTTAGAATTGTTTAGTATGAATGTCTTTCTTTGTTATTTTAGCTTGTTGGCTCTTCCATCTTGAACTAGGTGGTGTAAACATCTGATGGAATGTTATAAGTTCGGAAAGGAGGGGGGAACCCTCTCCCATATAAAACATTAAATACCAAGAATCACTTGTATCTTGAGAATCAAAACGTATGGTAGTCTGATCTCTGTCATATGGTTGATTCTCCATGTACACTTAAGTAATATCTATCATCACATAGTTAATATGCTTACATACAGACTGTACCAGTGGCTTAGTACTTGTAGCGTCTGCCTCGGCTGTGGGAGATCACGGGTTCGAGCCCCGACCAAGCCAGACTCATAAAAATGGTACTAACGATTACCTCACTTGGCGTTCAGCATGAAAAGGTTAGTTTTAGGACAGGTTGGCCTTGTGTCAGGATAATGGGACTGGGTGGGACATCATGCTATATGTCTGGCATGATGCCCCAGTGCTAGACATCACTTTATACTGACACACTGCATACATCATAGTGATATGAGTGAAAAATTTCGAAAGCTACATTAAAAATCACACACACACACACAAACAAACACACACACACACACACAAACACACAGTGTTTGCAGTTTGATATTTTTGATATGTCAACTACCGTATTTTCCGCATCTATCACGCGGGTTATACCAGATTTTACAAACCCTGCAAACGGGAAGTGGGGTTGCAGGTTATATAAGGGTGCGGGCGCTATCACAATTTTTTTTTACACGTAATAATATTTCGTCTACCGACCTTGTTGCCGGAATGTCGAAACACATCGGTGTTTCGTCCATATTTATAATGGGGGAAGTCAAGCTTCTGAATTTCCCTGGCGACGAATTCACGAAAATCATCCATCTTCTTCCCCTAATTTTCGGGTAGACGTTTGCCGACGGGCGTTCGTGTTATGATTGACAATTGGTTCCTCTTCATAAATTTATATACCCAATGCACTCCTTGAAAATCATCAATGTGCTTCTCATCAGTTTGATGGCAACTATCGAGATTGCTCGGTTGTTTTCCCGCTGAGTCACGATCCACTGGTCATCTTCAAGGTGAGACCATTTTGCATTATGTCCGCGACGAGCACGTTTTCGTGGTTCTTGTTGTTGGGTTTAACGCCATTTTTCAGCACACGATAGGCTATTCATGGCGGCTAGTATTATTGGTGGAGGAAGAAACCAGGAAATCACCGGAAAGAACCACCGACCCACGAGAAGCTACTGGCAAGCTTTCTCACATATCCACATTTGCCGAATCCTAGACTCAAACCCACGCAGACAGAGGTGTGATGGCAGTGATCCGTAACGGATAGCGTTTTAGACCACTCGGCCACTTGGGGCCCCCGTTTTCATGAATTCATCTTCTCCAATGTTTCTTTTTCTTTTCTCCAACCTCGGATTACCGTTACACTCTCATCGTTATTAAATTTTCTGCAGTTAGCTTGAAGACGGTTGTGTAAGAATTTCGTTTCTGCATTTTTTAAATTTAACAAAAATAAATTTTTGAAACTTGAATCTACACTTAACAAAAATATAAGAATATTTAGAAATGTCAGTGTTTATGTAACCTGTAGTTAAGGCACAGCTCCTATAGACAGCCTACGCGCACAAGCACTGTGTACCGAGCCTGAATAGTTAATTGACGTCATGCGAGCTACATTAGAAATTGACAATTGTGGCATTTAGCCTCAGGATCTCACACCATTGCATAACCGGCTCACAAGTACCTGGCTTCAAAATTCAAAATTGCCTGCTGCCAGCCGGAATATAGCGGAGGCAGGGTGATTAACTTGAACTGATGCAGAAGGATGAATATGATCAAGGTCCGACTGACTTAATAGCGTAAATACAAATTCGTATGTTGGGCTGGTGAGTGAAAATGGAGTAGCTGTAGTATCGTTCATCATCCACGTGTGAGTACACAAAAAGTTCATCAATCTGTGGTTGAGGTGTATACAAAGGTGCGGGTTATACCAGCGAATTTTTCTTTTACACAAAACCCCCAAACCCGCGGGCTGTATGAAGGTGCGGATTATCTGCGTCTGCGGGGTATATGCGGGAATATATGGTAGTTAGCATATCACTTTATGTGAATCTGATTGGAATAAATATGCCCATACAATTTTCACCTTACTCATTGAATACAACTGTGAGAATTTTCTGATTCTGCCGTCTGTGAATCTTTTCTTCTTTAGTACAGTACTACTGTCCACAACTTGATGTCCCTATTTTTATTTGGAAGACAAGGTTACTTCTGTCTGAATATCATCAATTTCTCCCATGGGGGCTGATTTACAAATGAAATTAAGAGTATCGGTCGATAAAGAGAGGGCGGGGTGGAGAGGGTCCAATGTTAAACTAGAACATAGGTACAGTGCACCCTAATCCATTGACAAGCATGGTTTAAATGTCAACATATAGGAGTAAATAAACTCAAATCTCTTTTAAAATGAATGTTGATCTGTTTCAGTCTCCTATCAGAAAGTTATCCAACCACGGTGTTCTTCCAGATCAAACTTGAATAATGTCTAGTCTGTCCATGATAGAGTTGGTTCTGTGTGCAAAATTGAATAATATCCAGTCTTGTTCTGTGTGCAAACTTGAATAATGTCCTTTCTGATTTCCACGATTGAGTTGGTTCTGTGTGCAAACTTGAATAATGTCTAGTCTGATCTCTCTACTGTATGGTTGTTTCTCTGTGTAAAGTTGAATAATGCTTAATCTGGTCTCTGCTTTAGTTGGTTTGCCATGTTAACCTGAATAATGCCTACTCTGATTTCTACTATAGAGTTAGTTTGCCACATAAACTTGAATAATATCTACTCTAATTTCTACTATAGAGGCAGTACACCATATAATCTTGAATAATTCCTACTCTGATTTCTGCTATAGAGTTGGTTTGCCACAAAAATTTAAATGATGTTTACTCTGATTTCTGCTATAGAGTTGGTTTGCCACATAATCTTGAATGTCTACTCTGATTTCTACTATAGAGTTAGTTTGCCACATAAACTTGAATAATGTCTACTGATTTCTACTCCAATTTCAACTATAGGATGGTTAACCACATGAACTTGAATATCTACTCTAATTTCTACTATAGAGGCAGTACACCATATAAACTAGAATAATTCCTACTCTGATTTCTGCTAGAGAGTTGGTTTGCCACAAACTTGAATAATGTATAATTTGATTTCTATTATAGAGTTGGTTTGCCACATAAATTTAAATGATGTTTACTCTGATTTCTGCTATAGAGTTGGTTTGCCACATAAATTTAAATGATGTTTACTATGATTTCTGCTATAGAGTTGGTTTGCCACATAATCTTGAATGTCTACTCTGATTGCTACTATGGAACTGGTATGCCACATAAACTTAAATGATGTCTACTCAGATTCCTACTATAGAGTTGATTTATCACATAAACTTGAATAATGACTACTTTGATCTTTATACTACATGGTTGGTTCCCCATGTAAACTTGAACAATGTCTAGTCTTACCTCCACTGCATGGTTGGTTTCCCATGTAAACTTGAACAATGTCTAGTCTTACCTCCACTACATGGTTGGTAACCCATGTAAACTTGAACAATGTCTAGTCTTACCTCCACTACATGGTTGGTTCCCCATGTAAACTTGAACAATGTCTAGTCTTACCTCCACTGCATGGTTGGTTCCCCATGTAACCTTGAACAATGTCTAGTCTTACCTCCACTATATGGTTGGTTACCCATGTAAACTTGAACAATGTCTAGTCTTACCTCCACTACATGGCTGGTTACCCATGTAAACTTGAACAATGTCTAGTCTTACCTCCTTTACAGGGTTGGTTACCCATGTAAACTTGAACAATGTCTAGTCTTACCTCCAATACATGGTTGGTTCTCCATGTAACCTTGAACAATGTCTAGTCTTACCTCCACTACATGGTTGGTTCTCCATGTAACCTTGAACAATGTCTAGTCTTACCTTCACTACATGGTTGGTTCCCCATGTAAACTTGAACAATGTCTAGTTTTACCTCCACTATATGGTTGTTTCACCATTTTAGCCTTGAACAATGTCTAGTATTACCTCCACTACATGGTTGGTTCCCCATGTAACCTTTAACAATGACTAGTCTTACCTCCACTACATGGTTGGTTACCCATGTAACCTTGAACAATGTCTAGTCTTACCTCCACTACATGGTTGGTTACCCATGTAACCTTGAACAAAATCTAGTCTTACCTCCACTACATGGTTGGTTACCCATGTAAACTTGAACAATGTCTAGTCTTACCTCCACTGCATGTTTGGTTCCCCATGTAACCTTGAACAATGTGTAGTCTTACCTCCACTATATGGTTGGTTACCCATGTAAACTTGAACAATGTCTAGTCTTACCTCCACTATATGGTAACCTTGAACAATGTCTAGTCTTACCTCCACTAAATGGTTGGTTCCCCATGTAACCTTGAACAATGTCTAGTCTTACCTCCACTATAGGGTTGGTTCCCCATGTAAACTTGAACAATGTCTAGTCTTACTTCCACTACATGGTTGGTTCCCCATGTAACCTTGAACAATGTCTAGTCTTACCTCCGCTACATGGTTGGTTACCCATGTAAACTTGAACAATGTCTAGTCTTACCTCCACTGCATGGTTGGTTTCCCATGTAACCTTGAACAATGTCTAGTCTTACCTCCACTATATGGTTGGTTCCCCATGTAAACTTGAACAATGTCTAGTCTTACCCCAACTGCATGGTTGGTTCCCCATGTAAACTTGAACAATGTCTAGTCTTACCTCCACTACATGGTTGGTTACCCATGTAAACTTGAACAATGTCTAGTCTTACCTCCACTACATGGTTGGTTACCCATGTAAACTTGAACAATGTCTAGTCTTACCTCCACTACATGGTTGGTTCCCCATGTAACCTTGAACAATGTCTAGTCTTACCTCCACTACATGGTTGGTTTGCAAAGTAAGCTCTAATAATGACATTCAGTAGGAAGTTAAAAAGTAAATTTGTAAACTCATGCTTTTCATTTTTTTTTCTTCATATGTCCAAATGTGTAGCTTCATCTAGTGCAATATACAGTACAGAAATGTATGTCAATGTGATAATTACATGCATAATTATATTCAATTTGATAATTAAATACACAATTACTTTTAATAAATAATGTGATTTGGAGTTATTACATAGCTTTAATAATTTTTCAGTTATATCGCTACTATTCCTGTAGTGTGGCAGTTTATAGTGATGTCTAGCACTGGGGCATCATGCCACAGACATGTAGTATCCTGTCCCACCCAGTCTCATTATCCTGACATCAAGCTGACCAGTCCTAACACTAACCTCTTAATGCTGAGCGCTGAGAGAGGCAGCTGTTAGTACCATGTTTGTAAGTCTTTGGTATGACTCGGCCGGGGGATCAAACTCACAACCTCCCACATCCGAGCAGTCAAGGAACAAAAAGAAATGCCATTTATATCTGTGTTAAAACTTATGGGTATCATTGAGTGCAATCAATACTTGAAAGACAAAAAGTGGGTTTTCTTAGCAGAGACATCAAAATGTTAAGGATCATAACTTGTACATATATATATTTTTTTACTTTTTAAAATTTAAGATGTAATGTATATCCCAATCATCGACATTTGCATGTATGAAATAGTTTTCCAATAGATAAATATTTAATTGAACATTATTATGTTTTTACTTATGAGACACACAAACATATATCAAAATATTTGGCTTGGGGAAAATATATGATGATCTAAAAGTAGATAATTTTAAACTTTCATTGTAACCTGCAGCTATTTAATTTTGATGTCTTGCTTTATATTTAGACAATAAAAAATACCTCTCAACAAGGGCAATACCTTGTTTAGTCTTATAGCTATAGTTATTTTGCTGTGAAACAGTAATTTTATTCAACTAAAATTGTGAAAATGTTTGGTACAAATTAGTTTTTGATCTTGAAACAATGTATGTTTGGTAGTAATTTCCTTATCTGTTTTCATTTTCAAGGCAATGGACTTATAACAATTATGGGAGGTCCAAAGTGGGAACGGAACAGACGTTTGCTGACGCCTGCCTTTCATTTTGACATTCTGCGGCCTTATGTAACTGAGTACAACCAAGTGGCAGACATCTTACTGGTAATGGAAATGTTTAGTCGGTGGTGGTTGATGATTATGATGATGATAATGAGGATGGTGATGATGATGGTTGTAGTGATGGTATTGATAAACATGATGATGATCCTCATCATCGTTATTATCATGTGCTTCTTCTTCTTGTTCTTCATTATGCAATATTTATTTCATCATACTATTTTCAAAGTGAAAGCTTAGCCTTTTCCAGATGTTTCTTAGTAGAAATATTCATGAGTGATATTACAAGAAACAAGGTAAAGGCCAATCATATATTTTGTTTTAATGAAAAGAGTAAGGCTAATTTTTTCAAAGTTGTCAGGTTATGTTACTTTTTTGGTTCCAGTATGAGAGAAAAAATTCAATAGTGCTTTAGAAAATTTGTAACTCTTTCTCTCTCTCTCTCTCTCTCTCTCTCTCTCTCTCTCTCTCTCTCTCTCTCTCTCTCTCTCTCTCTCTCTCTCTCTCTCTCTCTCTCTCTCTCTCTCTCTGTGAGTGTGTATTTGTGTATCTATGAATGTGGACAGAATGCATACCATGCAGGTTGAGTGTGTATTTGTGCATCTGTGTATGTGGACAGAATGCATACCTTGAGGTTGAATGTGCATTTGTGTGTCTGTGTATCTGGACAGAATGCATGCCTTGCAGGTTGAGTGTGTATTTGTGTGTCTGTGTAACTGGACAGAATGCATGCCTTGCAGGTTGAGTGTGTATTTGTGTGTATGTGTATGTGGACAGAATGCATACCTTGAGGTTGAGTGTGCATTTGTGTGTCTGTGTATGTGGACAGAATGCATACCTTGAGGTTGAATGTGCATTTGTGTGTCTGTGTATCTGGACAGAATGCATGCCTTGCAGGTTGAGTGTGTATTTGTGTGTCTGTGTATCTGGACAGAATGCATGCCTTGCAGGTTGAGTGTGCATTTGTGTGTCTGTGTATGTGGACAGAATGCATACCTTGAGGTTGAGTGTGTATTTGTATGTATGTGAACAGAATGCATACCTTGAGGTTGAGTGTGTATTTGTGTGTTTGTGTATCTGGACAGAATGCATGCCTTGCAGGTTGAGTGTGTATTTGTGTGTCTGTGTATGTGGACAGAATGCATACCTTGAGGTTGAGTGTGTATTTATGTGTCTGTGTATGTGGATAGAATGCATGCCTTGAGGTTGAGTGTGTACTTGTGTATCTGTGTAATTGGACAGAATGCATGCCTTGCAGGTTGAGTGTATATTTGTGTGTCTGTGTATGTGGACATAATGTATACCATGCAGGTTGAGTGTGTATTTGTGTGTCTGTGTATCTGGACAGAATGCATGCCTTGCAGGTTGAGTGTGTATTTGTGTTTCTGTCTTTGTGGATAGAATGCATGTCTTGCAGGTTAGCTTAATTTTTGGTCTAAAGGTCATTGATAATTTGCTTCATCTTAAAAAACAGCGTTATCAACAGTGTCTTTTAGACATGGAATGATTAAACCGCTAGGAAGCGAGTAACATTGTTGTTGTATATTAATGAAGGAGGCTAATAATTACTGTTTCATTTGAACCTTTTTGCAAAAAGAAATGCATAGCTTAACATTTTTTCAGCAAAGTTTTGTTGTAATATTGGTGGTAAAGAAACTTACATTTTATAGCTTTTGTTGTTTTTTTTTCAGACCAAACTTGCGAGTGCTTGTAAAATGGGGCAAAGCATTGAGATATGTAGTCATGTGACACTTGCAACCTTGGATACGTTACTTCGCTGCACTCTTTCCTATGAAGGAAATGTTCAGGATAAAGGGTAAAATTTAAATAAGCTCAAAATGGGACTTTCCAAAATTAGTGTTATACCTACCAGTATTATGGTAATAATTGTCCTGTTACATTTTATTTTATTTATTTTTAAAATCACTACACATTTCAAGTATAAATTTTTAATTTTATTTGTAAAAAGTTTTTTAAATTTTAAATTTTGTTTGTAAGGTCCTTTTGAAATTTTAAATTTTGTAAGGGCACTTTTAAAACACTAATGGCTTTATTATGCAGAGGTAATGAGAGCTATAAAATGTGTGTTTCTCAAGGAAACACCATGCTGGCTTGTGTGGGTATCAAATTTTTGTTGCATGTATTGCAAATCTCATGCTCCACCAACTGTGCTACCATGGCTGAAGAATACTGAGAATTTATTTGGAAGGTCAGATTTTACTTCAAAGGAAGAAAATTCATTTAAAAAAGGTAAAAAAGGAACAAAAAGGTAAAATAATTTATCATGTTTCTATATATTGTAGTGTTCTTATGGCAGATCATGTTCCTATATATTGTGGTGTATTTATGACATATAATGTTCCTATATATTGTAGTGCATTTATGACAGACTAATGTTCCTTAATGTTGTTGTGTATTTATGACATTATGTTCCTATATATTGTAGAGTATTTATAACATATAATGTTCCTATATATTGTAGTGCATTTATGACAGATTAATGTTCCTTAATGTTGTGTATTTATGACAGATTATTGTCCTATATAATGTATTTAAGACAGATCATGTACCTGTGTAATATAGTGTATTTATGACATTAATATGTTCCTATATATTGTATATAAGACAGATCATGTTAATATATATGGTATTGTGACAGATTATGTTCCCATATATTGTAGTGTATTAGTGTCAGATCATAATCCTATATATTATAGTGTATGTATGTATGTATGTATGTATGTATGTATGTATGTATGTATGTATGTATGTATGTATGTATGTATGTATGTATGTATGTATGTATGTATGTATGTATGTATGTATGTATGACAGATTATATTCTTATATATTGTAGTGTATTTATGGCCAATTAATTGTCTTTCCCAAGGAAACACCATGTTGGCCTGAGTGGGTATCAAACATGTGTATTTATAACAGATCATGTTCCTGTATATTGTATTTATTACAGAGTATGTTCTTAAATATTGCTGTGTATTTATGACAGATTTTGTTCCAGTATATTTTTGTGTATTTTACTGGTATGACAAAACATGTTCCAATGTATATTCTTGTGCATTTATGACAGATCATGCCATATTTATTGTATTTATGACAGATTATGCTCCTATATATTGTAGTGTTTTTATGACAGATCATGTTCCAATATATTGTAGTTTATTTATGACAGATCATGGTCCTATTTATTGTTTTTATGACAGATTATGTTCCTATATATTATAGTGATGACCATCCTTACGTCGCTGCAGTGAAAACTCTATCAATTCTTTTCATAGAGAGATTTCTGTAAGTAATCCAATATATTTTCCCAAAATATTGTATTGTGCAGATAATGATAAGAGTTTCTCTTCCCGTCTTGTGGCATCTTATCTATTTCATTTGGTCTAGCCCTCAATGCAACGATTTAAATAAAAGCAAACACAGAAAGAAGTAAAGAACTTTACTGCTTTTGGAGTCAATAAATTATTATTATTATTAATCCTAATTGTTATTATTTATATTATATTATATTATATTATATTTCTGTTATATTATATTCCTAATTAGTATTGTTGCTATTCATTTGATATAGCAGAGGATATGGTGAATCCATCTAGTTGCTATTTGTATGTTTGTCTGTCTGTCATTGCATCTCTAGAACTTTATAATTAATTACCATTATGTTAACCATCTGCAAGTTATGATGGGGTCATCTTTAGTTAACGCCGCTGAGGCCCTGGGAGGGGCTTAAATGTCAGATGTACACAAATTGCAATTACAATGGCTGACTAGACATTATAAACACAATGATAGCAGGATGACGCTTCATATATTTGACAGATTTAGCAGTATGTTCAATGGTTTACTGTCTGGGATGGGTGTTGGCTGGGTATGGGTGTGTGTGAGTATCAAGGAAAGTAATGGAAAGGAATTTGAATGTGCAGTAAAGAATATGAGAATTTGCAGTTAGCAGCCATTTCATTTGCTCTGGTTATTATAATTATGATTATTATTATAGGAATCCGTTTCTTTTTCCTGACATTGTGTATTATCGGACAAAAAATGGGAAGAAATTCCTGGAGGTGTGTGACTATGTCCATGAATTTGCAATGAAGATAATAGAATCTCGCAGACACGCACTGGTAAATGTTTGAAATAATATTTTAGTAATGGAAACTCATTAAATAATTTTCTTACCATTGAATGCCTATGTAGATTAGATTTTACCTGTCTGAGAATAATCTTGTTTCTTCAGTACATTAGCTTACATCGTAACAGGACATCACCAAAAGTTTTATAAGTTCAGCAGGTTTAACTATTGCTCAGTATACGATAATGGTTTAAAGCGGAGGGCTAGGTATATATGGGGCATGAGGATGGGGAGAGTCCGCAGACCTGCCCCACCCACATTTGGTTAATAAAATGAGCTTGAAACTTCTGAAATGTTTCTTAAATAAGTTTTTTCTTTCAGCTAGCTGGTTAAATGTGTACCCTGGAAATGCAAAAACATCTTGGGCCTTCTCCCTCATGATCATCACCACCTTGGTTCCATTCCATGCCTTCGTTTTCATGCTTCTTCCATTTTGTTTTTATCAAAAGGAGTTTAGAAAAGTAATGTCAGATTGGTACTAAGTAGTTAGTGATGATGATGTATTGTTTCTGTGATGACTCTTGTGAGGATTGGGTGGGAGATTGTATTTTGTATTTGAAGGAGTGTCTAAAGATGAACTATTAGTGTGAGAGTGTTGGAATCCTTAAGAACATGAACTTTATCAATTTTTTTGTGGAATGTTGTTATTTGAAGAGGAGATGATGGCATATAGATAACATTTCAGGTTGAATCATAAATATTTTCCCTGAGCAAACATTCTGTATTATCATTTCACTTTTAAGAATTTGTTTTTATTTATTTATAAATGAAATTTTCAATGTTAAGCCAAAACATTCAAATCAGTTTTGCAAATATTTTTCAGCTATTAATTACAAGATTTACCATTAAGCATTGCCATTTTCAAAGATGGTTTTTAAAAGCTTGTCTCATTACAAGCGAGCTTCAGCGTAAGGCCACACTGTGATGTAGAAGTATTTGATGTGAATTCAGTGATAACATTTTTAGTGGCTTATATAAAAATGGTGTACATATGTTTTAAGGATTTTAAATGTTTTCCCCTTTATGTTTGTATTTTGTATCTCTTAAAGAATTGTAACATCTTTAATACTTGGGAGGGTTTATCGTCCTGGAGGTTTTGTGCTCTATTTCCTCATTGCTTAGTTGGAACATTACCATATAGCCATTATTGTGCTGTAAAATGCCATAACACACACAAACACACAGACACACACACACACACGTGAAAGCAGAGGTCTGAATAAAAGGTCATGATCTGGCGACCTTCAAAAATTTCTGTTCTGAATATTTATACTTGCCAATTAGATTCACCTTGTAGACTGTGTTAGGAAATGTTGATAGTGTGCTCATATAGTTAGAATCGTAGTGCACCAAATGGTGTCCTCATTTTTGAAAATATGAACTTTGCCATTGGTTAATGAATCAAATGGAATCAAATGGGCAACAAAACCTGAGCCAATAACATATTGCCTTTCTCAAGTTCTCTTAGAGTGAAAGATGGCCATGATATCAGTATGATAACTGTTTGCAGGGAACATGTTCTTAAGTTCGGATGAAATATGTTCTATATATTCCTATATTATAATTTGTGAGTTTATCAAGTTTGAAAATATGCAAACATTTCACAGGTATTCTTAACAAAATGTTTTGATGCTTGAGGCATTCAGTCTTGGAACAAATACATCATTAATATAATGGATATATTAAGGATTTAAAGACCTGGGGGATTTCCGCATTAAACCATAATCCTGAGGCATTTCAGCTTTGTACTAAAGATATAGATCTACAAAAAAAGAAAGCTGTCATTGAACTGATTATTATATTTGTATGATTATTATATCTTTATTAGGTTAGGTATTAGACAGTTTAGACCATCATACATTTTAATACATGACATTTTATCCATGGCAACCAGGCTGGACCTTCATAAATAGGGGTGGGTGTGAGGTAGGTAGTGTCTCCCCTAGGGGTGCAACACAGAGTCAAAATCTCCTTAGCTTAGTGTCAAAACTTTGGATCAAACTGAGTAAAAAAAATAAACATTTGATATCAAAAACAACAGGACAAACGCGTGATATTGTAATAATTGGCTCATTTCAAAGCCTGAAACAACAGGACAAGCGCCTGAGATTGTATTAATTTTCATTGTTTCAAAGCCTGAAACAACATTACAAGCGCCTGAGATTGTTCAGTTGTTTTTAAAACAATGAATTAAATGTATTGTAACTGAATGCCATTGGATGTCGATTATACAGTTATCGAAAATCATCTCTGTCTGATTTAACAAGATTTTGTTGCAGGCCAAGAATTCATATCAAGTGAAGAAAAGGCGTTTGGATTTCTTGGATATTTTGTTGACTGCGTGTGATGAGAATGGACAGGGACTGACCAATGAAGAGATAAGACAGGAAGTTGACACCTTCATGTTCGCAGGCAATTTACATTTATATGGTCACATATTGAACAAGATGTAACTTATCGTATTTATCCTAAACAGAGAAAAAAATTATCTGCCAAATTATTGCTGTTACTTTAATCTGTTAAAGAATGGCAAACACAGATCCATTGATGTGCCCTTTATAGACCTTTCATTTACAGTTTTAAAGGTTATGACTGTATTCGTATCATGTGTCATTCTACCATAATGGTATTGATATGGTTGGGTGTTACGATATCAAAAGAAACTGTACTCATACACATTTACTGTAAATATAATTTATTCGTATTTGAGTTAACATTACATCAGTGTTAAACAATATTCGATGAACTGGTTACTTAAAATTTTATTGTTATATTTTGCACTTTTCCTTTATAATTTTCTTTCATTAGTCCTTTTTTTAAATTAACATGTTTTTCAAATAATGGAGGCTCATAAACTTGGGTATTTAGGTCTCATTTCTAGACAGATAATGCCAAGATGCATAATTACTCTTTAAGTTCAAATTTTAATGTTTATTGTAAACATATTTCCAGATTTCATTAAATTAGTTGCAGTTTGATTATCGCTAAATTGTACTGTAATGTGACTTTCAGAATGTGGATGATGAATTAATAGACATAAGGGTCTCTATATTTTAAGTGTCATTTTTTCTTTACATCTGTTGAGTACAGAATCTGAGTTTTCTGCGGAAATAAAGTTTTTCATATGATAATAACGGATTTTAAAAAATGAGGTTTTGCTTTTTAGCTCTACTAGTTACAAACTAAAACAGCTTATGAGATCACCTGTTGTCCAGCATCTATTGTCCGACAGTCTTTTATATCAAATTTGTCATTACTTGTCCTCCTAAACTACTTGGAGGATTGCCAAGAAACCTTGGACACATATTGATTCCAGGGTCCAGTAGGTTCAAAATTTAAAACAAATATGCTCCTGAAACATTGAATATGGCCTCCGTAGCTGCCACCTTGAAAATTATGCTATCTCTACTTGTCTGCAATGGAAAGTTGTATTGATAAGGCGTTTTCACAGCTTAGTATGGCAGTTTGTTTTCGATGAAAATGCTGCTGACTGGATGTGTGAATTGGGCACCAGATTTTCCATATCATAAATTTAGTCATCATTATTTGACCTGTATGGATGGCTTCATGAATAGCCCCCTGACCAGTGGTAACCCACTATTTATGGTTATAATACCTTGGCTTGGCACTGATGAAATTGTGTTCAAAAGTACACCTCAAGAAAGGTCACCCCTCTAATGCAACCAGCAGTGAACATATTTGTGCACAAATGTAAAATTTATCCCTACAAGTGGCCATATTTTATTATTGATATGTCCGGAACCAATATTTAATTATGGTGTGGTAAGTAATCTGAGGATCTTTCCCGTGGTCAGTTTTCGGATGTCAGGTTTTCGTTACTGAAAGAAGTGTTGGCTAAAGTACATGTACCACTAAGTCATTATTATATTATTAAATGGAAATGGGGCCAGCAGTGTTTTGATAGTGCTTGGGCTACACACACACAGGATTTTTGTTTGTTTTGATTGACAATTGCTATTAAACGTAATTGTCGAGACCACGACATGGTCAGATAGAAACGGAGTCTGCAATGTCTCGATAAGAGCTTTGGGCTTCACACAGCAGATTTTTTTATTTTTTTTAAATTGATGATTATGACCAACGTAATTTTCAAGATCATAACATGGTTAGATAAGGTAATAATAATTCTTTTTTGATTAACACATAAACATAGAAACAATCAAATTTTGAACAAAACATGGTACCAGACAAAGACCAAAAAATCATGTGACAGTTCATATGTGTCACTTTCTTTATAACAGGTTTTTCGTCTGCACAATTAAATTGCAGTACGATACAATTAGCATCATAGGAATAAATCATTACAAAACATAACATTTCGTTATGTAAATGAAGAAATACTAGATCAGAAGCAAAAATAAAAGTCACCTGACGACAATGGAGAGAATACAAGATCTGCCGAAAGATTTTCTTTGGAAAGACTCACAAAAGTTAGGGAGAATATTCTTTAGCAGTTGTGAAAATGAAAAGACAATAATTTTAAACATGAACAATGTATGTAACAATATTTAAATAACATTTTTCAATGCCTTTGTAAAGCCAACAATATCTCACTCACATTTCACACCTAAGATTAAGAACTATTAATTTATGTTACCTTGAAATAACTCTGCATTTAAGACAAGAAGAACATTTTAATAATTAATGCTACTTTTAAATTTAAATTAACTGCTTTCCTTATACCCGGTATATACACATATACATACAAATATTAAAAATATATCCCGCTCCCCCCACTGGAAAAGGAAACCTGTCTTATAAGGCCACGTTCCCGGTGCAGAAGTGGTGGCTGTATAAGAGGTTACAATTGTATTAACAATGGGCTTGAGCCTAAATAAAAATGGTGCCAAAACAACATCCAGTATGGCCAGCACTGCAACCATCTTGAAATTCTTGTTATTTCTGCTTCTCATGAACAGAAAGATGCATCAGCTTTTGGTTTTCATCAGAAGAATTTGTATGGTGCCTAGTTGGTCTTAATTAAAATCTTTTGCTGATCTGATCTCCTGTATGAAAATTGAAACACTACCCATACTAGGTAGAAAGCATATCAGTATTGGGTTTTCACCAGATGTCATCTTATGCTATCACATTTACTACTAAATGATGCATCTGACATCCTGTAATACCATCAAGACAACCATCTTGAAAATCTTGTTCTTTTTACTCTTTCTAAATGGAAGGTTATATTGACATGGGGCCTAAAGGGGTTTTCACCTAAAGGGGTTTTCACCAAACAGTGGTTGATTTGGTGCCAATCATGCATCTGATATGGCTGCCACCATGACTAATTGGGAAATTGCATTGCCCAAGTGTAATAAAGATGGTTCAACACTCAACAGCTAAAAAGAAGAAATAGTGTGTGTGTATATATATATATATATATATATATATATATATATATATATATATATATATATATATATATATATATATATATATATATATATATATATATATGTGTGTGTGTGTGTGTGTGTGTTTGTGTGTGTGTGATGGTTCAAAACACTAGGCAGCTAAAAAGAAGAAATAGTGTATATATATATATATATATATATATATATATATATATATATATATATATATATATATATGTGTGTGTGTGTGTATATATATATATATATATATATATATGTATGTGTGTGTGTGATGGTTCAACATTCGGCAGCTAAAAAGAAGAAATAGTGTGTGTGTGTGTGTATATATATATATATATATATATATATATATATATATATATATATATATATATATATATATATATATGTGTGTGTGTGTATGTGTATGTGTATTTGTGTGTGTGTGATGGTTCAATACTCGACAGCTAAAAAGAAGAAATTGCCTTATCTTGAATTCCTGAAATATCTTTTCAGACAGGATAGTGTCAGTTCATTCGATTTACTCTTTTTTTATTCCATGTCTTAAGAGCCGGGCACAAATGTAATCAGTACTTGTAAAATTTACCTTCATAGTGTATGCATCTAGTAACATGCTATGGCCATCCTGTGTGTAGGGATGGGTGGGTGGGAGTATATATATGGAAAAACTTTCTAAAGCATCCAGCTTTTCAAGCCCAAGAATAAGTCTTAGACCTTGGCCTTAATTTCAGCAAATCATTTATTAAAGCTTAATCTCTACAAGTATGATTAAATATTCTTATTTGTATAAGAGACAACATAGTCATACTGATATTTGGAGAAAAAAAATATGAGATATTCAGATCCAAGTTAATTTGTTCTAAGCCTTAATTCAAATAATTTGCAGCATATTGTTTTGATGATTCTTTATTTTGCAGAATTTATGTTTGTCCTCTTATAAAAAGCTGTTATAAATAAGTAAGTATATTGTTATTACAACTTTATAGGTCATGACACAACGAGCTCGGCGATTTACTGGGGAATTTATGCTCTTGGGAAATACCCTGAGGTACAAGAGAAAGTGTATGAAGAAATTACAGCTATCATGGGAGAGAAAACATCTCTCGATTGGTAAGAAACTACGATCCTTTTCATTACTCTATTATCCCTGCACCTTGAAAGTAAGATTACATTACATAAATAAAATACAAAATAGATGAAATGTATGTCTTAAAATCCCAAAATTAAGCTAGTTTTAAAAAAGTCTAGTTTGAAAAAATCTATCCAAAATCTGCAAGAATTGGATCTCGAAATGTGACCAAGTTCAGTCAATTTTTACACGCTGCATTAATATTTACCTATGTAGACAATGTTTACACGCTACATTAATAT
Source organism: Potamilus streckersoni (assembly GCA_016746295.1). NCBI lineage: Eukaryota > Metazoa > Mollusca > Bivalvia > Unionida > Unionidae > Potamilus > Potamilus streckersoni. The sequence goes on from JAEAOA010001366.1 coordinate 1,058,374, forward strand.
TTACCTATGTAGACATACATGTCTTTTTATGAAGAGATGCAGATGTTCTGAACAATATCAGGAAATTGAGTTGTAAAATTGAGTATTAATGAAAATACAGCAAACAATTTCTTCTTCAGTGTTATATTGTATGAATTTTATAATGTTGTTAGGATGCTATGATGTCAGCCACTAATTATAGATACTTTGGTAGACATTTTATAGAAAATCTGTGATATTTTCACAAAAAGTAGTTTCATCAGCCTGCATCAAAACATAGAACATAGAATTGCATATGTAAGCTAACATCATTGCATATATGGATGTTTGTATGTGTCGATGGATGAATGCATTTATGTATTCATGTAGGTAAGAAGACACACACACACATATATATATATATATATATATATATATATATATATATATATAGAGAGAGAGAGAGAGAGAGAGAGAGAGAGAGAGAGAGAGAGAGAGAGAGAGAGAGAGAGAGAGAGAGAGAGAGAGAGAGAGAGTATGTGAAAAATTTAATGGTAAATTCAAAAGTCATTAATTACGAGTCAAAAGAAACACCACTGTGTATTCTTTTTTTTCCCAGGGAAGACTTGCAACAACTGCGATACCTGAACTTGGTGATAAAGGAAAACATGCGGATGTTTAGCACGGTACCTGCTGTTTCACGGCAGTTAGATGTTCCCACCATGGTGGAGGGGGTCGAGCTCCCAGCTGGGTCCCGTGTTGATATCAATATTGACACTGTCAATCATCGTTCTGATATATGGCAAGACCCTATGGTAAGGAGGAGATGTGGAAAGGGGAGGGGGACATGTGTTTTTCCCAGCCATTGTTGATGGGGATCAAGCTATCCACAGAATTCCACGTTAATGTATTAAGCCATCATATGGTACCGGCAGGTGTGTGAACCTTTTGGTAAGAAGGTCATGATTTTGGACAGGAGAAAAAAGAAGAGGAAGATGGCATTGGAGGGATAATGCTTTGTTTTGGGGAGGAGTTGTTGTTGTTAGGTTTAATGTCATGCTTTGTTTAGGGGAGGGGTAAATCTTGTGTACTTTTCTTTAGTTCATTTTGGTAGGAAAGTGCTTTATCACAAATGCAGATTTTATTTTCTCCATATCAGGTCAACTTTGCACGGTTTAATAAAATAATCACCATTTGTTTGAAGTTGACAATGTTTCTGTGTTCCATTTGTATTACTATTATACATAGTGTCATTAATCAGTTTAATGACCTTTTTGACATGATTTCTCAATTAAAAAAAACAACGGAAACCAAAACAAGTAAAATAAATAACATTTCACTTGATAGCATTGAAATTTTCAGAAATAAAAACTGAATAAATTTAAACTCCGGCCAAATGAACTTAAAAATGTATATAATCATGTCATAGATTGAGTTTTAATTACGCCCGGACGGAAAACTCGCGAACCTGCTTTTAACGCAGTGTCTGGCATGGCTTCAGATTTTTCCAAAGAAAATATATTTTGAAATGTGTTGAACGTGAAAAAAAAATCGCCATAAGAATGAGTAAATTAAAGTTTGATACATACCTTATTTTATGTAAATTTTCGTACAAGAAAAATAATTATTAATCATTACTTTTTGTAAAAGCAAAATGAGAGTACGGTATTTTCGATCTTCTTTGCAAACGTAAATGTTCTTAGTGGAAATTTTATGTCTGATAATTTAACCAAGTTTTCAAATAATGCAAAGTTATATGTACGAATAATTATGATACATTTAAATGATTATTATTTTAATAACTGGATTGTGTACGAACGTTTAAAAAGCACGAAAAAATACGTGAATTACGGTAGCTCATTATGTTATCGGAAATGGTGATTATTGCCGTAAAGATAAAATCCATATTGTGAAATTTGCAAGTTATAATAAGATGTCTCATATGTAGATGTTTGGGGATTTTTGGGGATGTTTGAGAGAAATAGTTGTCAATACTCTGTAAATAAACAGTCTGGCAAAACAAGATCAACGAAACATTCTGGTAAATGCTAACAGGCGACAACAGAGAATGAAGTAAATGCCAATAGAATGTCTTGCTATGTGAAATTCATGTTCTAATCCTTGAATTTCGCTTCATTGTAATCACTATAACCACGACATATTCTCTTCTATGAAAACATGAAGAGTCAATCGACCGTCACATCGAAACCCGCGAGTACTTCTGTAGAAAGCTAATTAAATGCCGGATTTGTTTTGATCAACAACTTGGGGAAGTGTTTGTTGCATTTTTTTAAAAAATCAATTAAAAGAGACCTGTGTAGTTTTATCACTTTGAATATGTCTTTTGTACAATAAAAAAAAATCAAAGGCATGCGTATAGCAGCATAAGTTCTTGAAGTTATTACCGTTCTTAAAATTCACTTCATTTTACCAGTAGACAATGGTTTCACATTTTTATGTACTTAGCATCACTGAAGTATACAATATCAGCAATGTATTCTAATCATTTGTAAATGTGACCATGGAGAGCAAAGGAAGTTACTCAGTAACTGAAAAGCTGAGCGTCATAGTGTTCATAATGGTGAAACGAACTCCAAAGTTTGCAATGAATTAAACAATTGCTGAGTTTACATTTAGAGGTTGGCTTAAGGATGAGCAGAAACTTCGCTATTATTTACATGATGTTGATTCAAATAATATGATCAAACGAAAACGAGCATGGACTGCAAACGGTACTGAATGAGATAATGCTGTGTACGCAAGGTCCACACAGCATTATAACGCGATCAAGGTGTTCCCAACTCTGGAACAATTCTCAAAGCCTAAGCAGAAAAAATGGCAAAAAGTATGGATAATGAATCTCGTTTTAGGGTAAACCATGGATGGCTTTGGGAAGTCCAGCTCCGACATAGAATTAAACAAAATTCATTGTCGGGAGATATACGCTCAGAGAATAAGGAAGCCGCATGTAATTATTCATGCCAGCTCAGAGAGATAATCATCCATGAACAATACACAGAGGTGGCAGAGAAATCAAAAGTAAATAAAATTAACAGATATTTTCAAATTGTGAAGTGATATTTGCCAAACGTGTCACAAACTGCAAGTATTATTGTGTTCAAAATTTTATTTTAAATTTTAAATTAAATTGATGTTGGTAATGGCTAACCCTTGTAAAAAAAATTAATTTTACTTCTACCGCAATCAAATCTACATATCGTTTCATCGGCATTGTTGTTCCGAAATGAGTGTCGATCTTTCGTATAAAAAAAATCTACTTTGGATCAAACAATAAAACTAGAATTAATCCAATTCAACACAAACATTTGTGACGTAGTACACAATGTACGAAGTCGTATATCTATTAAGCGAACGGAAACCATGTGGAATAATGTTTTGATGATCTCCACGATATCATATAAGATATTCTGAAATTAATGTTACTCTGTGAGGAAAAAAGTAAACAAAGTAAACCTCTATGAAGAGATGTTTAATCATATCACGATTATTGAGTATTCATCACTAACATGCCATGCCAACCCACCCACCTCTTTTGCCTGTATGCCGATCCTTTTGCTTTTGTTTGCTTCGTTGTTTGTTTTAGTTTTCTTGATAACTCGCTCCCTCGCTTATAACGCGGTAGATGGTTTTGGACCCCGTTGTGCGCGAATTATCGAGGGAGTGATATATATATATATATATATATATATATATATATATATATATATATATATATATATATATATATATATATATATATATATTTTACATGTATTTCCAGGAGTATAGACCTGAAAGGTTTGAGGAAGCAAATATTGAAGATCCATACAGCTACATCCCATTCTCCATGGGATCAAGGTATACTAGTCTGTATTTGTATACATGTTTGTGTGTGTGAGTTTAAACAAATAATTTTTCTATTCCAAAACAGAAACACCTAATTTATTGTTTTCTAAAACAAAAACACATGGCATGGGATTATAGTAAAAGATTTTAAAAGTTCACATGAGTTTATTCAAGGCTGGTTTGGCATCTAAATAGTTTGTGAAAATGGGATGCATTATGAATGTTTACACAGGTGATGTTTAATGACATTTACTCGTTAGCTGCCGAACTAGGTTTAACACCAAATCTACGTGTATTTAGGTTTAACATTACAGGTGAATTAAACATTATCACCATGTCTAACTGTATTAGAGTTAACATTCTGCATGTATTATGATTTAACATCATGTCTACCTGTATTATGGTTTAACATTCTGAGTGTATTATGGTTTAACACCATGTCTACCTTTATTAAGGTTTAACATTCTGCATGTATTATTGTTTAATACCATGTCTACATGTAGTCGAGTTAACTTCTGCATGTATTATCGTTTAACACCGTGTCTACCTATATTGTGGTTTAACATTTTGGGTGTATTATGGTTTAACACCATATCTACCTGTATTATGGTTTTAACATTCTTCGTGTATTATGGTTTAACACCATGTCTACCTATATTAGGGTTTAACATTCTGCTTGTATTATGGTTTAACACCATGTCTACCTGCATTAGATTCAACATTCTGCATGTATTATGGTTTAACACCATATCTACTCAGTATTGAATCAAAAGTGCCTGTTAAGAGGATGTATGTAACTGTATATCAGGGTTTGTATGTGGCTATGTATTGGGGTTTAATGGAGCATCTGCTTTGTTGCCTCTATTGCCAGTGAAAGCATATTGGTAGGTATGCAATAGGGATTAACGGAACATGCTGCCTATATGGTGTCATTTAAAAGCAAAGTTAAGAAATGTAAATAGAAGGAATTGCAAATTTTTTAGGAAGAAGGTTCTTTCCATATAAGCATATATATGAAATACTGTAAGATCAAGAATACATTGATGCTAAAATGCTGTAAAGGTTTATAAAATGAATAATAAAATTCAGGGTCAACATTTTTCATAAACGAGCCATGTGCCCTCAGAAAGTTCAAACTTTTATCTGATAGGGAATTGTCATAAAGTTTTCCGAGTTGACAAAAATAAGAAAAAAAGAAAAATTTTAGTCTCAAAGGGTTGCAGTTGGTACACTTGAGATGAATGTGTTTTGAGGTTGAGGTTCATCTTTCAGGAGATATTAATGGGTAAGGTCCTCAGGAGGCATTAATGGGTAAGTGCTTCAGGAGGTATTAATGGGTATGTGCTTAAGGAGGTATTATTGGGTAAGGTCCTTCAGGAGGTGTTATTGGGTAAGGTCCTTCAGGAGATATTAATGGGTAAGGTCCTTCAGGAGGTATTAATGAGTAAATGCTTCAGTAGGTATTAATGGGTAAGGTCCTTCAGGAGGTATTAATGGGTAAGTGCTGCAGGAGGCATTAATAGGTAAGGTCTTTCAGGAGGTATTAATGGGTAAGGTCCTTCAGGAGGTATTAATGGGTAAGTGTTTCAGGAGGTATTAATGGGTAAGCTCCTTGAGGAGGTATTATTGGGTAATTGCTTAATGGTTAAGTGCTTCAAGAGGTATTATTGGGTAATGTCCTTCAGGAGGTATTAATGGGTAAGGTCTTTCAGGAGGTATTAATGGGTAAGGTTTTTCAGGAGGTATTAATGGGTAAGTGTTTCAGGAGATATTAATGGGTAATGTCCTTCAGGAGGTATTATTGGGTAAGGCTTTTCAGGAGGCATGAATGGGTAAGTGCTTAAGGAGGTATTATTAGGTAAGGTCCTTGAGGAGGCATTAATGGGTAAATGCTTCAGGAGGTATTAATGGGTAAGGTCCTTCAGGAGGCATCAATGGGTAAGTGCTGCAGGAGGCATTAATGGATAAGGTCTTTCAGGAGGTATTAATGGGTAAGTGCTTCAGTAGGTATTAATGTGTAAGTTCCTTGAGGAGGTATTATTGGGTAATTGTTAAATGGTTAAGTGCTTCAGGAGGTATTATTGGGTAACGTCCTTCAAAACGAATAAATGGGTAAGGTCCTTCAGGAGGTATTAATGGGTAAGGTCCTTGAGGAGGTATTATTGGGTAAGTGTTTAATGGTTAATGTCCTTCAGGAGGTATTATTGGGTAAGGCTTTTCAGGAGGCATGAATGGGTAAGTGCTTAAGGAGGTATTATTAGTTAAGGTCCTTGAGGAGGCATTAATGGATAAATGCTTCAGGAGGTATTAATGGGTAAGGTCCTTCAGGAGGTATCAAAATGGGTAAGTGCTGCAGGAGGCATTAATGGATAAGGTCTTTCAGGAGGTATTAATGGGTAAGTGCTTCAGTAGGTATTAATGGGTAAGTTCCTTGAGGAGGTATTATTGGGTAATTGTTAAATGGTTAAGTGCTTCAGGAGGTATTATTGGGTAATGTCCTTCAAAACGAATAAATGGGTAAGGTCCTTCAGGAGGTATTAATGGGTAAGTGCTTCAGGAGGTATTAATGGGTAAGGTCCTTGAGGAGGTATTATTGGGTAAGTGTTTAATGGTTAATGTCCTTCAGGAGGTATTATTGGGTAAGGCTTTTCAGGAGGCATGAATGGGTAAGTGCTTAAGGAGGTATTATTAGGTAAGGTCCTTGAGGAGGCATTAATGGGTAAATGCTTCAGGAGGTATTAATGGGTAAGGTCCTTCAGGAGGTATCAATGGGTAAGTGCTGCAGGAGGCATTAATGGATAAGGTCCTTCAGGAGGTATTAATGGGTAAGTGCTTCAGGAGGTATTAATGCGTAAGGTCCTTGGGGAGGTATTATTGGGTAAGTGTTTAATGGGTAATGTCCTTCAGGAGGTATTATTGGGTAAGGCTTTTCAGGAGGCATGAATGTGTAAGTGCTTAAGGAGGTATTATTAGGTAAGGTCCTTGAGGAGGCATTATTGGGTAAATGCTTCAGGAGGTATTAATGGGTAAGGTCCTTCAGGAGGTATCAAAATGGGTAAGTGCTGCAGGAGGCATTAATGGATAAGGTCTTTCAGGAGGTATTAATGGGTAAGTGCTTCAGTAGGTATTAATGGGTAAGTTCCTTGAGGAGGTATTATTGGGTAATTGTTAAATGGTTAAGTGCTTCAGGAGGTATTATTAGGTAATGTCCTTCAAAACGAATAAAGGGGTAAGGTCCTTCAGGAGGTATTAATGGGTAAGTGCTTCAGGAGGTATTAATGGGTAAGGTCCTTGAGGAGGTATTATTGGGTAAGTGTTTAATGGGTAATGTCCTTGAGGAGGTATTATTGGGTAAGGTCCTTGAGGAGGTATTATTGGTTAAGTGCTTAATGGGTAAGAGCTTCACAAAATATTAATGGGTAAGGTACTTGAGGAGGTATTATTGGGTAAGTGTTTAATTGGTAAGTGCTTCAGGAGGTTTAATGGGTAAGGTCCTTGAGGAGGTATTAATGGGAAAATGCTTCAAAAGGTATTGATTGGTAAGGTCCTTCATGAGGTATTAATTGGTAAGGTCCTTCAGGAGGTATTAATGGGTAATGTCCTTCAGGAGGTATTAATGGGCAATTGCTTCTGTTGCTATAATGTCGCATGTGAACTGTATCCTTCCATAATTACCAAAAACTTTGCATGCAAACTAAAACAGTAAGAAATGAATAAAGATGATGTAAGGAATGATAAATATTCATATTTGATACAAATGTGATAAAGAAATCAAGCATTGAAAAGCACTAATTTAATGTACCATTTTTTCCCAATTATTATTTCAGAAACTGCATAGGGAAGAACTTTGCTTTGAATGAGCAGCGCGTGATTCTTGCTCGCATTGTGCAGAGGTATGGAATACATTTCTGAATGACAAATGAAACTTTATATTATAAACATAATGCCTGCTTAAATGTTTGAGATAATTTTTTTCTGTTTTCATATTTCATTGATAAAGGGATCATTTGGTTGTCCAGTTGTGACTTATTTTAACATTGACTTTTCATTCTCTCAGTATCACTCCAGTCCATAGGATTGGGCTGCAGCATTGATGATTATACATGTATTGGAAACTTTTTAATTTGATTAGTTTCATTTTCATCACATGCATTGTCATAATCATGCCTTTTAATTCTGTCCTGGATGGGGTTTGTCAGTACCACTCATGCCTTACGATTCTGTACCTGGATGGGGTTTGTCAGTAACACTCATGCCTTTTAATTCTGTCCTGGATGGGGTTTGTCAGTACCACTCATGCCTTACGATTCTGTACCTGGATGGGGTTTGTCAGTAACACTCATGCCTTTTAATTCTGTCCTGGATGGGGTTTGTCAGTACCACTCATGCCTTACGATTCTGTACCTGGATGGGGTTTGTCAGTAACACTCATGCCTTTTAATTCTGTCCTGGATGGGGTTTGTCAGTACCACTCATGCCTTACGATTCTGTACCTGGATGGGGTTTGTCAGTACCACTCATGCCTTACGATTCTGTACCTGGATGGGGTTTGTCAGTACCACTCATGCCTTACGATTCTGTACCTGGATGTGGTTTGTCAGTAACACTCATGCCTTACGATTCTGTACCTGGATGGGGTTTGTCAGTACCACTCATGCCTTACGATTCTGTACCTGGATGGGGTTTGTAAATACCACTCATGCCTTTTGATTCTGTACCTGGATGGGGTTTGTAAATACCACTCATGCCTTTTGATTCTGTACCTGGATGAGGTTTTTCAGTACCACTCATGCATCTAGATTCTGTTCCTCGATGATGTCTCACAGTAACACTCATTCCTATTGATTTTTTTCTCCTAGATAGGTTTTCTTAGTATTTCTCCAATCCGTGAGTCAAGTTGCTGGGTGTGATTATGGGATCAAAATGTAGTATGCATTTTGGTTAAAATTTTGATTCCATTTCTCATGCCTTACTGAACTTTTTGTACAATTCATTACAAACCTGAAATATTACTTGTATGATCCCATATCACATTTTATCCCCAAACTGTTGTCTCCTGGGTTACGTTCCGAGATGTGGCTTTGGGGTCAAAAGTAGGACACCTATTTTTTGGTCTCTGTCTTTGAATGGATAAATAAGTTTGATAATTTTTTGCTTATGGTTGTTCCTGTTTTATATTTACACTCTGTACAAAATATATAAAGACTTCATATACTTCACTTATTCCTGTTGCATTCCTTCCCTTGGGTCCTGCCTACAGGCCCATGGGGTCCAATGGTCATTCCCATTGGCCCATGGGGTCTAAAGGTAATGCCCATGGAAACCTCGGACAACTGTTCCTAGTAAAAACCTCTAAGTATTGGTAACTGACTTTCCGAGGTTACAATGACTATTTACAGATAAAAACTTATGATAAATTTCCAAGGTTTTTATACCAAGAAGTCTGAGGTTTCCTCGAACATAGTCCAAGGTGCCTTGGACATCGTCCGAGTGTCCTAGGACATACAGTCCGAGATGTCCTAGGAATACCGTTTGAGGTGTCATAGGACATCGTCCGAGGTTTCCTAGGACATACCGTCCGAGGTGTCATAGGACATCGTTTGAGGTTTTCTAGGACATACCGTCCGAGGTGTCTTAGGACATCGTCTGAGGTTTCCTAAGATACCCCTGGTAAAAAATGCATCAGATCAACAATTTATAATGAAGAAAATGATTATTACGTTAATATGTTTTTAATTTTATTCATCACAAATGAAATTTTCAAAAATATCCAGAATGCCCATGATATTTCTTTAGTCCCAAATTTTACATGATTCATCCATTTCGATACATACTAATCCCGGAGAGGTTATAAGTATTTATTCCTGTTATTCCTATTATAAGTGGCAAAAGAGCATGATTTAGGCATACTAAGCTTAATCTATATATTACATGCCATAATTACAGTATATATGAAACATATTTTCACTACTTTCATGGTTCTACAGCTGGTCTAAATTCTTATCAACAAATACTTATTAGAAAGCTCAATGTGACCAGATAGAGCATTATTGCATAAAAAAAAGTTTTGGAGACAATATTAAAAAGGTCCATATCGAGGAAAATCAGATTCAGGTTAAGAGAAAGCAAAATTCTGATTTAAAACGGAAAACAAGTTAAATCCAATTGAAGCTAAACTGAAATAGAACAACAGCAACAATTGTGAAAAAGAAATACATGGAAGTTATTATGTCCAAAATAAACAATAAAATTACAGCTATCAGAAACAGGAAATACTAATGTTGCTTAAAATCATGAAGATTGTTCAAGAAACAAAAACTAAATTTATTTTATATCTTATTGATATTTTTATTAAAAGTCAGTGATATTACAATCACAAAATATCAGTATATTTTAAGAATTTTTGACAAAACTTCAATCACAAATTTTCACATATTTTCAGAAATGTTGATAGTAGACATTTCAATCACAAAATCTCAATGACATTTTCAGAATTTTTGGTTAAGATCTCCTAAAATACGATAATTTTAGTGAAAAAAGGACATTTGAGTGATTGTATAAAATTTTTTATAGTGAATTCGATGAGAATTCAGTCACATTCTCAGCTAAGACATCAAGTATTAATATATAATTGTTGGTTTATTGAGTCCATAAAAATTTTTACTACCAGATATTAATTTTCTGATCATGTTTACATTTTCTCTACTTTTTTTATCACGTTTGCCTGTTTTTAAACATCTGTGGAAATAAATTAGAGAAAACTAACATACATGTGTTTTCTTCAAATATATATTCATCCTCCCACATTGACATATTCATGTGCTCTAACTCCCACCAATATTTCTATTTGAATCAGATAGTGTATTAATTATTCAGAGAATATTTTCCATGAGACTATAATGAACCTGCAATCCATATGGAAAAAAGTGCTTATGGATTAAAGTTGCAACTTTATTCCAAATGTAATATTCACTTGCTGTGAAGTACGTATGGTATTTATGGAATAAACTGTCAGATTCCACAAGTTTTTCAGTCCATATATCTTCCATATGGATTCCTAAAGTATTCGATACAGAATCCATGATAATTTTTTTGTACGGGATGTGCATAGGTTTTGGTTCCGTACAGCACGCGCCCAAACCAAAATTACAAGCTTATTTTTAAGGTAAGCATGTTTTGTAAGCTTGCGGCAAGCTTAGATTTGAAACCATGGCTAGCATGCCAATTGCAAGCTTGCGCAAGCTAGCAATAGGGAAGCTTGCGACAATTTTGTAACAAGCTCACTGATTAGAAGCTTGCAAACAAAGCTGACATAAGTTGCATCAGAAGAGCTGATATGGCATCGATTGAATTATTCTATACAAGGTCACATACCCCCATTTGTCTAGATCTAGTTGTGCGAAAAGTATGTAATATCAAATATTAAAATGAGAATGTTAATATGTGGTGAACATCAAGTAGAATGAGATCTTACTGTCCTAATAAAAAAGATTGAATTCATCAAATCATATAATAATTTTTAATCAGATGAAAAAAGAGCTATTGAATGGGATCTGTGAGTGCAAACTCCTTATACTTTTGTTATGTATTGCTTTGGAAATGTTACACTAATTTACTTCCATGTAGAAATCAATTTGGGGGAGTAGGGTGTCCCTCTCATCTGCCACAATGATAAACTATTAGGTGAAAACAAGAATGTCATTAGAATTACGCTGAATCACTTCTGCTAAACAAAATCCTCAGAATAAAATTCTGCATCCTCTTCTGCTTCTAGTGTGATTCAGGTATCATCCAATGAAATGGATTACAGGATCATGTAATATGTAATCAGGAAGAAAAACAAAACGAGTATTTACCTCGTTGGCAAAAGCATCTCAATTTTAGCTCATTATTCCAAAATCACTTATCAAGTTCAGGAATCAGTATGTGTTATTCAAGATCATCCTTTATTGAGTCCTAAATTTTAGTTTTACTATTCATTTTGAAAGGTCTACGATGCATGTCAGATGAATGGCACTTGTGAGTTTTGAACAAATATCCGATGAAACTGATTACGTACCTTAAGAGATTTTGAAATAAAATAACTTCCACCTTCTTTGAAGATGAAAATAATTTTAAAAAAAAAACAACCTTTGAACAATTTTTGATTAGATATGCAAAAGGAAAAATACCCTAAGAATAACGGAAATAAGATTCCCAAGCATGCGTTTGACTTTATATCATAACCCTATTGTCGATAACTGATAACACTTCATCGATTTGGCAAGTGTAGCAATAAATAATAATGATCTGCAGCGTTGCTATCTCAATCAATGGGTGAAGCAACATTACAAAGTCATATTTTGACATATTTAAATCATAAAACTGAAAGAACGCTACCGGCAAACTAGTCATGAAAACTGGCAAAAATGCAACACAATTTTGAATTTACTCCATGTTTTCAGATTATCTCTCTGATCATAGGATCGGTTACTGCACATATAGTGGTCAGCGGGCAATTCAATTTACCAAATTAACGTGGTAATTTGGGAAGGTTCAACCTTGAAAATTGCGCCCTTTTGAACGGGATGCTACAATGGTTGTATTGTGTTCTATCGACTCAAATATGTTACTTGTAACAGTGCTAAAAAAAAAATGGAAACAGGTGACGTAACCGCATTTTATGACTCAATACCAAATTAAGTCTCTGTCGCGGAAAGCCACACTTCACCTTGTATGCTTTTATTTGATTTCTTTTTTTAATCAAGCAAAATTGACAAAGCTTGTTTATTTATAGAATGCTAGCAGAATGGGATGCACTTATCTCTTAAAGAAAAACAAAGACCATATATTTGTAAATTTTATTTAGTAATTAGGTAACTGACAATTATTTCTTTTCTTCTGCGACAGATTGTCATTAAAACAAATATATGAGAGTACTTTCATAAACTTAATGCCAAAAGTTAATATTACAAGATTTACTGAGACTATATTTGATAGTGCATACATTATTGGTAAATAGATTTACAAGTTCTTGTTATCAAATATCTTGCTGTATCAAAATAGTCTGTAATTAACTTTGCAATCAGCAGTATGTCTTACTGTTTTACAGGATATTCCTGGGTGTTCAATCACATAAGGAATTTCTTTTATGCAAAAAAGCTTATTTTTTCTCTAACATGTATAATATTTGTAAAAAAATTGAAAATGAGAAAAGACATATCTATAAAAAGTAATATTTCAATTTTTTGCCATATTCAAGAAATAATTCAGTTTTATTTTACATATATTAATAATATTCATAGTTAATTTAAACATAGAGAAACGTTGGAATAATATATCTTATTATTGTACCAGCTACTCTTGCATTATTACTATCTGTATTATAACGAAGAACCCATTCTGTACTAGTATGTGTATCATAACCCATAATCCATTACAGTATTAGTATCATAACTTTTTACCCAAACAGTACCCATGTGATACTAGTAACTATCACGAGCCTTAACTGATTAAAATATTGCACATAAGCTGCTTTAACTTTTCATATCATTTTAGGTTCAGAATAAAAGTTGACCCAAGTCATGAAGTGGAGCGTTGTCCAGATTTAATCATGAAGGCAAAAACAGGGATTAAAGTTTTTCTGGAGGAGCGCACCAAGTAGTCCTGATCCATGCAGACCTGATTGCCGTTGTGTCCCTTTTTTGATTCAACACATATTTAGATTTGCAGAAATATAGTTTGTGTTAATTTCATGACTAAATATGTACCCACTTAATATAAATTATTACTAATTATTAGTCAGGAATGTACAGGTGATTATTACTAAGTATTAGTCAGGAATGTACCTGTGATTATTACTAAGTATTAGTCAGGAATATACCTGTGATTATTACTAAGTATTAATCAGGAATGTACCTGTGATTAATACTAAGTATTAGTCAGGAATGTACCTGTGATTATTACTAAGTATTATTTAGGAATGTACCTGTGATTATTGCTAAGTATTAGTTAGGAATGTACCTGTGATTATTACTAAGTATTAGTCAGGAATGTACCTGTGATTATTACTAAGTATTAGTCAGGAATGTACCTGTGATTATTACTAAGTATTATTTAGGAATGTACCTGTGATTATTGCTAAGTATTTGTTAGGAATGTACCTGTGATTATTACTAAGTATTAGTTAGGAATGTACCTGTGATTATTACTAAGTATTAGTCTGGAATGTACCTGTGATTATTACTAATTGTTAGTTAAGAATGTACCTGTGATTATTACTAACTATTAGTTAGGAATGTACCTGTGATTATTACTAAGTATTAGGAATGTACCTGTGATTATTACTAAGTATTAGTCAGGAATGTACTTGTGAAAGAAATATGTGAGTTACATGAGATAATTAGTTGTCATAATGTTTGTTTTCTGTCAATAATATAATCAGAAACAACTTTGGTTACTGTTTTGATGTAATAAAAGACAACATTGTTAACTGACTTGTATCTTACCATTTGAATTACTTAACTGAAGCTCATGACATGTGTGAGTTTGTGCTTTAACAATTTTCAGTAATATCACTTTGATGTTTGTGGTATGGCAGTTTATAGTAATGTCTAGCACTGAAGCATCATGCAACAGACATTAAGCATGATGTTCCATCAGACCAGTCCTAGTACTGACCTCTTATATCACCTAGCAAGGCAGCTGTTAGTACCATTTTTATGTCTTTGGTATGACTCTGGGTTCAAACGTTTTATCTCCCATATCTGAGTCATATGCTCTACCCACTAATCCACCAGAGCAGTCTTGATCACATTAACTAATATTGTTTGCTTAGGGTACAGACCATCCTTTAGCCACAGCTGACAACAGTATGAAAGGTGGGCATGTCCTGGTGGAAAATAAGTCATGTCACAGACAGAAACTGCATGTCCATTGAAAATCCACACATATTTGTCACAGAAAATTGGTCAATATTTAGTGAAAGTAAGGCTTAAAATGCCATGAAGAAAAACCCAAATTTAGGTCACAATCGCCCTACTTTTTGATTAAGTTTCCTTACTTGGCTTCTGAAAAGTTGACAGGTATTAAATAAGAGGATGTCCTGGCAATGTCTAAATTATTCATTCTGACACATGTCTATTATTGTCTAAATTATTCATTCTGACAATGTATATCATTGTCTAAGTTATTCATTCTGACACATGTATATCATTGTCTAATTATTCATTCTGACATGTATATTATTGTCTAAATTATTCATTCTGACACATGTATATCATTGTCTAAATTATTCATTCTGACACATGTATATCATTGTCTAAATTATTCATTCTGACACATGTATATCATTGTCTAAATTATTCATTCTGACACATGTATATCATTGTCTAAATTATTCATTCTGACACATGTATATCATTGTCTAAATTATTCATTCTGACACATGTATATCATTGTCTAAATTATCCATTCTGACACATGTATATCATTGTCTAAATTATCCATTCTGACACATGTATATCATTGTCTAAATTATTCATTCTGACACATGTCTATCATTGTCTAAATTATTCATTCTGACACATGTATATCATTGTCTAAATTATTCATTCTGACACATGTATATCATTGTCTAAATTATTCATTCTGACACATGATAATTAAAGCATGTTATAAAAGGATGCAAACTTCCGTGGTTCTAACAATATAATAAAATACATTCCCCAAATCTGAGTCTGAGATGTTGATCAAGTTTTAATTGCACTCAGTTCTAAGAGAGGCAATTAAGGAAATTCGTAGAAGCTGAAATATTGTGCATCTGCCGTCTCGATTTTAGGCACAGATCGAGCATATTGGATAAAGCAGCCTAATTTGTTTGACCTTCAATTGACCTTCAGTCCCAAACCATCATGCTCTGATACAGGTACAGTCATGTGACTTTCCAAGGGAGAATGTCAAGTGATGAGAGAATGGAACAATTTGACTGGGAGAAGACATTCAGTATAGAATATGCACACATTGAAGACACTGGACTGTTCTGTAACGGTCTACTATACATGTATTCAGATTTGACCAATACACTTTTTATGCCGTGACTGATTAGTAACAAAGCTGGCCAGTATCAGTTTCAAGAAAAGATAATGTCTGATGTTATTAAGTTCAAGAGACAATTGCAGAACTCCATTCAAACCGAAGATATTATTCTTGATCTTTGGGTTGAGTGAAAAAAGGATAAAATATTTTTGTACTAAATTTGTACTAATTCATGTGAAACTTATCCAATGTGTACATACTAAAAGTGCAATGTAATGAAGTGGAAGTGCAAGTTGGCTGTTAACAGGAAGCAAAATACAATAAATTAATGTCCCCATTAGGACAACAGAGGACACCGTGATAACGGAATGAAATAGTGAAATAGGTACAATGCACATTTTAATAAGAAGTACTGAACTATGACACAGATCTGCCACATTAAGACAGTAAAGCATTTTTTACTCGTGTTTTGCTTTTAAATTAATACTTTTTTTGACAGGTGTTGAATTGAGAAGTAACCATTCTTCATTATCAGTTGTTATAGGATAATCTTTGTTTTAAAAGTTTAAACACTCACCCCATTATTCCAAGTGTAAATCTCTCTCTCTTTCCCTCGTTTACATATACATGTAGTAACCTTAGTATATTAAATAAGGCTCAAATACATATTACCCAGATAAGCCCTTGCGTAAATAAATGGTCGCCATGACAACAGAACTGATAAATTGCATTTGACACATTGTTTGGTAGAAACTTATGATTTTTTTTCTATATGCTAAGACAAGTTTCGATTTTCCATCCAAAATTTTTCCAACAGTCTTCCAACTTTCAACGGTTTTCTAGAAAATTTTCAACTATACGGTATTTAAGGACCGGAAAGTTCGAATTGAGAGCCAGAACACTGGTGCACGATGAGCATGGCGGCAAGAGACCATCCGAAGCCCTTATTCGTTGACTATGCAAAAAGCAGCATGTAACAGTAAGAGTCACTATAGCAAGAAATGGGTGTCTACTTTAATTTTTTTTAGTTACCATTTAAATAAATTTAAGATACATAAGAGATAATGATCTCAAGCCTGCATTTCTTGTGTTAATTTATAATACCGTTAAGCTGATTTCATGTTGTCAGAAATTTCGTCGTGCTTTATTGATAAAATTGCAGACTCCTGTGGTTGATCACACCGAACGCGCAGAAGTAGTGTTAACCTTGATAAATAAGCTTTGTATTTCTTTTCCTTAAGAATGGATTATTTGAAATGCATAATTAATATTGGTGGAGCTAGTGAGACTAATTCAAAGTTGGATACTGCAGAGAGTAAATCTGAACCTGGTTTAACAGAGGATAAATCAAAACCAGATGCGGAAGTGACGGGTTCCCCAATGGTTGCCCCTTAGGGCTAGACCCATTGGAGATCACAAGACAGCTAACTGAACTGGGAATCACTATTTATGTAGTCGGATGCGAGTCTGACATCACACCTTTTAAGGAATTCTTTGTGGCCATTGCCTACATAACCGGTGGTCGGTACGAAAGGCAAATCTGCTAACTTGGGTTCTCATTGGGGATGCGTGAGAAGAGATCACCATGGAACAATGGATGGCAGAAGTGGACAAAGAAGTACAGCAAAAAGTGGCGGTAGGAAGAGAAATTACTGAAGTGGAAATTCACAAGCGGGTATTATCTAAAGTGAAGAATAAAGGAGCAAACACTAACGTTTTAATGCGAAGTTCCAAGGATAGTTTATCGGCTTCTGACCATGCTAAACATCTCATAACTTTCAAACATGGCAGATGTAAGGAAAGAATTCAAACCTGCCTTCCCTCTCTTTCTCTGTGATGGAGAGAGAGTATCGATGGCACCGAATGGGGGAGCCTCTAGAGGCATTTCGGAAGATGTTGTTGTTGTTGTTGTTGTTGGGCTTAACGCCATTTTTCAGCACAAGATAGGCTATTCATGGCGAACAGTATTAATGGTGGAGGAAGAAACCGGGCATTTCGGAAGATGATATGGCCGAAGAATCATGTCATTGCGTGGAATTGGAAGTGACGCATCATCAGGCAAAGCGAATGGTGCAGAAATCTATGATGAGGAATTTTGGTCAAGAAGAAGCGTCATAACGATTCTCACCATATGTAGTCATTTAAGGAATACTTTTGGATGTGCTGCTTATACAAAGTACCATTGACATACAAGGCAGGGTGAACTCTTCTTAGAATAAATGTTTGTCATTTTTGTATGACATGACCAGCAAGAAGGAAATAATGATTATGCTGATATTTTGATTGATATAAGAGTGCTGTATACCAAGAGTCACATACGATTCGTTGAGACTATTGACTTTTTTTAATTAAAAATAACAGTTGTTATAGATTCTGCATAAATCGATGTTAATATATTTATCTCAGAGTCAGCATGAAATCCATAATGTTTAATTGCTGTCCATAATGTACTATTTGTAATGTGTAAGACTTTTACTCATTGTAGTTCATAATTGCTGTCCATAATATACTATTTGTAATGTATGGGACGTTTACTCAGTATAGTTCAATACTAACGACATTATTTAATATGATTCATGTGTATAAAATAATGACATGTTACTAGTGTAGTGGGATACTATAGCGACATTGGGAATTAACATTATAGACCCACCCACCCACCCACCCAAACCATAAAGCAACGCGATATATAGTGACAATAAAACCACCCTGGGACAGTATAGCGACAATGGAAAATTTGCATAGCGACTAGCACACCATGGGACTGTATAGCAACAATGGGAATTTTGTCTAGCGACTAGCACACCCTGGGATTGTCTACGGACAATGGGAAATTTGTATAGCGACTAGCACACCTTGGGACTGTATAGCGACAGTGGGAATTATGGATAGCGACTAGCACACTCTGGGACCGTATAGCGACAGTGGGAAATATGGATAGCGACTAGCAAACCCTGGTACCATGTAGCGACAATGGGAATTTTGTATAGCGACTAGCACACCCTGTGACTGTGAAGCGGCAATGGGAATTCTGTATAGGGCCAAGAGAAATGAGGTAGGGTGATGTCACGGTACTGGACAGTTGCAACGATATAGCAAGTACCGTGACGTCATGCCACCAGTTTCAGTTATATATAAAATGTGAATCATTCGCGTTGGTGTCAGTGAATAGTAGATTATGTTTTATATTCGTTTTTTATAGATTGATGAACATCAGTTTGTCATACACAACTTATACAAACGGCAAAAAACATATTAGGAAAGAGAATAAATTTTTGGGAGTTAAATATAGATTACAAAATCGAATATTTTTTTTTTAGACAAGAAATAATAAATCTTTTCGAGGCAGTGGTGTGGCCCTGAACAGGGTCTATTGGGTTTTATGTTAATACAATTTCATTAACATAGAGGGCATCGCATAGGTCTTCTTCTCTTCCTGAAACTTTGACTAACCTTTGGTCTATAAATCAGAAATCGGTTCAGACAGCCTTGTCTTTTCACATAGGTTCTTCTTTTCCTAACGCTTGTTTCGGCTATCCAAACGATTCTCCATGATGATCTCACACGCATGGGCAAGTCCGCACGGAAAAACACGAACAGTGCCGGATTTAGACAAATCGAGGCCCTAAGCTATGGAAAGCTATAAAGGCCACATGTGGTATAAAATAAATTTGAGAGGCCCCTTCAGACTGAGTTCAGACTTTGGGGCCATAAGCTGTAGCTTGTTTAGCTTATGCCTAAATTCGGTACTGGATACGAAGTAGACGATTCAAAGTTGGTCCACATCTTTGTGACGAAAACAGGTGAAGGGAATGAAGTAAACCACGTTGATGTATAGTGTAAAACCGGCTCGTAATGGATTGATATTGTTCACCAATCCCAACATGGGTTACAAAATTCAGTCATTTCGCGGAGTCTGTCTTCCAATCCGAATAGAGCTATCTGTGACGTCACATTCCCTATATAGGTGCGATAGTGAGCAGTGAATCGATGCGACAATGTTTTGTGAACGTGGCGGAAATTTTCACAACAAATTAGTATGGTGTACAAACCCTAGAAAAAATTTATTAAAACGAAATTCAATAAAAAAAATACAACTAGCACATGCATATTGTGGGAAACAGAAACAAATACAATCCTTTCTACTTTCGGCATGAGGGGGTCCATTCTATGATGACAAGTCTGAGAGGGACCACACCAATAAAGGCAAATAAGAAGACAGTGTATTGGGCTGCACGAAAGACGAGAAGCGATGGCATAGCAGTGGCTACCAAAGGTGACACAGTACTACTTCCAGAAGAGACCGATTTCACTTGGGATTTAGTAAATTTTCTCTGTTCTCAAGATTTTATTCCAGTACCAGTACCTTCGCCATCTTTTCCTTCTTTACCATACGTCGAGGATTTTAAACAAAGACAGAAAGAAGAATTGAATAAATTTTTACAGCAGCAGAAAGAGGCAGAACAAGTATTTCTCCTTGAACATGAAATGCAACAGCGAGAAGAAGAAGAGGCGAGAAGGAAACGACCAAAAGAATCAGCAGAGAAGAAACAAGGTCTAGGAAAGGTGGAGAACTGTGAATCTCAAACGGTAACGGTACTCTTGGACATTTAGGCAGAGTTAAGAAGTCTGACACAAATTTATCAGACCTCTTTTTTACGACCCAAGAGGAAAAAAAATGCTTTTCCGAGCCAAACAGTCTAATACGCCAAAGTCTTAAGACAATTAAAGCTGATTGCTTCTCGTTCCTGAGATTGTTCTAAAAAAAAAAAAAAAAACAAACACCCAACGGTCCTTTTCAGGGCCACTCACTTTCTTTCCAAAAGAGATAATTTTGCCAAATTCAATTAAAACTCAAAATCCCTTGTTTAACCATATGATTTACGTGTGGGAGTGCGTGGGTGTAGGCCTTTTTATTCTAAACAATCAAAACCACGAATTTTTGTATATTCTGGTACAAATATTTACAATTCAATGTCACAAAACAACATAACACAACTTTTCTAAAAACTTCATTGATTTCTTCTGTGTATTTTCTTCTTTCACTATGTTTTCTGATTTTCTTCACTTTCACGGTCTTCTTCCTCATTCCTTTCTCGTCATCTTTTTGTTTCTGTCTTCTCTTTGTGAACGTGTCAGGGTTCTTTTGCCGTAGGTACCTTTTTTTGTCTTCCGCCTCCTCCTCATTCTGCTCCTGTTGTTTCTTAGAGCAGTCTTCTTCTTACGGACATAGCAATTATCTTGACTTTTATTTCGGAAGGAGGGAGAGTAGTCCGTTGGCTTGTCTGAAGAAAACCTTCGTATGACACCTTGCAAAGCTCTAATCAGAAGTTCCATCTGTGTAGGTTCTTCCATCGTGCTGGTCAGCTTGAGAGCAAAACGAATACTAAGATGGCAGGTACCAACCCTTTATATATACACTGAGTCTGACACTAAGTCCATTGCGTTTAAAATGTAGTCATTTGACTTTTTGGAGTCAAGAAAGGAGAAGAAAGAGGCAGAAACGTGATTTATCGCCTCGCACAGTAGCTGATGTCTTGGCGCAGATTCATGCCAGCGATTTTGAAGATAAGATGAGTGAACCACAATCCAGACCCAAGGTATACACCCAGTCAGAGTCCATCACCTGTAAATCCTGAAAATTACTATCACATTCAAGAGACGGACAAACGCTCGTCCAGAAAATTTAGAATCACAGCCTACACATACACGGCGAAATTTAAAGATTTCAAGTCTGACATACTGTTGGAAAAATCAGAAGGGTTCATCGCTGATGTGTGGGATTCTTTGTTAACCAAACTGAAACAGGAATGTAAAGCTCTTGAGACTTTCCATTTATCACGACAGTCTCAAGCCCCCGTTTGGATCGAGTTTAGCAGCCCAGCAGAATTGACACCTTCCAAAGCCATGGACAAAATTCAACACGTGCAACAATCCAATGACAAGTTTCACATCACCGATGGAAAGGCGAGAATGTTTATGATCCATGTGTCTCTTCCCCAAGGAAGAGGATAACGTGGCCATATAGCTATCTTGGTAGATAATCTTCGCAGTATCAAGCGCAGTCTAGTTCAAATTAACAATCGTTAAGACCAGATGTGTTTAGCCCGTGCGATCGTGGTGGAACGAACGTATGCCGACAAGAACGACACGACAAAATGGTAAAGAGCCTGGAAAACTATTCAACGATCGGATCAAGTCAAACAACAAAGAGAAACAGAACTCCTGTTACAGCAAGCGGGGATATCCAAAGACGCACCATGTGGTATTCTTGGAAGGCAAAAGCTGCGAGACGTTTTGGCTCCACGCTACACCTTGAAAATACACCTTCTAGAACTGCGTCGACCTCTGTTGTTTCAAGGCAAAACATTCAAAGACGGAAAATGCATTCACGTCTGTAATGACGATGAACATTTCGATGTCATTACCAGTATCACTGCATTTCTGGGATACTGTTATTACGGTGAGAAATATGACTATGGCTATAACAATCAAGATCAACACAAACATTGCGGATCGAAATGTGTTTAGCCTTTAAGCCCTGTGTAGACGAAGGACAAGAATGAATGCATTACCAAGTTTGTCAGCTCTCGTTTGTAAGTAGAATATGTTACCACAACATCTAAACACACAAGTTTCACAGCGGAAATGTACTTGTCAGCTCCTGAGATTGTGCCCTACTTGTGGCCAAGGCATACATACCAATAATGCCAAGGAGCACGTCTGTTCAGGAAGAAAGCGATGTCACATTTGTCGCCAAATCCTGGACTTGGAAGACCACTGCTACATTAAAAAATTCCAGTCAAAACATGAAGAAGATGATGACCAAAATAAATGCCATTTCATCTTTTTCGATTTCGAATGCATGCAAGAGACTGGCATTCATATTCCTGATTTCTGCGTGGCTCATCGAGCGTGTGAGAAGTGTATCCAAGAGCCTATATTTGCTCATTTATTTCACTGACAAATCTTTCGGGGAACGATCACACTGGCCGATTTTGCCCAATGGATCTTAGACCCTATCGACGAGACGTGGAGCCAAGAAGACATCGATACGAAGATTGTCACTGCCATGCCATGGTAATGGCGCACAATTTCTCGGGATATAATGGACAGTTTCTTCTCAGATTCTATACGGAACAAGGCACTGAACATCCGAAAATGACCTTGAACACAGCCAAAATCATTTCTATGCAAGCAGGTCAAATGCAGTTTAAAGATTCGATGAGTTACTTGGCCATGATTTCAGTCGTATGCCTAAAACGTTTGGAATGACAGAAACGGCCAAAGGCTATTTTCCAAACTTTTTCAATACCAAAGCCAATCAACATACTGTTCTACCCTATTTGCCTGAGGATCACTACTGTGACAAATTGGCAGCGTGCAAACCACTCCAACCTCTTTCACTACGGTTCGTTGCTAGGGAATGACCTCCGCGGTGTAGTTTACCCAGTGTGGATAGATAGAAAGAAGAATGCAGATCACTGAACAAGTATATTGAATAAAATAAACACGACGAGCCCCCTTTCAATGAACAAATATAAAATTTAATCAGTTTGTCAACATAATTTAAAATGAAAAGAAATCAATGACTTGGTTACGAAAGAAGGAAAATGGTATTAACATGTACTCAAATAAAAAGACAATACAAATTTCTTTAAATGTAAAATTACTTTCCACGTTATTATACTATCTTCATTGCCAATGAGATGTGACCTTTGAGTGCAACGATGAGAGACTTCATCACCTATTTTATGCGGACATCAAGACTTCCGTTCGTCCCTGCTCTACCAATCTTTGTCTAGCTGTTTCGTCTTGGACTCTTGTCCGTCGAACTCTGACTTAACAATCGTCTCTAGACTTAGATTTCTGCGTAGAACTTGTTCTCGTCCTGTGATTGTTCAGGGATTTCTCATGTGAATCCAGGAAAGCTGTTTCCTTCAATAAAGAAAATGTCTCGCAATAGACAATAGGTCACATTCCCAAGTATATCTGTATTTTTACACTAATTCGGCTCAGAAAACAAAAGGCATAAATTCTGCCGTAGTAACTCATTGCTCCCTAACTGTTATGTTTACATAAACGGTCAATGCTTGTCCTGACCTTAATTCGGGTCACGCTAGGGAAGGTCAATTAAATTCAACTCAGCCGTATGAACCCGTATGTAAACCCCCCTTGACTTCTTACTCTGTTAAGTTACATATAGCTTAGACCTCCAGATCTATCTATTCTAAAATAGTTTACTCGACCAATTAAATATTACAAACTAGTATATGGATATGCATGTACTGTTAGGTCATACTCATTCTAGACAGAGTTAATCCATAAAACTATGAAACATTACCCATCATTCCTAATCACTCTTATGTATTGAAGATTCAATTACATGCAATCTTGTCAACTAATCTAATGAAATTTTAATTACATTCAATCTTGCCAATTCTCCCAACGAATTGATAATTAGAAAATCAAATAATAAAATGTCATGACTAGCATTTCATTAAAATCCTGCAAAATGAAATCATACATACATACATCATATCAAGAATACATTTGCAAAATAGATCAACAAATAAAATAACATATTAAAATCGGGAAACTAAGATTGCGTACCTTTTGCCGTTTCTTTATTCGTTTCTACGAATCTCACGTATAGTCCGTCTCCTAACTGAGACAACTATCTGGCCCCTTACTCTATAATGAAAACGTATTTTTTACGAATTCAGAATGTAGAGTTTGCCTACTCGCTGAGACAAAACTCCCGTTTTACTGCCAAATCACGAGATAACGTCTTACACGCTCTAACCGGAGTCTCGACCACTCTTTTTCCAAGTATGATTGAAGGCTAAAGGATTTTCCTAAAGTAAAATCTTTAATTTCTTACAGAGTAACGCCCATAAATCCATATTAACCAATCGGAATAGACTGTTTCCTAAACCTGTTCCGTAGAATTTTTGGATTGACAAGACAACTAAACAACTAATCATGCCGTAATTAATCATTGCTTTGAACAATCATCTATAGCCAGCTGCCGCCCTTTAACCCGTCGATTTTGGGAAAGGGTCTTATGTCATTTTCTTGTACCATAGCATCTGACTCGGTCATGTTACGTCGGCTAGAACGAATTCCCTTTTGACGTTCAGAGATGAAATGAAAATAATCATCTAACTATCTCTAGCCCTTACTACTTTAGTTAAGTTGACTTTGATACAATTCCTTTAACCAAAGCTTCCAAGAGTTTTCAAAATTCGACACATCACAACTACTATAACCCCGACTACATGAATACCCAACATCGAGAAGCTTTCTGCGCTTGGTACCAGACTCACTCTTCGGACTCCTTCGGCTTTCAGGAAGAAATGTTTAGGTATTGTCGTTCCGATGTAGACATTTTGCGGCAATTCTGTGGAAAATTTCGAAAATTATTCATGGAACACAGAGGAATCGATCCTTTGAAAGAAGCTTATTCCATTGCCAAAGCGTGTTCCTTAGTGTACCACCAACAATTCATGCCCAAGAACACCCTAGCTGTTATCAGTCCTCAAACGACTAACTTTGTCAAACGTCAATACTCGGTTAAAGCCCTACGCTAGCTACGTTTCTTCTGTGACAAGGAAGACAAAAAGATCGAACATGCTCGCAACGGAGGAGGAAAGAAGACCATCGGAAGGTATTCGATGGACGGCTAGATGTAAAGGACAGAGTTGGAATTTCTTGTATTTGGAATGAATTGTTAAATAATTTGATTGTTGAGTGTAAGAAATTTTATTTGTTAGATGTAAAGGACAAAATGGCTCATCAGAAATGAAAATATATCTTAAAAATATCTCTTGACTTCACTGTGGGCAACAGCTGATGGAATAATGCCATTTAAAAAGTTCTGTGTTCAATGATTGACCAGTTTGTAAAAGTTGATAATGAATGTCATTCAGCTAGTAGTGATTAACTGTTCGGTAGAAATCCTGACTTTACGTAAGTTTATTTTCCTTAAAATGTTTTCTAAGAAATGCCTAAATAAAATTATTTTGAAAGTCTTTCCCACGCAACCAAGAATGGATATTGGATATTTTAAGCTCTATTAAAGGGATGTATAAGGGGTTTGATTATGGAATTTGAGTCTCTCCCGAGTAGTTTTTGACTGATAAAATCTGGCCCGGCTGCCATAACACGCGACATTTAAATGATGCTTAAATAAAATTCTTTTGAAAGTCTTTACCACGCAACGATGAATGGATATTGGACGATAAATATTAATCTCCATTCTTAGAAATAAATATTGCAATAATATTTTCCATATGGTTAAATCAGCTCTAATTTTAAGTCTATTAAAGGGGTTTGATTATGGAGTTTGAGTCTCTCCCGAGTAGTTCTTGACTGATAAAATCTGACCCGGCTGCCATAACACGCGACATTTACACGATGACGTCATAGATCTTGTGTTCTCTAATTTGGACATCTTCAAACATTCTGTCAGTGCAATACGATTGTGGAGTTAGGACAACGAACATGTTATCAGTGGTGTAGTGCTAAATAAAAAAAAGTGAGAGAACGCAATAAAAAGAAGGGAAGCATGTTAGATCATATGTACGGGGACAATGGGGAGTGCAACAAAGTAAAAAAAGAAATATTAATGAAACACCGTTCTTAGAGCACTACACCCCTGCTTGTCATCAATGATGGAGACTAATGCAAAGTAGTCATTCAGATTGGTTGCTTTTCAATATGATCCAAATTCAATTTGTCTGAACCATTATCTTTTCCAACAAGAACAGGACAATCAAAAAATATAATGTATTCATTTAATAAAAAATAGAAAAGTATTCCAGCATTGTTTTGATTTTGAAGAAGTAAGGTTCAAAGTTTAAGTCTTCTTTGAAAGTGTTTCCTTTCCCTTTTTTTTAACATTTTTCACTGTATTTATTATGTATTCTGAATGCATGTGTATAATGCAGACGTGTTCTGTTGCAAGTTCGTGGAATACCAGGCAGGACGTTGAATATTGTCATCAGGTTTATGAAGAATCCAGTCTAAAATGTGACCATTTGATGGGTGGGTTGGTTAACTGACTGTTTGTAGAATATTATCATATTGTCATCAGGTTTATGAAGAATCTAGTCTAAAATGTGACCATGTAATGGGTGGGTTGGATAACTGACTGTTTGAGGTCAAAACATGAAGGAATCTAGGAGTTTTTATGTGTATGGGTTTCCAGGAGAGTAAAAGTGAAAATTGAAGTCTCCAAGAATAATCAGGTTGCGACCTATCGAATTTCCATCGTCCAGGGGATTCGGAAATTGCTCCAAAAAGAGAAATACAGTCAGCTTTTTTTTTTACTAGGAGGAGGGTGGTAGAGGCAGAATAAAATGGACTCCATTGTGTGGTTTGGACTAGTTCAAACAATGTGTGGTAGAAATTGAAGGTTGTGGTGTAGTTAAGACGTTTGATTATTGAGTTCTTTGCGAGAGTGGCGGGGGGGGGGACATGATACAGGAAGAGGTATTCTGATCGTTGATAAAATTGACTATTTTTGCGTGGCATGTACTTATAGCTCTTTAGTAGATCAGTTTTCAACTTTTTGATTATTTAGACGAGTCCATTTAAAAAGTTCTAGGCGAATCCATTTAAAAATATCATGTTGAGAAGTGTGTTTGTTTTCAAAATTAATCATTAAAAATATAAAAAGATCAAATAGCGAATATTTTTTAAAAAAATAAAAAGCCGGAATTGAGTAAATGCAAGTATAATGACAATATTGATGTATGTATCTGTCACGGTCTACCTAGGTGGACTGATGTTTATTCAACTGACACTAATCCGGTGTTTGATCTGTGGACAAACGCCGCGAGCAAGAAGCCAGCGAGACGTAGTCACCAAAAAGTTCTTTGTGCAGAACAGTGCTTGGTAAATTACTCCTGGGTACTAATCCTTTAATATGACATCAAAAGAGCCATTTGTAATAAAATGATAGGCAATTTATATTGACAGTTCCGCTGATTTACAACTTGGGAATGGTTAGTCCACCGCACCCAATCAAAATTAAGCTAGTGGGTGGGCATACCACAAAGTTTCGAGGATATTAAACTGACTCCATCCCAAAATTATTTAGTAGACCGAGGCAGATTACTAGGTGATTGCAAGATTAAAGGCTACTCCGAGATACGCACTCGTAAATTTGGCGTGAATCGCAGGGAAAAGATTGGAACAAAGAAAGCTTCAGAAGATAGATATTCGTTTGATTTTTGACTCATACATTGCAACGCCGTAACTGTAAGTACTAATAGTATGTTTACGCAATTACTAATAGTATTGTTAGAATGAAGAATGACTTTGTAGTTTCATTTGTGTACTTATTTGAGATTTGTATTGGAGTTAGGAAATGATTTATGTAAGCAAGATTATGAATGTATGTTTGAATATGTTCAGAGCATAGATAGTTGCATATTTATATATTTGTATGATTTGTGATGCAAAATAGATGTGTTGGTTATTATGTATTGATGTGAATCAATTATCGTTGCCTGTATACGAGTAATTGATATCGTGCTTTATAATGTGTTATTATGTTATGATTTTACATTGTGTTTACCATTCATGAATGTATGAGTATTTCGGTGGGAATGGATGCGTGACCCATGAAATTTGTTAGCCTTATCTGATGATAAGTTAACTGGGATTAGTGTGAGTTTATGTGCCAAGCAAAATAGTACACCCTCCTTGTGTTTTATAGGAAGCTTTCCGGGTGGGATAACTTCAGTTAGAAGGAGAGTCCCGAGAGTCTGAGAGAGAAGACTGAAGTCAGGTCGACGGATTGGAGTGGACGGTTCGACGAGGAAGTCGACGGAAAGGGAAGTGGAGGTGGAGAGGAAATTCTAAGAAGCAAAGGAGGAGTAGAAGTGGAGAGGAAAGTCGAAGGAGTAAAGGAGGAGTGCAGGAGAAATTTAGAGAGACAGATGAGTAGAACCAAGGACAAGGCGAAATTCTCACACTGACTCAGATGATGAAATAGGCACAAAAGGGTCGAGCGATTGGGAAGATTGCATGTTGAAATTTTATTATTAATTAAATTGTTTTATTTAATTCCACCCTTTTGTACTTTTGTATTTAACTGTTTAATTTCACCCTTTAGTACTTTTGGATTTAACTGTCGGCATTGCTGACTGGGGGCTCAGAACCATATTCACCTACTTAACTTCTGAACCATAATCGAGCCTGGGTGGGTGCCATACCTAAATAAATATTGGAAACACCCCACCCCATTTTCATATAACCAAAACCATACACGGGTATAAAAATAATTAATTAAACCCCATAATACTCTAGGGTATAATAACTAAAACCCTACCGTAACAGTATCAGAACCATATGACATTATTGGGAAAAGTATCAGATCTGTTTGCAATAGATAAGTGCATTTCATTTATTAATCATACCACTTTCATTAATATTCTGATATAGCGTACCAGCTGAACATTTATAGTTAATACGGTCGGCACTAGAGGACAGGGCTATACATAGAACCATATAACCAAAAACAGACAA
Organism: Potamilus streckersoni; assembly: GCA_016746295.1. Classification (NCBI taxonomy): domain Eukaryota; kingdom Metazoa; phylum Mollusca; class Bivalvia; order Unionida; family Unionidae; genus Potamilus; species Potamilus streckersoni. The sequence continues at coordinate 1,087,732 of JAEAOA010001366.1, forward strand.
CCATATAACCAACAACAGACAACCATATAACCAACAACAGACTTCGTATTGAATTATACACATTTCTATTATGTAATTTACTTCTTTCTTTCTATCAACTGCTTTGAACTATTTAAAACACGTATATACTTTTCTTTGTCAACAGACTTCATATTGAATTATACACATTTCTATTATGTAATTTACTTCTTTCTTTCTATCAACTGCTTTGAACTATTTAAAACACGTATATACTTTTGTTTGTTTGTTTAAAGAAAATACCAACATGGAATGAAATAGTTGTATATGTCATAACTTCCTTTACAGTGTACAAAATTCAGAATACGAGTCATCACGCGCCGAAACGGCTCAAGGTCGAATTGACCCCATAGGAATAGTAGTAGGATAAAACGACTTGGGTCAAAACTACTCAGGGACAACCCATGGGAACAGCAGGCCGAACGACCTGGGCTGAAACGACTCTGATCCGAAACGGTTCCCAATCGAATCCACCTGTTCCCGTTAAGTTGTAACTCTCAGTCGCCTAAAGCGTGTGCTAGTAATCTCGAGGCTATTTCGAGCCGTGGTGTTTTTGCCTAAGTACTAATTTAGTACATTTTGAGCCGAACATTGTAGTGTATGTACAAGCAAATTGACGGTACAACATTAAATTCAGGATAGCCTGGCGATGATCCAAGGGAATTAATTTTCCCTTTAGTGGCTTCATTTGTCAAGTCCCATCTGATATCTTCAGCTGGGACTGACTTCTTACAGTTTTAAAGGTACGATAAAATATCATGCAGGTTGTAGTATGCAGTACGTGTCGGACGTGAGTATACTGACTTCTTACAGTTTTAAAGGTACGATAAAATATCATGCAGGTTGTAGTATGCAGTACGTGTCGGACGTGAGTATACTTTGATATACGGCCTCTATGCAGTCTGAAAGTTCAGAAAGTATCACGTAGATTTTTACAGTAACAATTTCGGAATTGTGTGTGATTTAGTACTTTCTTGTCTAGTGCTTCTTTACTGGTGTCTTAATTGATTGTGTGATTCTTGGTATGTTCGAAAACTCAACACATGGCCATTTCGTTCTCAATTACACATAGATAGTTACACAAATGGAAAATTTTCCGTAAATTATGACCCAATTTTGTTAGCAGAGGTAGTCTTTTTTCGTGACAGTTTATTACTAACATTTAAAACAAAAAAAATGGCACTAACTTGATATGGTCATGTTTTATTTTTAAACGAAAAGCACATTTTAAGACGACAGAAATATGTACAATAATACAATGCATTTCGCTTGTAGATAATAGACCTGGAACGTAGCAAGGGATGTAGCCTTGTATTAAATTGGTATACACTTCTGGCTGAATTTTGGGAGGATCCAATGAGGGAAAACTCAGAAGATAGTTCTTATCTGGTTAAATATGCGGTGGGTCCAGTGATACATTTAGAAAAGAGGAGATTCCATATTCCACATTTTTACTTCATGCAATTCGTACAATAACGGGTGGTGAATTACTGAGTAGAAATGTACAAATGAACGTTATATGCAGACTGTGAAAATTAATTCCTACAAAGAGTTGCAGCAACCCACCCCACCCAACCCGGCCGTATATACAGCACAGTGTAAAATGCAGAGAGTATCAAGGGGCGAGTGTGGGGTCTGAGGTCTGAGGTCCGAGTCTAGTGGAAGTTGTTTTGCGTATGTTGGTTTTAACATGTGTTTGTTTGCATGCGGGTCTCTCATTTGTTTTAGGTCAATCAATACGTCCTTAGACCAATAAGTATGTCTGTTTTTTTTTCTTTCTTTTTTCTGACAGCTGAAAAAAACCCCAGACCAACTTGTTGGTCTATTCTGTCCTATATCACAATATGTTTTGGAAAGCATATTTATTTGAAATGGAGATGACCGGTTTTGATTGTCCGGCGATTTAAACAATTTGTTTTGTCTTTCCTGCAATGAATAAGCGAGGTATGTATAAAAAAAACTCCCCATGCAATTTGTTTTACAATGAACGTACGAAGGTTATTAAGAATTTATTGTATTAAGTCTACATATGATATTTAACAAAACCTTATATTCTAGTCCTGCACAAAATAGTGCTTTAACAGAGGTGATATTATTTAACTTAGCTATGTTTGCTATTAAAGGATAGATCCCTTTATAGTTCATGCGTCATTAGTCAACACTGCGTGGTGTCTATATATAGTAACGTCTATATGGTAAGGTCAATATATAGTACTGATTGTTTCTTGTGTTTATGATCCCATTATAGAAGCGTTATCTATCCATTGAATATTGATTTCCATTTAATTCTTGAAGAAAAATATATTTACAATGTTTTATAAATATGATGAACACAATATATTCTTATCACCACCTCTTGATCAAACCAAACATTTCCAATTTTGTGCGAAAACAGTAAATTATTAACTTTATTTACCTAGCAATCACAATGTCCTTCCCTTGACATTTGTAGGATATATCATTGTTTTGGAATCTATCATCAATCATCTTTTATAATTTGAGCCAGTTTTTAAGAATTCTACTGTATTACTACTTGGGTTGGCACTCTATCTAACTCATTCTAGATAAAATCATTAGGCGTGTGTTTTGTAACGCCAATAAATATGTACAAAATTACGTAAGTACAGCTTTGTAAAAAAAAAACAAAAAAACTTCTGACCCATTTTTCAAAATTAGTTCTATTTTAGTATTAAATATTAGGAACAGAGTTGTTGTAGACATTTACCATAAGAGATTGCATCTTGTCTTTAAACTATAAACTGCAATAAGCACATGCGCTGATAGACTCCAGTCCGTATAGATTGTTTTCACAGACGTCACGATTGTGTACGCAAATACCCACAATGCAAAGTGCGCGTACCTTGCGCCGCCGTTTTGAGTCTCTAACAAACCTTTATCATTACGGGTTATCACGCACATTCAAGATAAAATCTCATTTAATTGTCCCTAAAGGATGTTTAGTTAATCGAAATGATACATAGATTATGCCTGAAATTATGTGCCTCTATAGAACGAAAAAAAAAATACAACTGTAAGTTCCATGTTTTATATCGAAAGACAGAAAAGTTGAACCGTATTCGAGCATATTGCTATCAAATATTACTGCAGGCTTTTTTTTATATAAGCAGACAATATCGATTTAAAAAAAAATATTTTGTATGATGTCCCTGAGCTTCTCGCCGTGAAAGAGTATTTCCGAACAATTATCTTCCGGATATTTCCGAACAATTATCTTCCGGATATAATAACGGTTACGGAATAAAAGTTCGTATTGTGTGTATTGTGCCAGAACTTTAATGAATAAATACGTTTCTCGAAAACATGTGCTTGTGCCAAAGACAGCTGGGGAAAAAAACAATTTTAGTCAGTACGGTCAAATAATTGTATTTGTGGTGGTTATGATGGACGTCGGATGATAATGAACGGAAGCGATAACCTTTTAAAATAATGAACGGAAGCGATAACCGTTCAAAGAAGTTTCATCTTCAGTGTATTAAAATGAAACATTTGCCTAACGGAACATGACATTGTACAGAACGTCAAAACCGATTATTCTTGAAATGCTTTAAGAAATATGAAATTATATATTAACGATTATTTTTTAAAACTTGAACTATAACTAAATGATTGATTTGAGCCCATGTAAATTGGGAATTATTACATGTTTCTACACGTTTGTGTATCGATTTGTTTATGCGTCTGTTTACTGATTGATCTATTTGTTTAAGAAAGAATAACAAAGATGGTTCAAATGTTAATGTTTTACTTGAAGAAAAAGGGGAAAGTCAAGCATCTGGTTTCGTGCGGTTGACATGCAGAACAGACTGTAATGTATTATTATATCCATACGCACATTATGAGACTTGCCTTGATAGTTATATGTGAAGAAAAATGTTGTTTAGCACTGTTTTGAGACTCAAAATGGCGGACAAAGAAGTAAACACGTTTTGTGACGTCACGTGAAACAATGGATTGATACTGCCGTAAACAATGCTGGGTGTGATTTTGTCTCCAGTATTGAAGAATTAAACCATACATTCAGTCTACGCTGTTATTTGAGACTAAATAAGATAGCCTTATCTAACGCAAACTATATTTAACTCTCACTCTGTAGTTTCGTGTCTTTAGTGTACCTTTTCCAATAGCTTGCAAAATGGTACTCAATAAACTCTGCGTTAAAAAGAAATGTCAATCGTCTCTGGAGATGTCTGGTTAGTTCTGAGGCGGACAATTTGAAAAGGAAATGAGTATAGTTACAACATGAACCTAAATATCCGACTTAAAAAATTACATAAAGCACTTTTATTAACGATAACGTAAATTTTGAATCTAGTGAATTGATCGAGCTTGTTTGCAATTTTGGTAAAAAGTTGTTTTTTTTTAATGTTTGTTAAATCTAAGAATTATTACATAGTGTTTGATTTTTTAAAAATATTGTATGTATTCAGTCATACGTTGTTGTGCAACCTGGATCAAAATTCGAAGCTTCTTCATATAACGTTCTTACTCAAAGACGTTTCTAAATTAAAATCAGTTAATTAAAATTTGTTCTTATGTGCGAGTCTTGTTAATCCATTTTGCATTTATTATTTGACTTTTCCATGCTCACAAAATTTTCGAATTGTCTGTCTACGAAATATCCCCTCTCAGAATTGTCCTTTCACTAAACACTAACTATCCGTGTTCTTTCTCTGAGATTGTCCGCTCCTAACTGCCCGTCCACTAATCGCTCTTGAACCGTCTATGGCATAGGAGAAAGAGTTTCTCATTTGAAGAGTTGTCGTTGAATATAATTTATAACAAATCATTAAATAAAACAATATATTGTTTTTACTATTTAATACAGAGCAGAAAACACGTCCATAATGATTATTTTAGTACGGTAATTCCAGCAACCACATGCAGAAACATGGATAGCCCATGGGGATTGGTGGTAGGGTAGGGTGGATGATCTAGAATACATTAGAAAATATTTTACCAAATATATATATATATATATATATATATATATATATATATATATATATATATATATATATATATATATATATATATATATATATATTTCGACAAACATTCAGTGTCGTGGTTTTAAATATTCATAGCAGTTTTTTTAGTTACCTCTTCTAGAAGAAACGAAGAAACAGTTGTACGATAAAATTCGTTTATCATTCATTTTCTGGTGGGGATTAAATACGTGTAGGATCAAGTACATCAGATTAAGTATATTTAATGTGTATTATTTGTTGGATTTTTCTAATGATTATACCTTATATACATTTGTCTTGAGTACTTCTCCTTTTTCAAAGTTTCCTGTGTATCTGACCAGGGGTATTAATTTGGTAAACAACACAATAGATAGCTAATATTTCTCAGTGATTGTGGATTAAATATTGAGATTATTATTAATGTAAACGTGTTTACCTAAATTTGATTAAAACATACAGTTATGATTCCGACCCACGAAATTTTTTGCATGTAAGGTTCTATAAAGTGACAAATTATCACATCAGCTTGTATAATTCAATGTAAGGTCAATGTGGATGAGTGACATGTATAAAATGAATCTTAGGTCAAGGTGAATGAGTGACAAGTATAAAATGAATCTATGAATCTAAGGTCAGGGTGAAAAAGTAACTTGTATAAATTCAATGTTAGGTCAATGTGAATGAGTGACACGTATAAAATAAATCTTCCGTCAACGTGAATGAGTGACAAGTATAAAATGAATCCTAGGTCAGGGTGAAAAAGTGACCGGTATAAATTCAATCTAAGGTCAATGTGAAAAAGTAACATGTATAAAATCCTAATTAGGTCAAGATGAATAAATAACAATAAAATTAATGCTAGCTCCTGGCGATTAAGTAACAAATATAAAATCAAATGCTAGGTCTATATGAATAAGTAAATTATCCAAAAGGAATTGCAGAAATGTCAATCTATGAATATTATGTTTGGGTTAATAATTAACAAGTAATCATTGAATGTTAAGTCAAGGTGAATAATTAACAAGTAATCAATGAATGTTACGTCAGGTTGAATAAGTGACAAGCAACCAATGAAATTTACATCATGATGAATAAGTAACAAACAATCAATTAATGTTACATCAGTGTGAATGAGTAAAAGGTATAAAGTGAATGATAGGTCCAGTTGATTAATAAAGAAGTATTTAATAATATTTAGTGAAGGTGAATAAGTAACAAGTATAAAATCAATGCTAGGTCCAAGCGAATAAGTAAATTATTTAAGCCACACTGCAGATAGGTTAATCTATGACAATCATTTATTTAAAAAATAATTATATATATATATATATATATATATATATATATATATATATATATATATATATATATATATATATATATATATATATATATATATATATACAAAATATCCAGATCTCATCACACTGCAAAAGAGTATTGTTACAAAACCACTATCTTGTCCAGAAGGTATTCTTTCACTTTGACGGTTTTTCAGGATTTATTTTTTTTTTTGGTGTAAATTATTATCTTGACAAGAAATCACGTTAATTTTAAATATTTTTAATGTATCAGTTTAGCTTTTATCATTATGTCATGTCATCATTTTCAACTTATTTGAATATTGTACCATTTTACAAATGTCACTATACTTTGCGCATACTATTCATTTATTCGTGTCTTTCAATCAGCCTTAATTCGTGTTGAATATAATTTTGGAGATAATATATCCGAAACTTTTCATGTTTTATCTTCAACAGAATATAACTAAAGTGTTACAAACCCAATAGCCGTGAAGAACTTTCTTCCTCCTTCGACTGGACAGAATGGTAGAAGTTGTCTCCCTTGTCACTGCCCTGCTGTATGGGTTTGTAGCGGTACTGCTGTGGAAATTCATCCTAGTTCTAATCGAGTACAAGCACGTGCTAGATGTAACCAGGCACATTCCAAAGCTTAAGTACCATCATCCGGTATGGGGAGACTATTTCATGGTGAGTTTTTAAACACACCCTGTTGGCTGGACTCAGAATTATTAGCACTTACATTTGTTCAGGCTTCCATTCCTGGGTGTGCTGAACACTGCCCTCGAATTGTTTTTTAAATAATAAAGTTCTGAAAGGGATCAAAATTGTACTGCTCATAATGGAGATAGTTTTCATTAAATCTGATTGAAGTGAAGTAACAAATTATATAAAAAATAAAATACGGATTCATGACTTCTGTCATGAAAAGGGTGAAGGAAATTCATTTGTGAGAAATTATTGTACTATTTATGCAGAACTATTTATTTTCTACTTTGTTGAGGATCACAGGAGTTTTAATTGTTCCAGCTGTGTCTTGGAAGATCAAAATCTGACCATCGAGAATCTTGTGATGCATAAGATTACAGGTGGTTAGACAGCTTGAGTTTATGCTTGATTTGTAACGTTTTATTCTTTGTCACTGACATTAAAAATACAACAGATAATAAATGGTATGAAATATATATTTTAAACAACAACAGTGACAATAACTGTTAAGTCACATTTATTTGTATTTCACCAGATGAAGGAGATAGGTGATTATCACAAATGGCTGATGGAGGACGTGCAGAGGACTGGTGCCAAATGGCACGTACTCTGGGTGTTATTCCTTTATCCGGTCTACAGCGTAGAACACCCTGACACAATTAAAGCCATCTTGAAATCCTCCACTTCAAAAACGAAGGGTGTTGGTGGTGCATACACAGTTCTGGAGCCATGGTTGGGTAGGAATAACGTTTCTTTTTTCACCCATATTGATGGAAAAAATTTAGTGAAGTGGAAATTCTTACTGTTCTCATTACATGTCTGTTATCTCTGGTATCTTTGTCTCCTTCTGAGAAGCACATGCTAAGAGGTTTCATCAATTTACTGTAATTGACATGCCACAGTTTGAGACGTTAATATTTATATTAATATTAATAATAGTTTATATTAGTGATGTATATTTCATCAAAAATTATGTACATTGCATATCAACCATTAAGAATGATATAAAAATACATTTATATCACCAACTTATAAAATGAATGGAAAGCGAAATGGCGAAAATCAATGGCACATAGACAAGAGAGGGTATTTGTCTTTTGGACGATCCACTGCCACAAGGATTGGCTTTGTTGAGTCTAATGCCATTTTTCAGTACATTATAGGCTACAGATAGCGGAGACTGTATTTGGTGAAGGAATAACCTGAGACGACTCGAGAAGAACAACTGGCAAGCTTCCTCGCATTCCCATGATAGTCGAGCCATGAGTCGAACACATGAGGTAGTCGAGCCATGAGTCAAACACATGATGACAGAGGTAAAATGTGTGAGTGGTGCTGAAATGGTGAGCACCCTGAGGCAAGTGCCCCACCTCACCCCCAAGACAAGGAATCTAGGTCTTAAAGTTACCGTATTTGCTCTAATTGGTGCAGCTATACAAAACATAAATTATAAAGGAAAGACTAGACTGATTTCCTTGTCTCAGTGTCAGTTCTGACATAAATACTTATAATTTCGTCAACTAACTTGGAGTTGTTAGTACGATTTTCTTTCTTTCTACGTTAATGAATGCTGGTCTCCCAACAATTAGAAAGTTATCCAAGCACAGTGTCTTTCCAGATCAAATAATACAAGTATCTGGTCACAGAACATTTAATCTTGTCTCACTATTATACAGTCACAATAATACCATTATAATCTAGATTTAGTAATTTTTGGCATTTCTTTTATATGAATATCCAACAACTGGAATGCTAATTTCGTGGAATCAGCAAAGTTTAGATGGAAACAATAAACAGTGTGATCTGTAGTGGAGTGACCACACTTTATATGGAAACACCGTAACCAGTGTGAATTGTAGTGGAATCAACCCACTTTAGATCGAAACACTGTACCCAGTGTGAATTGTAGTGGAATCAATCCACTTTATATGGAAGCACTGTACCCAGTGTGAACTCTAGTGGAATCACCACACTTTATATGGAAACACCGTAACCAGTGTGAACTGTAGTGGAATCAACACATTTTAGATGGAAACACTGTAACCTGTGTGAACTATCATTAAAAGCCATGTATATGATGTGTCAAGTACTCGAAAATTAGTTAAGTGCTGTGACACAGAAATTGTAACTGGAGACATTGTTGAAAAAAATGATGTTCATGTCATATTTTCTACTGATTTAGAAGGACAGTTTCTTTTTTAATCAGAAATTTTTTAAAACATAAATCTTCTTCTAAATGTTATTGGTTATCAAATTTTGCCTTATTGATTCAACAGAGGTCTAGGACTATTAATCATGCACAAGAACTGAAATGTACAACATTTCAACCAAACTTTAATGTATCCCAAAATTCTTTGTTCTTCTTTCTATCCAAATTATTCTCACTAAAATAAGAACCATGTCATAAACAGAGCAAGGCATGAAAGAGCTGCAAATTATTTAACTCTATTTCATAAATTCATTATTTAATCCTTACCAATTTGAGATCCTATTTGTCCTAGTCATTTTGTTCTCCGTCTAAAGCTTAATGATATTTAGTCTGACCTCTACTATAAACTGTAATAATCTCTAATCTTATTGTTAAATATGGTTGCTTCGCCAAGTAAGCTTGAATAATGTCTAGTCTGACATCTATAATATGATTGTGTTTCTGTGTAAACTTGAATAAAAATAGTCTTATTTCTACTATAGAGTTATTTTCTCCATGTAAAGTTGAACAAAAAATCTAGTTTTATTTCTATTATGAGTATTTTCTCCATGTAAACGTAAACAATGCCTATCTCTATTATTTGGTTGTTTCTCTGTATGAACTTAAATAATGTCTAGTCTGGCCTGTAATGTATAATTGGTTTGCAGTGCAACAGTATTATTCAGCTATAAATTGAAAAGTAAATTTGTAAACTTGATTTTAATGCGTTTTTCATATTTTATTTTTCCATATATCCCAATCAATAACTTTAGTGCAGTAGGCCTATTTATATACAGACATTAATATCAATCTAATAATTATGAAGATATTAATAACAATGTGATAATCATATACATACATTAATAGCAATGTGACAATTATATACATACATTAATGGCAATGTGACAATTATATACATACATTAATGGCAATGTGACAATTATATACATACATTAATAGCAATGTGATAATCATATACATACATTAATAGCAATGTGACAATTATATACATACATTAATATCAATGTGATAATTATATACATACATTAATATCAATGTGACAATTATATACATACATTAATAGCAATGTGACAATTATATACATACATTAATATCAATGTGATAATTATATACATACATTAATATCAATGTGATAATCATATACATACATTAATATCAATGTGACAATTATATACATACATTAATATCAATGTGATAATTATATACATACATTAATAGCAATGTGACAATTATATACATACATTAATAGCAATGTGACAATTATATACATACATTAATATCAATGTGATAATCATATACATACATTAATAGCAATGTGACAATTATATACATACATTAATGGCAATGTGATATCATATACATACATTAATATCAATGTGATAATTATATACATACATTAATAGCAATGTGACAATTATATACATACATTAATGGCAATGTGACAATTATATACATACATTAATGGCAATGTGACAATTATATACATACATTAATATCAATGTGATAATCATATACATACATTAATATCAATGTGATAATTATATACATACATTAATATCAATGTGATAATCATATACATACATTAATAGCAATGTGAAAATTATATACATACATTAATGGCAATGTGACAATTATATACATACATTAATAGCAATGTGACAATTATATACATACATTAATAGCAATGTGACAATCATATACATACATTAATAGCAATGTGACAATTATATACATACATTAACAGCAATGTGACAATTATATACATACATTAATAGCAATGTGACAATTATATACATACATTAATATCAATGTGACAATTATATACATACATTAATAGCAATGTGACAATTATATACATACATTAATATCAATGTGATAATCATATACATACATTAATATCAATGTGATAATTATATACATACATTAATAGCAATGTGACAATTATATACATACATTAATAGCAATGTGACAATTATATACATACATTAATAGCAATGTGACAATTATATACATACATTAATATCAATGTGATAATTATATACATACATTAATAGCAATGTGACAATTATATACATACATTAATAGCAATGTGACAATTATATTCATACATTAATATCAATGTGATAATTATATACATACATTAATGGCAATGTGACAATTATATACATACATTAATGGCAATGTGACAATTATATACATACATTAATATCAATGTGATAATCATATACATACATTAATATCAATGTGATAATCATATACATACATTAATGGCAATGTGACAATTATATACATACATTAATATCAACGTGACAATTATATACACATTAATATCAATGTGATAATTATATACATTCATTAATGGCAATGTGACAATTATATACATACATTAATGGCAATGTGACAATTATATACATACATTAATAGCAATGTGACAATTATATACATACATTAATATCAATGTGATAATTATATACATACATTAATATCAATGTGATAATCATATACATACATTAATAGCAATGTGACAATTATATACATACATTAATGGCAATGTGACAATTATATACATACATTAATATCAAATTGACAATTATATACACATTAATATCAATGTGATAATCATATACATACATTAATAGCAATGTGACAACTATATACATACATTAATAGCAATGTGACAATTATATACATACATTAATATCAATGTGATAATCATATACATACATTAATAGCAATGTGACAATTATATACATACATTAATATCAATGTGACAATCATATACATACATTAATATCAATGTGACAATTATATACATACATTAATATCAATGTGATAATCATATACATACATTAATGGCAATGTGACAATTATATACATACATTAATAGCAATGTGACAATTATATACATACATTAATATCAATGTGATAATCATATACATACATTAATAGCAATGTGACAATTATATACATACATTAATAGCAATGTGACAATTATATACATACATTAATATCAATGTGATAATCATATACATACATTAATAGCAATGTGACAATTATATACATACATTAATAGCAATGTGACAATTATATACATACATTAATATCAATGTGACAATCATATACATACATTAATATCAATGTGACAATTATATACATACATTAATATCAATGTGATAATCATATACATACATTAATGGCAATGTGACAATTATATACATACATTAATAGCAATGTGACAATTATATACATACATTAATATCAATGTGATAATCATATACATACATTAATAGCAATGTGACAATTATATACATACATTAATAGCAATGTGACAATTATATACATACATTAATATCAATGTGATAATCATATACATACATTAATATCAATGTGATAATCATATACATACATTAATGGCAATGTGACAATTATATACATACATTAATATCAATGTGATAATCATATACATACATTAATAGCAATGTGATAATCATATACATACATTAATAGCAATGTGACAATTATATACAGACATTAATATCAATCTAATAATTATGAAGATATTAATATCAATGTGATAATCATATACATACATTAATGGCAATGTGACAATTATATACATACATTAATGGCAATGTGACAATTATATACATACATTAATATCAATGTGATAATCATATACATACATTAATAGCAATGTGATAATCATATACATACATTAATGGCAATGTGACAATTATATACAGACATTAATATCAATCTAATAATTATAAAGATATTAATATCAATGTGATAATCATATACATACATTAATGGCAATGTGACACTTATATACATACATTAATAGCAATGTGACAATTATATACATACATTAATGGCAATGTGACAATTATATACACATTAATATCAATGTGATAATTATATACATACATTAATAGCAATGTGACAATTATATACATACATTAATATCAATGTGATAATTATATACATACATTAATAGCAATGTGACAATTATATACATACATTAATAGCAATGTGACAATTATATACATACATTAATATCAATGTGATAATTATATACATACATTAATAGCAATGTGACAATTATATACATACATTAATAGCAATGTGACAATTATATACATACATTAATATCAATGTGACAATTATATACATACATTAATAGCAATGTGACAATTATATACATACATTAATATCAATGTGATAATCATATACATACATTAATATCAATGTGATAATTATATACATACATTAATAGCAATGTGACAATTATATACATACATTAATAGCAATGTGACAATTATATACATACATTAATAGCAATGTGACAATTATATACATACATTAATAGCAATGTGACAATTATATACATACATTAATAGCAATGTGACAATTATATACATACATTAATAGCAATGTGACAATTATATACATACATTAATATCAATGTGATAATCAAATACATACATTAATAGCAATGTGACAATTATATACATACATTAATAGCAATGTGACAATCATATACATACATTAATATCAATGTGATAATCATATACATACATTAATAGCAATGTGACAATTATATACATACATTAATAGCAATGTGACAATTATATACATACATTAATATCAATCTAATAATTATGAAGATATTAATATCAATGTGATAATCATATACTTACATTAATAGCAATGTGACAATTATATACATACATTAATGGCAATGTGACAATTATATACATACATTAATGGCAATGTGACAATTATATACATACATTAATGGCAATGTGACAATTATATACATACATTAATAGCAATGTGATAATCATATACATACATTAATATCAATGTGATAATCATATACATACATTAATGGCAATGTGACAATTATATACATACATTAACATCAAATTGACAATTATATACACATTAATATCAGTGCAGTAATTATACAGACATTATCAATACATGTACAATAATTATATTTAGTAATTATATACAGACTTAATATAAGTGTAGTAGTTATATACATGCATTAATATTAATGTAGTATATATATATATATATATATATATATATATATATATATATATATATATATATATATATATACAGACATTAATATCAATGCAGTAATTATATACAGATATTATTATCTATGTGTGAATGATATACAGTTATTAATTTAAATGTGATAATGATATACAGACATTAATAACAATGTGATAATTATATACAGACATTAATATCAATGCAATAAATATATACAGACATAAACATCATTGTGAGAAGTATATACGGAAATTAATATCAATGTGATAATTATATAAACATAAATATCAATGTAGTAATTATATACAGACGTTAATATCTATGTGATAATTATATAAACATAAATATCAATGTAGTAATTATATACAGACGTTAATATCTATGTGATAATTATATACATAAATTAATATCAATACAATAATTATATACAGAAATTATGTTCATTACAGTAATTATATAAATACATTAACATCAG